>OY998238.1:99745869-100300869 GCA_963922005.1 Cornus suecica
TGCCATTTACTATTATTAAATAATGGAAGACCACTTTCCTTTGGGAAGAAATTAAAAAATAATAATTTTTGGAGACTATACTATAAAAACGACAATTTCAAAAAGTAATTTAAAAAAAAGGTTAATGAACGAAAATAATTATAAAAAAGATGACTTTGAGTTAAATAATTACAAATTTAACAAGTTGGTATAGATGTAGGACTAAAATGTCCCCCAAAAAATGTATAAGTTTTACGTGGTGAAATAAAAATTTTACATTCCAAATCAAAAAAATTCACATCTTTACGTCAAAAAATATAACTTGGTTAATATAAATTTCACACTAACATAATGCATTAAAAGGCATTGTTGACCAAAGTTGTATTTTTTTCTTTTTGCTTATATATTTTTGTTCTCAAAAAATATAAAAGTTTTACGTGGTGAAATAAAAAATTTACATTCCAAATAAAAAAAATTTCACATCTTGCGCCAAAAAATATAACCTGGTTAATATAAATTTCACACTAACATCATGTGTTAAAAGGCATTATTGACCAAAGTTGTAATTTTATTTTCATTGACTTTTCCTATAAATTAGATTTTAAAAGTTGTCAATTTTTGTGATATAGGCTCCAAAAGTTGTCATTTTTAAAAAAAAAATACTTTCTTTTTTTTCTAGTGATGTTTCATCCACTTTCCCTTCTATTTACAATTACAGAAAAAAAAATCCTATAATTTGAAAAATATTAGTAAATTACTTCCTAATTGTCATTTTTCACTAATTTTCTTTTAAAAAATTCTTAAACTTTCTTAAATCATTTTAATTATTTGAACCTTTTTTATTTGTTAAAACTCTAAAATTTTATAAAAACACCCAAAAAATTTAGAAAATCCCAAAATACCCCCAAACCAATTTCTTTCTTATTTTCCCCCGAATTTTTTTTTTTATCATTAGTTATTGTTTTGTCTTAAAATTTTAGACATGTCATTCTTCAAATTATGTAATCGTCCTTATTTATTATGAGGGTTTTGTTTTTCTAGCATGGGACAGTGTTTTCACCATCTGTATATGGTATGAAGATTTTTTTACACTTTACCCTAATTAAATTTGACGTATTTAGGAACCGTGTATCTTTTTATGATATTAGAATTAGATGTATATTGAGGAAACTGCAAGGAAGAATATGAATTTTTTTTTTTAATTATAATACAAATAGATTAGAAAGAAAATATATAAGAAGAGAAAATTATAATTTACATGTAAAACGTTATGTGAAAGACCTATTATTAATATATTAAATTTTCAATTTATGTATTACCTTCATGACCTAAAACGTAGTAGAATAACTTAGCGAAATTCCGCAAGATCTAATATAACACAATTATCAAATAAAACACTATTACTGTAGAAAACATTTATGAAATTTGACATCTAACAACAACTAAAAGCTTAAGCATACGTGATATCATTGTAATTATTGGCAATTTAGAATATCATTGTTGTTATTGGCAGTTTTGCTACCGTAGTATCAAAAAAGTTTTTTTTTTTTTTTTCCTAGTAGTTTGTCTATCAAAGTGCATATTGTGAAATATTTTCCTTCTTAATCCCCCTCTAACACAGAATGTCAGTGAAAATTATGAACTTACATATTTTTTAATCAAAAATTGGAGTCAATGGAAAAAGGTTTAAAAATATCTAATTAAAAATTCTATGAATTTCTAGAAAATATAAGAAATACTTATTTTCGAACTCACTATAATTGGAGTCAATAGAGACGAGTCTCTTTGGGAAGATACTTTAGATTTTTTGTTTTGGATAGTGATAAATAAACTTCTGGTAAGAATCAATGCAGGTGCCTATAAACAAATTTATATATTAAATTATTAAACAAGTATCAATAGTTTTAAATCAACCCTATATAATCATTAACACCTTGAATTAATTTTCAGTTATGGTTTGTGTCCCTGCAGAATTGCAGCCTCTGTTGCTCTTCTTTGCTGTATATGCAGTATATAGAATCAGATGGAAATTTGCAGAAACTCTGCATGTAACATTGATGCTTTGTTGGCAATTAATCAGCATGTAACATGAATTGATGTTTTGCATGTTAATATATATTCTTTGGATGACTTGTGCAACAAGGAAAGGAAAAATCACAGCTAATTATATATATGTAGTAACATGTATCTAATTGGGTATATTACTGATAAATCCATGATTTTGCCACTTTGTGATACCTCAAACGTCGTAGCCACAAGTGTCATCACTGTTGCTCAAAGACTTGATCTCATCAGCCACGTGCAAAACCTTGAAAATTAAAAATAAAAAAAATAAAAAATCTATTTGTTTGCTTGCATCATTATTTTGACACACCTGCCTATCTTTCAATCAAAAGTTTCTGGTTAATCCACATTTCCTCTGTTGGTGCACGTTGTGATGCTTATATATATATATATAACCTTGCTTATACGAGATATATTTGGATGGTATATATTGTGTAGTTAATCACGCAAAGCCGATCAGATGCACTCAGTTCTGGAGGACAAGGAGCTAGCCTTGGACTAAGCTCACTCAATGCATTGTTCAGAATCTCTCCCACTACCGCAAAGATTCACTTTTCAAGGTACTTGCCATTTTCTCCTTCCTTCCGTATTATTTCAACAATATATATATGATATGAAAATTTTAAATTAATTTGTATCAAACTCTGGTCTCTCCAGATGTAAAAACTTGGCAGTTAATTTTAGTATCCAAATATCCATTGTAGGCATATATAGTGTCATGCCTTGACTATTTTTTTTCCTTATAAGATACTACTTTGTATTTGGATTATATATTTTTTATTTACGTACAAAGAGTTCCTTCTTTGGATGCTGTGTGAAGAGATTATTGGACCACTTCCTAGCTGTCTGACCATATGGGAATAGAAGAAAGGGTTAATAGCAAAACACCCCCCTGAACTATACCCTCTCTCTTACTAAACCCCCCTGAACTATTTTTTGTGCTGAAAACCCCCTCAAACTATAGTTTTTTCTGCACAGTTATAACACCGTTAAGTGAAATTGCACTGGAATCCCCTGAAATTCTTGTTAATTTTGCTCGCCCCCTGAGATTTCATTTTTCTTGCAATGACACCCCCTTGAAGAGGTGAAATGACCGGAATGCCCTTGTTTTGTCTCCCCTATTTCATGAAATAAATATCTAGGTGATTAAATTACCTCCATGCCCCAAGATTAGAACTTTATAATATTTGGGGATATTTCCAAATATTTTTTCAAAATAAAAGTTAAAGAAAAGAGGTTGGAAATATTTCAAAACTTTTAAATAATAATAATAACTAATTAATATGCATTACTTGAAGTGTAACTCTAATGAATATTTCAAAAGATATAGAGTAAGGGGTTATAAATATTTTCATATTTTTTAAAAAATATTAATTAATTAATATACATTAATTAAAATGTAACTCTAATGGATATTTCATAAAATATGGAATAAAGATATAAGACAAATATATTTCGGCAAGCAACAAGTGTTAATCGTTAAGAACAAATTTTGTGACTTCCTATTTCAAATATTCAACCTAATAATTACTCACTTTCTAAGAACTAATTTTTTACGACCGCGTATATACATTGAAACTTTAAGGTAACAATTTTGCCACTCACTTGAATTTCTATGTCACACACTACTTCTAGTAAGGCTCCAACTTCATTTAAGGAAAATATTTTGAACAAAATTTGGCCATATGAGATTCTCTATAATGATTGTGGCTTGTTGCTTGATGAAAGACAACTATGTAACTAATAATAATACTTACAAGAAAAAAAACTCATTCAAAAATAAAAATTTGAATGAAAACTAAGAAATAAATGATCAACCTGCAATTTTCATCTTGATAAATATTCGAAAAACTAGACGATTCAATTTTAAATGAATCCAGGGATTACAAGTTCTTGACAATCTTATTTTAAAGGGTTAACACTTGTTGTTTGCCGAAATATATTTGTCTTATATCTTTACTCCATATTTTATGAAATATCCATTAAAATTACATTTTAATTAATATATATTAATTAATTATTTTTTAAAAAAAAATATGAAAATATTTATAACTCCTTACTCTATATCTTTTGAAATATTCATTAGAGTTACACTTCAAGTAATGCATATTAATTAGTTTTTATTATTATTTAAAAGTTTTGAAATTTTTCAACATCTTTTCTTTAATTTTTATTTTGAAAAAATATATTTGAAAATATTCTCAAATATTATAAAGTTCTAATCTTGGGGCATGGAGGTAATTTAATCACCTAGATATTTATTTCATGAAATAGGGGAGACAAAACAAGGGCATTCCGGTCATTTCACCCCTTCAAGGGGGTGTCATTGCAAGGAAAATGAAATCTCAGGGGACGAGCGAAATTAACAAGAACTTCCCAGTGCAATTTTACTTAACTTTGTTATAACTGTGCAGGAAAAACAATAGTTTGGGGTTTTCAGCATGAAAAGTATAGTTCAGGGGGATTTAGTGCACACCAAAAAATTTAGTTAGAGAGAGGGTATAGTTGAGGGTTTTTTTTTTCTATTAACCCTGAAAGAAAAGACCCTCATTTCCCTTTTTGGACATTGATGTTGACAACAGTACTACTTGAGGCCAATTATATATATACATATACCTACAAACTGACTACATGCATGCAGTTTACATCCGGTACATGAGTGACGTCACCTCTTTTTTACATAAATTTAGCCACTAGATTTCAGTCAGTAGCCCTAATCTGATGAGTTGAGCCGTATGCATTGCTAGTGGTGGTGGTGCTTCATCCTCAAGTGCTCAAAAAAATGGGAAAAACTTCAAGTGATATCATGTATATATATTGAACATTTCTCTAACTTCATTTATATTCCTCGTTCAAACGGATATGTTGGGTTATGGCTCATAATTCAGGAAGAAACATATCCAGGGTCCAAAGTCCAAAGGGGCCGGGCCGAAGGCCTATGAAGGTATGGTAAAGGGTAATTTTGGTATTTTACCAATACATATAAATTATATATATACATCATTATAATTCTAATTCATTGAGAAATTAAATACAAAGTCTGCTCTAGTGAACATAGGTCAAATTGACCGAACCACGATAAATCCGATAAATCTTATGTGTTGATTATTTACTGTATTATTGTTTGGGATTCATTTTTTGTTTCAACAGTATATATATATATATATATTCATTTTTTTGTCAGTTCAGTGATGAACTACTAAGTCATGTGTAATTTGTAAAGTTATAAAATTTGTGTTTTGTGAAGCACATTCTGCTTCAACCATAGTGGGGGCTTATTCTAGTGATACTTTAATGAACAATATTATGAATCTGGATTTCAAACAGTAATATTATGAATCTGGATTTCTACACTGTTTGAGGAAATAACTTCTAACAACAAATTTATTATTTAGATTTGGATTTCCCAAGGAATTGATACCATTTTCTCCATATCCAGACACCTTAGGTTGCGTTTGGTAACAGTTTGGTGTGGTGTTAGTTTTTGATTTTGATTTGGGTTAGGTTGGATTTGGTTTGGTGTGGTTTTATTTTGGTTCCAAACCATGTTTGGTGCAGATGATTTTGGTGTGAAAAAAAATGATGCTGAAAAACCAAACCATGTTTGGTAGAGTTGGTATGGGTTGAAATTCTGAAACCAAACCATGTTTCGTAACTTGGGATGGTTTCACATTTTATTTATAAATATTAAAATTTTGTAATATTTTACTATATATTAATATACTAATATATTAATATTAAAATTTATAATATTAAAATATATTAAAATATTTTTATTATATTAAAATATATTAATACTTTAATATTAATATATTTTAATTTTAATATTAATATATTAATATTACTATAATAATATTAAAATTTATATTAATATTAATATTAAAATTTATAATATTAATGTTAATATTAATATTATATTCGGTGCTACAGTGATTCGGGTTGCTACAGTGCTACAGTGGGGTGCTACAATGGTTTGCTACAGTGTCCGCACCATACAAAACCATCTACAAAGATGGTTCCAAAAATGCCTCCATTTGGTGCGCTACAGTGCCATTTGGTGCGCTACAGTAGTATCAGCTCTAGTTTTACCAAACATGGGTTGGTACTATTATTCAGTACCAAAACTAAAAATTTGGTACCAACACCAGTTACAAAACAGGACCTTATACCATTGCAATTGAGATGGGTATGACTTGTCTTCATGATGGATCATGCCTTGTGTGGAGAGAGAGAACAACCGTGGATCTGGGAGATGGGGAGCCCTAATATCTTAATGACTGTCCTGGAACCCTTTTTCGTGACCCGGGTATTTACAGAAGTCCGAGCCAAGGGTAGTCCAATATAACCATCATCTCGCGAGGCGACTCGCAAGTTGTCTCGCGAGTGTCTTTCCCTTAGATCGGACGATCCTCAGTCTCAACCCTCCGAACCTACGTCCCTTCTTTCCCGTGCGGTGTCTTCACACGTACTGCCCAAGTCCTGAGATTTCATGCATCCGTGTCCAAGACTTTATGAGTTTGTTAGGTTTCTCGAATCATTAATTCCCTCAAAGTAGTAGGTCATGTCGTGACGTATCACTTACTCTTTGAAAGGACGACTACTAAGATTCCCTACAACACTCTCCTCGTGTCATAAAGCACATAGGGTCATGAGTCTTATGTCACGGATCTTGAGCCGTCGTGACAAAGTAATATCAAATACAAGAATGTTAGTTGGCGTATATGCTAATTAATTAGATTGGATAATGGTTCCAAGAAAGATACTTGCGGCCAAGACACAAGATGTTAACCGCTTCAAGTTCACGTATGTTAATTGACTCTATTCAATTCGAGCTAAGACTTGACTCTGAAGAAGAAAGTTGGTTATCCCTGTATAAATTGGTCCGGAGCCGTAGCCGTTCTCGTCTGCCCTAACCTAAGGCGGCCGCCTTGGGCCTCAAGTTGGGAGGGGGCCTTAAAATATATATTTTTCTTTTAGTAGTAATAGACCCAAAATTAAATAACCAGTTATAACCCATCAAAAAATAAATACTAAATTCACAAATACAATTGTAAATTCAGAACTCAACCTAATAACACAAACTTAATAAAATAAGGTCCAAAACTAATTTAATTTTAGTATTTTAAGCTTAAAAAAAAAAAATAAACATCTATCGAATGCGGCCCCAAATTTCAGAAGCTTTTGTTCTTGAGAGGAAGAGAAAAATAGACGGAAAAAACACGTTTGTTTTGGATCAAGACTCATCAATATTTTCTTATGATGTAAAAAAGATCCTGTTTTTTATAAAGTACCATGACTCTATTTATTTTTTTTGTTTTTCATATTAAAATATTTTATATTTTTAAATGAAATTTGTTGTTATGATTTTATTTTATGGGGGTCTCATATTTACTCTTTTGTCTAGAATCTCAATTTCTTTTAGCAATCTCAGGACATGCCCTACCCCTGATGAGACCAAGGTAAGTCAAAATTAATCAGTGTGCAAGTCATGAAAGTTAGGTCATGCCCTCGCGGGGCATAGTGTTGCGGGTCCCAAAGGTTTGGATTCGAAAGAAGTCTGTCAAGTGCTGTCTCAATGAATTTGTGCTCCTGCATTTTGATCACTTCATAACCAATGTATTCTTTAACCCAAAAAGCCATTGCTGTTCTTATTTTTTGAATAATTTGGGGTGTTCCAGCATCCTCTCTCTCTTCCACATCTTCATAATACAATGTGTCCTGCAAACCATGTCAAATAATTAATCAGCTAACTTGGAAATTGATGAATCATTTTTAAATGGTTTAATACAATACAAAACCATGTCAATAACAATTTGGTTTTGCTTGAACAATTTAAGTTAGAATCTCTTGACAAGCACACTTTATTTTTGAGAAACTTTTTTAAAAATTAGATTATTTCTAACTCCTGTGTTAATAATTATAGTTTGCAAATTTTGATCAGACTAAATGTGACCCAGCCCAATAAAGGGTCCAACTGGTTTGGAACATAAGGGTGTACATTTCTTGGAGCATAACTAGGTGTAGACTGGTAGTCCTAAAAACAGTCAAATTATTTTAAAATTCTGCAACTTAATAATAGTAATAAAAAAATTGTAGAATTCTGAGTGACGATGGTAATTCTTTTATTTAATTTTGGATGTAAGTTGACTTATAAAGACAAGAGAGTGAATAGTTCATACTTGTGGCTGCATATTAAATCTATTTTTCTAATTTATAAAATTTTAACTATTTAATGTGTGTAGGGCCGGAATATGGAGCCCAATAAGGTGACGAGCCAGCCCAAATAAAAACTTGGCCCAATAATTTTGTAAAGGATAAAGATTAGAATTGTGAGATAAAGATGGAATTAGATAAAGCCCGTCTTAATCATGGTTTTAACTTTTAAGTTTATTCTTGTAGATGAAATATAAAAAGCGCTTGAGGTCCTAGAGTAAAATTCAATCGAGTGTGGAGCAATTTTTAGCATTTGCAATGTGTGAAATATTATTAACCGTTAGACTCTGTCCGCCAAAATATCATTTTCAGGAAAATAAATTAAAACCAAAGTTTCCTAGATTATATCTCATGGAAATGCAAAAATAATACTAATAATCATTGCTCCTATGAAATTGTCGTTTGTTTTTAATATTGGCTTAGCCCAATTATTCAATGTAAGTTGGTGAACCAATAAAAGAAACGGATTTCCTTTACACCATGATGAAAAAGGCAAAAGAAAAAGTTTTTCTTTTTGGAGCAAAAGAAACCGTAAAGATCTATGATCTTGAAATCATTGGGAGGAAGGTTAGTAGAGAAATTCTAAAAGGCCATTCGTGGAAGTATATAAAAGTTCTTGTGGAAAAGTAGGTCACCAAACACAATGATATATATATAGATATATATACATGTAAATATAATAACAATATTAATCCATTGGCATCCCTACTGTTTTCTCTACATCCCTTAAGATGCAGCTGCAAGTCGAAGGAGGTACCAGTTGTGGTGCTATCCTCACATTTTTTATATAGTCTATTAGCTATATGCTCATCAAATGCCTATTTATTAAGGTCTCGTAAGAATAACCAAAGACATAATAAAATAAAATAAAAAGAAGAATGCATACAATGATGACATTACTTTTTTCGTACACTTTATTTTGTTATGTATACTTGTTATATAAGCATATCCTTGGGTAAATCCTAAATTTAATTAGAAGTTTATTTCAAATAATAATTTGTTATGTAAAATTTTTGTATAAGATAAATTTTCTTGGAACAAGTCCAAGTAGCTCAATACACATGGAAGTTGAACGGTAAATTTAGAAGTTATATATGTATTTAAATAATTGTTTTTAACTTTTGGCAACTTATTCTTAAGGTGATTCTTAGATTTGTATTACGAAAAAATTTGTATTTGATATGTGGACACATCACAATAGATTCAACGGGTTGACATAATTAAGATATAAACACGATTGAAATTAATCCAAACTTGCTAACTACGAATTGTGTTTGTTTTACCATCCTAATGTAAATGTCATCATAGCATTTAAGTGTTATAATTATATTAAGTACTTAAATATCTTTGGGTTTATTACATCCTTTGGCTACACAAACAGATCTATATAGCACATTGAAACATTTCTAGATGACTAACAAATTGAGTGATTAATGGGCTAAATCCAACCTTTTGTAGGGATCAAGACTTCATTAATCACCACAATTAATCTACCTAAAGTCAACTAGAAGAACGAAAGACAAAGTACAAATAATTAATTTAAATGAATTACATGCTTTCGATTCCCAGTACTATATTCTTCGTGAAATTATCTATGAGATAAGGAAAATAGCCTAGAGGTGATAAATAGGTTTTTTATAAATTTATTGACAAATTAAAAACTAATTACGAAAAAGTTAATTTTAATCCAATTCTATAACAAGCTAAATCATACAAAGATCAATATAAGTGTGTAAGATAAAGCAAGAGACGACACACGATATTTTTACGTGAAAAATCTTGGAAACGTTCTAAGTAAAACCACGGATACATTCAGGTATCGATGCACTATGAATCAAAAAATTTACAGACTTTATGAAGTTATAACTTACAAATAACTCTAATTTGTCATTTTTCACTCGACGTCTGAAAGTCTTGAATCACTCGCGCTACCACGAAGCTCTCGCTCCGATCTCCGTACTCTGACAGCTCCACTTCTCAATGGATCAAATAACCATGAAGCCTTCTGCTCCGATCTCCGTACTCTGACCACTCTGTTTCTTAACGGATCGATGCAATCACGTTGCACGAGGCGGTGTGATGATTTTACAGCAATCAGATCATTCAATTGTGCATAAAGATGTCAAACGTTGAAGCACAATTGAATAACCATCTGATCTATAGAGACTCCTCTTATTTATAGAGAAAGAAATCTTATTTTGAGTAAATGTGTATCCTTTTTAGATTAGAACTCTTCCTTTTCTGTTCCTCTTGTAATTAGGAATCTATCTAACCAACTTTGGTGTAAATATCATTTATATACATGTCTTGGAGTGTAACCCAAATCATTGTAGGTTAAACTATGTGTATTTGTCTCAAAATGATTTTGCAGTTCGGTGGCATACACCCACCACTACGCCTATGAGTAGGCATGGGCATACCATGTGCATAGGTAGGCGTAAAATTTGACTTTCTAAGCATCTTTTGGTTGTTGTATACGTAGGTGGGCGTAGCAAAAATGATGAAAACTATTTTTTTTCAACTTTTATTTCATTTGAACCCTGTTCATTCCTCTAACATGTTTACTAAAGTTTCAGCCTTGAAAAAAATATCTGTTTTGCCATATGGAATGCATTTTTTGCTCAAACTTGCTTCTTCTTCATTTCTATTGTATTTTTTACTATTTTAAGCTTGATTTGAATTTGATGAAGCTTGTCGATGCCTGTTAAACCTACCTTACCTCACAATTCACTCAATATAATTATTATCTAAAATATATCAAACATAAACAATACTACAAATATTCTTACACTTTCGCACGAAACAAAATTACCACATGCCCATGCCTTTTGAGTGAACTATAATTCAAGAAAGGACATATTTAAGCTAGATCAAACTTTTCTTCACTGTCTTCAAATTCAATGAGAATTCCTCTGATATAGAAAAAACATATCAATATCAAGGTACTGTACCTAAACTATTGTATATAGCTTTAGGTAATTAAGGAGTTGGAGGTTTTTTTTATTTTTTTAGGTTTCGGGTCATTTTACGCGCACCTCGATTAATTCTCAGGGCCCTTGAATTAATGACCGGTTCAACCTTCTAGTAACTTAAACTTTCTGTAATCAGCGAAAATAAAAAGGAATTGAAATTTCAACTGTGGAATCAATAATTTTTGGACTACATATTATTGTTAATACAATTTGATTAGGAGACTGTTGGAATTTGGCAAAACTTTTGAAGGTATTATTGGTTTCAACATCAATTCTAGCACATGGTACATGTGGAGTTGAATTTGGAAGATGGCCAACCAATGAAGACTTTGTGAAAGTTAGGTTGCCAAATGTTTGGTGAAGACTTTGAAAATGAAGTAGCCAAATGAGACTTAAATGGTAGTTAGGTGGCAAGCCAATTTTGAATTGTTTGGTCACTTCTAATGCCTATAAATAGAGGTGTTAGAAATGAATCAAGACACACCAAAACTTGTAATCCCAAAGAAGAAAAAAACTTTAGTGATAAGCTTTGTGAGGGAGAGAATTTTGTGGGAAAATTCTCTTGTGGGTGTTTTTGGGGTGAGAGAAAATTACCGAGAGTGTGGTTGTAACAATTTTCCACATAGTGAATTTTTCTCTGGTTGTCTTTGACAACGACAGTGGTTTTTCTCCGGTTTGGAGTTTTCCACTATAAATCTTTGTGTCGTATTTTCTATTTCTCTGTTCTTTGATTTTCTGCAAAGGAGGATCCTGGGATAGGGAATTTGTGATTGTCCAAATAATCCAAATTTCCTAACAATTGGTATCAGAGCTTTGGTTCCTTGAAGCAGAAATGACAGGCGTCAAATTCGAAATAGAGAAATTCAATGGGAGGATCAATTTTGGCTTGTGGCAAGTACAAGTCAAAGATTTGATGATTCAATCTGGTTTACACAAGGCTTTGAAGGGGCGACCGACCCCTGATTCCAACAAAGAAGCTTCGAAATCCAATATGAGCGATGAAGATTGGGAAGATTTTGATTTGAGAGCAGCAAGCATAATTCGTTTGTCCTTGGCCAAAAATGTTCTTGCTAATGTGCAAGGAATATCCACAGCCAAGAAACTTTGGGAGAAGCTTGAAGACATGTATCAAACAAAAGGCGTCTCAAATCGAGTGTATCTTAAGGAGCAGTTTCATACTTTGCGTATGAATGAAATGACTACTATCTCTGACCATCTTAGTGTTCTCAATGGTATCGTCTCTGAACTGGAAGCCATTGGAGTTAAGATTGATGATGAAGATATAGCTTTGAGGCTTATCTGGTCTCTTCCACCTTCTTACGAACACATGAAGCCTATCTTGATTCATGGGAATGAGAAGATAGCCTTCTCGGAAGTCATCGACAAACTTTTCTCCGAAGAGAAAAGGTTGAGTAGTGGAAATAATGTCCCTCCTGAAAATTTAGCATTGGTGGCAGCTGAAAGTTGGAAGAAGAAGAACTCCATTAATAAGAAATCAGTTTGTTGGGGGTGTGGACAGTCTGGGCACTTCAAGAGAAATTGTCCAAAAGGTGGAGCTGGTTCGGCAACCAGCTCAAGGTCAAATACCGACGGTGAAGTTAACAGTATGTCTGCTTTGGGAGAGGTGGACTTTGTTGATGCTCTCTGAAAGAGCATGTGCATCCTCATGGCATACCGCTAGTCTTCAAAAGTTGCCATGAAAAGAGGATGTGTTACTGCTAGCGGGTTCAAAAATTTGCACACGGGCATTGGTTAGTATTGATGCAAGGTGTGTGGTGGAATTGATGTCGATGGCTGATGAACTTCCTGGAGAGTCAACGAGGAAGTTGCACCATAATGTTTCAGCGGATTAGTTCGACATGAGCCGAGGTAAAATTCTTAGAATCGTTGATTCTAAGTGTGTGTACTCTTTATGGTGGAGTATGATAATTCTCCGTGTTGAGAATTATGACTGTTGGTGAAGACAGTGTTTGTAGCAGAAGCTATGATGTTCTTCTTTTGCATCAAGGTGGAGCAACAGAAGTGGAGAATTTTTGCCAAAGGTGGAGATTGTTGGAATTTGGCAAAACTTTTTGAAGGTATTATTGGTTTCAACATCAATTCTAGTACATGGTACATGTGGAGTTGAATTTGGAAGATGACCAACCAATGAAGACTTTGTGAAAGTTAGGTTGCCAAATGTTTGGTGAAGACTTTGAAAATGAAGTAGCCAAATGAGACTTAAATGGTAGTTAGGTGGCAAGCCAATTTTGAATTGTTTGGTCACTTCTAATGCCTATAAATAGAGGTGTTAGAAATGAATCAAGACACACCAAAACTTGTAATCCCAAAGAAGAGAAAAGCTTTAGTGATAAGCTTTGTGAGGGAGAGAATTTTGTGGGAAAATTCTCTTGGGCTTGTATTTGTTCTTGTGGGTGTTTTTGGGGTGAGAGAAAATTACCGAGAGTGTGGTTGTAACAATTTTCCACATAGTGAATTTTTCTCTGGTTGTCTTTGACAACGACAGTGGTTTTTCTCCGGTTTGGAGTTTTCCACTATAAATCTTTGTATCGTATTTTCTATTTCTCTGTTCTTTGATTTTCTGCAAAGGAGGATCCTGGGATAGGGAATTTGTGATTGTCCAAATAATCCAAATTTCCTAACAGAGACATTGCTCGATATAGTCTTAAAAATTAATGTTACAATTGTTGTTACAATGGATGACATAGGTTTTCAGTTTGAATTGACTTTATAAGTATTACTTGTGGGTTATTTTTTTTTAATTTAAAAATTGTTAATTGGTGTTTCCTTGTTTTTCCAATGAATTTTGAAGTTTTGGAGGAACGTTTCTTTCTCCTTATTTTACGTAAAATTAGAAATATAAGTTATGTCGTTTACTCTATACAATAAAATACCAAAAGATGTATGTTTTCCTCTTGACGAACTATATGCACTGAAATTTTCTGATTTAGGAGTATTATTTTCGCAAGTAAAAAATTGTCTTACAATTTGAGTGTGAGTTAATTCTTAATATTGAAGATACTTCATTGATCAGAAAAAGAAATATGTATAAATGAAGATACATAAATTAGCACAAGTCAAGGCTCGAGACTCCTTGGTGCATGCCTAGTTCATATCTAACCTTCCTTTTGAATTTGAACACATCAACCAATTCGGGCATTGATATATAATAGAGTTCCAAACCCAATGATATAAAACCAAAATGTTCCACTGCTCGAGAAATTAAATTTCGTTCCTGTTATGGCACGTAATTGATAATTGTAATCATCCAATGTAAAGCTTTGAATTGGTTTGACCAAAAAATAAAATAAAAAAATGACACTTGTATTGTATGATTGTGTAATGTCAAATTCACCAGTTTCTAGCATGTCGAGGAAAAAAATTGGAAAAAGTTGGAAATTTGGAAGAAAAATGAAACTTACACGCAAAAAAAGAAACACTTAACTAAAAATTTTGTAACGGGATCATATTCCTCCCCAGAGTGTGAGTGTATAGAAAATTAAGATTTTGAATCCTATAACACTCACGTGTGTTTGGGAGTCATGCAGGTATATCAATTCTAACTATGCAGGGCCGGTCCTGGGTGCAGGCGGCCACCTAGGTCCAAGGGAGTCTCAAATTTATTTATTTATTTAAAGTCCAAATAAGATGAAATATAACTGGTTAATCCAATCTCTTATAAATTTTTATAAATTCCTTTAAGTAGTATGGGTCAAAAAAAAAATTGTACTTAAAAATCCAAACAAATTGAAATCCAATAGGCTAACCCATTTTCTTATAACTTTATTGAGCCGAACTCAGCTCACAATATATTATTAGGATTGCCACTTGCCAGAATTGATTCCAAAAAAAAATGAAAAAATGAAAAAAATTAATGTCTTTCCAACTCCAAGCGACCTGCGACATGGACATTCTCGGTTGAAGCAACAAACGACCGACTCCAACATGGTCATCTCTTGCCTTAAACATATATATATATATATATCATACTATTATATAATATAAATGACTTGAAAATTGATAAGGCTATATATATGTGTGTGTTTTGATAATAGTGATTGAATATATTTTAATATATTTTTTACTAAGTTGCTTTAAAAAATTGATATATATATGTAGATGCATATAATCGCGAGTAAGAAATTAATATATGTATATATCTGTAGATTCATATTTTAATTTCTTGAATATGTATGTTTAAGAAATTGAATATATATATATATATATATATATTTGTTTTTATTTTGTAATTCCCACTCTGAAAAACCACTGATACACTAGACAACTTAACTAGGCAACTTCAAAAACTATTGTCAAGTTTTAAAGATCTACAATTTGACACCTATCAAATTCAAGTTCCATTCATGCTTTTGCACATTTTATTTTCTTATCTTTTATTTTTTCTACTGAAAAAAGAAACAATTAATTCATTAGATGACAATTTTTAAAAAAAGTTTATTCAATCGGCGCATCCGCTTATATATACGTACAAAATTATTTCATCCACACTAATTACAGTAATTATTTAATGTGATATATTGTTGTATTTTTTATATTTTATGTTATAATAACTATAATTTTACGCTAATATTTCGGCAAAAATTTGAGTTTTGTGACTAAGTTCGTTATATATTTTATTTTCATCTGAACGAGATCGTACTCTTTATAATGCGTCAAAACCTAATTTATTTTTTTTATTTTTTAAATTAATATATTTTATGCTTAATAATTTTTATTATTTTTAGTATTTTTGTAAGAGGGTTCTCGTATTTAATCTCGCATTGGCCCTAAATTTTTTTAGTAATCCCCAGTAACTATGTATTCGGTTTATATTCAATTTGGAAACAGTATTCTTTACAAGAAAATTTAGACTGAAAAATAAAAAAGTGGGCGAAGATACAGTGACCACATATGTTAATGCCCAAGTGTGCAAACCAACCAATTTCTTTTTCTTTTTCTTTTTCGGCATGTCATAACAATATGATCATTTATAGAAGACAGATTTGACCTACAATTAGGTTCTCTTTGTACTTGTTTTGTTGTGATGTTGGATTTAAAAATATCATCACGCATGTCCAATTTAACTTATTAAGGGCATGTTTGGTAATGCTCTCGCTTTCTGTTTTTGCTTCTGCTTTTATTACTGTTCACAGAGCAGGACTGTTTGGTTGGTTGCTCCCGCTTCCAAAATCTGGAAGCAGGCTAGAGCAAAACCTCAAATTTGGAAGCAAGACTCACCTTGCTTCCACTTGCTCCCATCATCATTTTTAGTGGGGCCCATTATAAGTTGCTCCCAAATTCTTCTAATTGCTTCCAAATTCTTTGCAACATGTTAGGTTTGCTTTAAGGTATATAAAATTTAAAAAAAAAATTAATTCCGAAAATATATATAAAATTCCAAAAAATTATTTTCAATTTTGAAAAATATATAAAATTCGAAAAAAATATATAAATTTTTTAAAAATATATAAAATTCGAAAAAAAATATAAAATTCGAAAAAAGTATATAAATTTTGAAATATATATATATAAATTTTGAAAATTATAGAAAATTCAAACAATATATATAAAATTCAAAAAAAAATATAAAATTCAAAATATATATATTTCAAAAAATAAATTTCGAAAAAAATATATAAATTTAGAAAAATATATAAAATTAGAAATAAATATATAAAATTCCAAAAAAATATTTTAAATTTCGAAAAATATATAAAATTCAAAAAATATATAAAATTCGAAAAAATATATAAAATTCTAAAAAAGTATATAAATTTTGAAATATATATATAAATTTTGAAAATTATATAAAATTCAAAAAATATATATAAAATTCGAAAAAAATATAAAATTCAAAATATATATATTTCAAAAAATAAAAGTCAAAAAAAATATTTAAATTTCAAAAAATATATAAAATTTGAAAATTATATATAAATTTTGAATTTTAATTTTTTTTTTTGAAATTTAATATATTGTTTTTTGAATTATATATATATTAATTATCTCTTAAAATAATTTATTTTATTTTTTTAAAGGTAAAATTATAATTTTGCAATAGGGATGGGGTAAATTGCACCCAATTAGGATAGTTGAGGGATTTGTTTTGCCCCTTTTGTAGTTGAGGGGGGTTTTGTGCTTTATGGGGCAATAGTTGAGAAGGGTTTTATGCACTTTACCCAAAATAAAATATTAAAACCAAAGGTCTTGTGCAATACAATATTATAATTTAGAATTTATCTACAAAATTTTTTATAGTTTACAAAAATATAATTATTTTTATCCAAAATTATGGTTTACAAAAAATAAAAAATTTATTTACAATATCCAAATGAGAGGCCTGTGCAATACAATTTTTATTTTTTTTAATTGTAGAACTTATTAATTTCTTATATTCAATCTAAAATCCAAAAAAAAAAAAAACAGAATCTCAAATCATTTAAATTCACCAAACATGTTTTGCTTTCACATTTTAGGAAATCAGTAGTTCCACCAAACATGCTCTACATGCTTCCGCTTCAGAAAAAACTTGTTTCGCTACGCTTCAGCTTCCAAACCCGTTTAAAAGCAGGAGCGGGAGCGTTTCCAAACATGCCCTAATTATAATCTAAGAGGGGGCATCAAGACAAGAGATACGATATAAGGGTAAAGAAGACATTTCACAAATAAACAAGTTTTTCTTAAACATGACCATGCCATACACAAGTGGAGTCTCATGCATAAAAACAGAATACATTATTCGGTTTGATATTATTATGGTGGATATTTGTTTTATCTTAAAGGTATATTTTAGTGGAATATTCCATTTTTTTTACCAAAACTCTTTTAAATCATATTTGTTAGCAGTATTTAAATATCAGATTTGACACTTATAAACAATGTGCCTCCTCACAGGAGAAAAAAATAAACTTACACAAAAAGGAGAATAAGAACTAGTAGTATATATATTTTGCATTCTACGATTCCAGCTAACAAGCTCATGTGTCTTTTACTACATGTCATTAGTTGGTGATATTATTCTATTGATTTTGATTTTACCGTAAATGAATTTGTTTTTTGATTTATGACAAAATAAACAAAAAATTATTAGTTGATTTGGATTATAAAATATGAGGCCAGTAAGCCTTGTTTTCAAATACCAAATATCTCGATTTTGAAGTTATTTTAGGTAGAAGATGCGTAAATGATGTGAGTTTGAAAAATAAGGGGTATAAATAATGATTGTCAAATTTGAGGAGTGTGATTGAAAATAGAACAAACTTCAGGGGATGTCAAGATAAATAATCATTTGTCAATTTTATAATGAAGGGATATTGATAAAATTGAAAATATTAGGGGATTATTTGATCTATCGGGGGGCAATATGATTATTTGATGAAATTTCAGGAAATTTTGTGATATTAAGCGAGGACAATAAATGGGTGATAACACATTTGATATTTTTGAAGGTATTTTTAGGAATTATATTTGATAATTTTATGAAGTGTCAATGTGCATAAAGAACCTATTGGAGAAAACTTCAACAAATTTTTTTTCCCTTTTTTAAAGTCGTTGATATCATCATCAAGCTTTGAAGGAAACCAATTTTAATGAAATGTCTACTAATCTTTACTCAAAAATAATACTCCAAATTATATGTTTATTGAGCCGTCCCAAAAAACACTTAGGGCCCGTTTGGGAACTTGGTTTTGGTTTTGGTTTTGGTTTTGGTTTTGGTTTTGGTCTTAGTTTTGGTTTTTGGTGGTTTTAGGTAAATCTAAAACCAATATATAGTGTTTGGTAATGAGTTGGTTTTGGTTTTGATCTTGGTCTTGGTCTTAGTATAATTATATATATATATATACTAATATGTATTAAAAATATATAAATATGAAAAATATATATATAAAAAATTGGAAAAAAAGTAATTTTCGGGAAAAAAATATTTTTCCGAAAAATATAAAAAAATAATTTTTTGGAAAATAATTAATTTTCGGAAAAAAAAATAATTAATTTTTTCCGAAAAATTAATTTTTTCAAAAAAATAATTTTTGTCGAAAAAATATTATTTTCCGAAAATTAATTTTTTTCCGAAAATATGATTTTTTTCCAAAAATTAATTTTTTCGAAAAAATATGATTTTTTTCCAAAAATCTATTTTTTCACGAAAAAATAAAATTTTCCGAAAAAATAAATATTTTCCGGAAAATAATTATTTTCGAAAAAATAATTTTTGTCGAAATTTTTTTTTTCCGAAAATTAATTTTTTCCCAAAAATATGATTTTTTTCCAAAAATTTATTTTTTGACGAAAAAATAAATATTTCCGTAAAAATAATTATTTTCTGAAAATTAATTTTTTTTCCAAAAATTATTTTTTTTCCGAAAAAAATTATTATTTTCCAAAAAATAAATATTTTCGAAAAAATTATTTTTTGGAGAAAATTAATTTTTGTCCGAAAATATGATTTTTTCCCGAAAATTAATTTTTTTCCGAATTTTTTTTTTTTCCGAAAAAGATAATTATTTTCGAAAAAATAATTTTTTCCCGGAAATTAATTTTTTTCCGAAAAATATAAAAAAAATTTCAAAATAATTCATATTTTCGGCTATATATATATATAGAGAGAGAGAGAGAAAAAGAGAGAGAGAGAGAAAAGTCAAAAATGGTGGGCCAAAATCAGGTTTTAGTGGTTGGTTTTAGGGTGTCCAAAACCGGCCAACCAAACATGGTCTTGGTCTTGAAATCAAAGACCAAGACCAAAACCAAGACCAAAACCGGGTTGCCAAACGGATACCCCAAAACGCAATCCTTATCATATACTATTGTTTAGTGAGTCATATTATCAATATTATGAAATTTCCTTACTTCATATTTTCTGTTTTAAGAGTTATAAATAACTCATCCAAAAAATAAAAATCTTCTCCTTCTTTAATTTTTTCCTTTTCCTTTTTCTCTTGAAGTCATATGATATCTTTATCAAATCTGGGAGTATAGAATGTACTTAATGAGATCTTTATTAAGTTTACTTCCACAAAAAAAAAATAATATACAAAATTTTAAAATTTGATAAATAATATGAATTCTTTATATACAATCAAATTATAAACAAGAAAAACATTACAAAATAAATATCTTCTCAGAAAAGAACCATTTTTTTTTTCAATTTCTTGAAACAATATTCAGAATAGAAAAGTTAATGCTCCAAAAGTATATCTCCATTTTAATCCTTCAAAATAAAAGAATATCCTATATCTCCATTTTAATCCTTCAAAATAAAAGAATATTTTATTTTTGAAAATATTTTAATCCCATAAAAAAATATTTTTAGTTCCCTCTCTAGTGGGCCCATATTTGACCAAGCCCATGATCAAACTCCTACTACAACTTAAAGACAGGAACACTCTCTCTCGAAACTAAAAAGACACCTGAGTCCTCAATACTCACTCTCTCTACAAACTCTGACCCCTTCCTCTACCTCTAATCCTACGCCCCCCTCCCTGCTTATCCAGCGCACCCTTTCACCGACCCACCATTGTTTCTCTCTCTCTCTCACACACACAATGGGCAAAGGGTCCGCGCTCACCGACGGCGTGATCAAGAAGATCCTCCTCTCCTACACGTACGTGGCAATCTGGATCTTCCTGAGCTTCACTGTGATCGTCTATAACAAGTACATCCTGGATCGCAAGCTCTACAACTGGCCCTACCCGATCTCTCTCACCATGATCCACATGGGTTTCTGCTCCACCCTGGCCTTCCTCTGCGTCCGCGTCTTCTCCCTCGTGGAACCCATCTCCCTTTCCCGCCATGTCTACCTCACCTCCGTCGTCCCCATCGGCGCCCTCTACTCCCTCAGCCTCTGGCTCTCCAATTCTGCCTACATCTTCCTCTCCGTCTCCTTCATCCAGATGCTCAAAGCCCTAATGCCCGTGGCCGTCTACACCATCGGAATCCTATTCAAGAAGGAGAGCTTCAAATCGGACACCATGGCGAACATGCTCTCAATCTCGATTGGGGTGGCCATCGCCGCCTACGGCGAGGCCAAATTCGACTCCTGGGGGGTGTTTCTCCAATTGGGCGCGGTCGCATTTGAGGCCACCAGGCTTGTGATGATCCAGATCTTGCTCACATCCAAGGGTATCACATTGAATCCCATTACTTCGCTCTACTATGTTGCCCCTTGTTGCATGGTCTTCCTGTTTGTGCCATGGATTTTTGTTGAATACCCTGTTTTGAAACAGAGCTCTGGGTTTCATTTCGATTTTGTGATATTTGGGACCAATTCGCTTTGTGCATTTGCTCTGAATTTGGCTGTGTTTTTGCTTGTTGGGAAGACATCTGCTTTGACTATGAATGTGGCTGGGGTTGTGAAGGATTGGCTGTTGATTGCGTTTTCGTGGTCGGTGATTAAGGACACTGTGACCCCTATCAATTTGGTTGGGTATGGGTTGGCATTTTTGGGTGTTGGGTACTATAATCATTCCAAGTTGCAGGCGTTGAAGGCCAAGGAGGGGCAGAAGAAGGCTCAGCAGGACGAGGAGGCGGCTGGGCGGTTGTTGGAGGAGAGGGAAGGAGGAGGGGATGGGAGTGGGAGGAAGACCGATTCGCAGTCGAATTGATTTACAAAGGAGAATGTAATAAAGGGAACCAAAGGAATGTGGATTGAATTGGTGGTGCTCAAGGGGAAATTGGGTGGCTCAGTTTTTGTGCTCATCTTTGGAGGAATTTTCTATGATTCTAGGTTATGGCTGTTTCAATGCTGATGATAGGGGATGGATTCGCAGCTCATGTGTCTTAGTAGAGTAAGCCCCAGTGTTTATTTTCATCTTCTTTTATATGCTTTTCCTTTTTGTTTTTCAGTACTTATGAATGTGTAGGGACCGTTTTAATTTTGAATTTTTAATGCTTATTCATTCTTATATCTTCTCCTGCATTTGTATTGTTTGATTCATCGGTTGACTTAACTCTCGGATTAGTTTATGCCTTGGAGGGTTTAGAACTTGATTCAGTTATGTTGGAGTATGTTTTTGCCCCCTTCATTGCAATGATAAGAGCTAATAAATTTCTCTTTGCCTTGTACTGCCACAGGTAAAAGAAAAGTAGTAACTTTTGCTTGGCATTGACCAACTTTTCCTATAATTATCGATGAAATTTCCTCTGCCTTTTTCTCTTATTAAAGGTCAAGCAAACTAGATTGGAGCTTGATGTTTCCATTATCAAGTATGTTGTGGACAAAGTGACTGCAAATGTAGGGAGTAATGTTAGAATTTGATGCTGATATATAGCCTCTATCTTTCATAAAATTTGTGTAAAAAGCATTGAAATGGGAGATCACTAAAAAATCTGGAAATAAGGTCAACTATGCGAAACTAACATCTAACATGGGGAAAAAGCAGGTTGTGTGAAGGTATTGGGGAAGGATATCTTATAAGGTATTAAGGTTGGTCATAAGAAACTTCGTTCTCTTTTAGATGAGTAGAGTAGATTCTGTTATACGATCTGGTGATTAAGTGGTTTGGATCATAGTGTGTCTGATACTTCAGGTAAATTCGATGAAAAGAAGAGGCCTTTTGCTTATACTCTGACAATAACATAGATATTATACCAAGGAGATTAGTATACCATTGAAGTGGCCTTTAACGGCCTAGTTGTGCTTGTGCATGTGGTTATTTGGCTGTTCTTCAGAATTTCTGTAATGTTTCAGGGTTTAACAAATTGCAGTGAACTTAAAAAATCAACTACTGCAACGAAAGATTTACGTTTTCTCTCCACAACTAAACAAAAAGAGAACCGATGATGAGAAATTTTGGCTCTCCTATAGAATCTCTTTCATCAAAATTTCTTATATTTTGCTCCTTCCGCCAAGCACAAAGGGCGTCACTTTGCAGTAGTCACGAGCATGGGGTTTCGCATAACACTCTTCCCGGGTAGCCTCTCGAATTATAAATTTCCCCTTGCTGAATAGTAACTCTGTTCTGCCAAGTTCACATGGTTCAGAAGTTTAAATCATGTAGCTGAATACTAACTCTGTTAGACCTAATCTCTCCAAGTTCACATGGTTCAGAACTTTAAACCCCTTGTAAGTTGAAAGAAACGTGGAGTACGAGGCAAGAACTTTTACATGGTCCGTTGGAGAAATTCTCTCTCTCTCTCTAGAATGCTTTATGCTTACCAAAGAAAACTGTAATTTTGGGTTGATGTGAACTTTTCTGAGCTTGTTTACCTAAAAAAAGAAACAACTTATTGGTGCTTTGTAAAATGTAAAGTACGTGATTGTGATGATATGGGCTGGCATGATTTAAGGTTTCATAATCATAAGAATACGTTTTTCCTCGTGATTGTTTCTGGACTTTTGCTGGCCCATTTTACCCCTTTGGTAGTGCTTGTTTCGTGTAAACCTGGACCCATTCTTTCATAGGGCTATACATATATACACACATGTATATTTATATGCATCAATATATATCTGTTTGTACATTTTCCCACTGGAAACTTGGCAAATGCAAGAAAACCTACCAAGTTGGAAATGTATTTTTGGAGGCTGGGCCAATGCTGAATTATTGTAAAAGTCTTTCTTTCCAATGAAAGTTAGTTTCTTTTGAAGATTTTTCTCAAAACATTGCTTTCCCACGTCTACCATTGATTTTGATGCTTCTGGCTCACCCACCTGCCGGGCCCATGAATTTTCCGAGCCGTGGCAGGCAGGGCGGACGGGACGTCGAAGAAGTGCCTCAAGATCATGAAAATGATTTGTGAACTAATCCTTTGCTCTCTTCAATTGATACATTTAAAACTCACCAATCACCACCTAGAACATGTTTTCAACAACCTAAATCATGTGATGACCCTCCATATTTACAACCTTCTGACTCTGCTGCTACTTCTACCGCTCCACTGCCATGTCTCCTCACCATTTTTATTGTTATTGTATTGTCTGTCTTTTTTGCCTAATAAGTGTCAAAGTACGCACTGTTGGTTCCCAACACCACTATTTCTTGCACTGTCACCATGATAAAAGTTTTTTTTTTTTTTTAATATATATATATTCGGGAACTGGTTATCCAAGGCTTTGCCCCGATTTAATCTCAGGACCGTTCAAAACGCCTTCTCAACACAAATTGAGAAAACTCAGACTTTGTTTGCGAGTGTGGCCCAATAATTTTTCAATTATTTTATAAATTGATAAAGGTTGATCTTGAAGATAGTGTTATTTTGGTAGGATTGAAGAAAAATTTAGGGTTAAGTTAGCTGGTAATTGCTTGCTAAGCATACTACTGCAATGACCCTAGAAATTATTAGTTATAATGGTGATACCATGTTAGCCTAATGACTTGGTATTACCCTCAATTAAGGAAATATCACAGGAAAAAAAAAATTAAAATAGAGAGAGATGTAACTAGTAAAACGTGAAATTATGAAAGCATATGATTCAATTCTAGGTTTTTTTGTGGAGCTTGTTTCTTCACAAGTCATAATTTGTGATATTTTTAAGGAAAAGGGACAAATTTTTTTTTTTTGAAAGGTTAGGCCCTGTTTGGTAGGTGGTCTGGTCTGGTCTTGCGTTTTATGGGACCAGACTGTGTTTGGTAGCATTGGTCCCAAATTTTTGGTTAGACCAAGTAAGACCAAATCAGACCAAAATGACCTCATTTCAGACAAAAAAAAAAGGTGATTCCTGGTGGTCCGGTCTGGTCTTATTAATAAAATATATTTATAAATAATTAAAAATGAATAAATAATAATAATAAATTAAATAAAACATATTTTAAAAATAAAATATAAATAATAAACAAAATGAAATAAATAATACCTAATAATAATAAAAAATGAATATAATAATAATAAATAAATGAATAAATAATAAAATATATTTATAAATAATTAAAAATGAATAATTAATAATATAAATAATAAATTAAATAAAACATAATAATAAATTAATAAAATACATAAAACATATTTAAAAATATAATAAAAATAATAAATAATAAACAAAATGAAATAAATAATAATAATAATAATAAATAATAAATAAATATAATAATAAATAATAAGTAAATATAATAATGAATAAATACTTCATAATAATAATAAAAAATTGAGTATAATAATAATAAATTAATATTAAATTAATAAAATATATTTTTAAATAATTAAAAATGAATAAATAATTTATAAATAAAATGAATTAAAAAATGAAATAATAATAAATAAATAGAATATATTTATAAATTAATATATAAATTAATAAATAATAATTTAATAATATAAATAATAAAATATATTATAAAGTGAAGAAATAATAAATAAAGAAATAAATAATACATAAATAAATATTATAATAAATAATAAATAAATAGTAAGACCAAATAGACTTTTTCAGATCAGACCGGACCGAACCAAATCAGACCAGACCAGACCAGAAAAACCGCGTACCAGCCTTGGGGGACAAAATCTTTGAATCGACTTGTTGTACCAGGTTTGGCTTTAAAATGTGACTGACAATGATTCACTGTTCGATTGGTCCCCATGTAATAAGTAGGGTTATTCCCACAAACACCCCTCAGATTTGGCCTATTTTCACATGGATTCCCTCAAATTTGAATGTTACCACAAACACTCCCTCAAATTTGAATTTCGCCCCACTTACACCCTTCATGTTGATGTCGTTATGGTGCTGATATCAGCCACTAGCACGTAAAATATTCATGTTGACCTTAGAATTTATTAAATTTTATATGTTAAAGTGAATATATTTTTTTATTCCTATGAATGTAGTTTTACCTTTATACAATTTATATTATATATCAATATATATAAACACATACTTCTTTTAAGATACCCATTTCCCCCAAATCCTTTATTAAATAAACAAGTATATATATTTACTTTACATATAACACATATCATATATATACATGTATATATATATATATTTATAATAATAAAAAATTAGAATTAGTAAATCATAATAGAACTGTTTCACTAAACAGATGTTTACAAATTTTTTTTTTTTAATAAATCAAAAAATTATTAACAAAGAAAGAGCAAACATTTATGCAATTTTCTTCATGTATATATATGTATGTATGTATATATCAGTTTCTTTGTTAGAGGAGGAAAGGATCGACTCTTGGTGGTGGGGATCGATGGAGGCAGGGCGGTGGTGATGGTGCGGGGCTGTGTGGTGGTGCAGCTCTAGTGCGCTGATGCAGTTGTGCTATGGTGGTGCGGCCTGGTGGCGGTTTGGAGCGGAGGTGGGGAGGTGCGTGGTGGGTGGCGTCAGATCTTGGTGATGGGGATCGGTGGTGGTGCGTTGACGTGGATTTGGGGGAAGGTCGGTGGTTTGGACCAGTTAGTCTTTTAAGTCCAACAATCTCTCTCTCTCTCTCTCTCTCTCTCTCTCTATATATATGTATATATGTATATATATATATTTCAAACCCCATAGCTTCCATTTGTTCCGATTCTCTCTTTTCAATTTCACATAGAAAATCAATAAGCAAAAGGGTCTGAAATCACAACACATCATGTTATGTACAACCAAATTACTGTATTTCCTTATTCCACTAACCCTATTACCCATTTCTTCAACCTTCTTCTCATTCTCACATGGAGCTTCTCATTTTGATCGCCTTCAAACAGGACACATTTTCGGGTAATCTTTAATTGTCTCTAATTTTCTTATTCTCAAAGGGGTTTTAATTGATTGTTCCTAATTTTCATTCTTGATCAAGAAATGTGTTACGTTCTATCACTACAATGTCGTTGTTTGTTATGTGAAAATAAAAAATTAAAAGCATATTTTGTTGGCTAAATTTTGATATTCATTAATTATGTGGTTGGGGGTGGCTGCTGAAGAAGAAGAGGATTTAGGGTTCTTATTTTTTAGTTTGCCTTCATCATAAGGGCTTTTTAGTCCTTTAACATTACTATTCTTTTTTGACATTTTATTAAAATAAAATAAGGGACAATATGGTAAATTACCACAAAACCGTTAGTTTTAATGGATGACTGTTAATTGAGGGGGTGTGATCGGGAATATTCAACTTCGATGGGGTCCGTGTAAAAATAGGCCAAACCTCAGGGGGTGTTTGCGGGAATAATCCTAATAAGTATACAGGTCAAACCTGTTGGCCTACCCTAAAAATAGTGGGCCCTGTGAGGCCCAGCAACAGACTAATGGTGGACTGCTATCAGCCTATCAGTGTCATCTTAATTATTTAGCCCACCAGGCTAGTTTAGTGGGCTGGACAAAGAGGCCCATAACCCATGCCCTTCTTATACTATAGGTGTGAGACTGAGAAGAAGCGACAAAAGCCTTGTAACAAGTCTCCCAGATTTAGAAAAGGAAATAAATATTTGAATTTGACACATTTTATATAATTGAAGCCTCGGGATTTAGTAAATTCATTATAAGAAAATTTGGATTTGGAGTAAGAAGTTTTGTGGCACAAACACTAAACATTTTTTTTTTTTGCACCCGACTTAGGTTTTGTTTGGCATAACTTTTGCTTTTGGCTTTTTACAGAAGAGAAAGAGAAACATAAACTGTTTATAATACGTTCTTCCAAGGTCCATAAGTTATTCTAAATTTTTTGTCAAACACTGTTCAAAACAAAGTTTTCCTTCAGGAAGCCAAAAACAGCGTTTGAAAAACCAATCCAAACAGGACCTTAGATTCTTCACCTGCTTGTGGCTATAAATTTTGTATTTTGTGTAGAATAATTGTAGATGCAGAAAAAATACACAACAAATTAGGTATTTTGGAATAATTTTATTCATCGCAAACTCATATATATATACAAAATTTGGTAGAAGTTTGTCAATTCCTTAAATCATGAGATTTGATAAACTCATTTCTTACTTGAGCTTTTTCTTCCCTTATTTGAGGTTAATCCCTAACTTATTGGATACTTATTTTATAAAAATTATTATGGGCCAAGCCCATCGATTCTTGTTTATGACCCAATAAATATGGGCCACAAAATTTGACTATTACAATAATCAATAACCAAAAATACAAATTTTGTACCGGGTTATGGCCACAACTCCATGAATAATTGTATTGTCACAAATCATTTAGTATTCGTGTTAAAAAATTATTTTTAACCATAAAATTATTTTCGTAATAAAAATATATATACATGATCATTAGTCAAGATTTTGCTTGTTGATTCACTAAATAATGTAATATATATCCTGTTACACGAATTAAAAAGTATGGGATGAGTTGTGTCTAAAGGTAATCATCAAGAAATTTAACATTGGAAATTCAGGAAAGAAATTCAAATTTTTTGGTGATGGCTCAACTATAATTTGACAAATTGATAGGAGTATCAAACTCCTAGACTACTGACTGGTACTAGAAATGTAGATAAAGTAAGGCCTTCAATTGTCGAATAAACACTCATTACGTTGATTTTGTGTTGAAAAATATCAAATCAAGTTTAACCATCAATAAGAAATAAAAAAAACAAACTTGTTTAAATGAAAAAAAAAATTCCCCAATCAAAATTAGCTCTTCAAGGTGAGAAGAAATGTTCAATTAAAATATTTCTTTTGCAAGTACTGGTATTAATCTAGACGAAAATCTACACATAATATGTGTGAGCTTGAATAAAGTACCCTATTGGCTGCTTGTTTTGTATTGAGAACAGTTTTTTTGTTTTTTAAAAATTGAAAATAAAAAAATTGTTAATTTTTTTTGCTTAGTTCAGTTTTTTGAAAATTCCATTACAAAAATGATTATTTTTAGAGGACTCATTTTTATTATTCTCATAAAATTATTTTTTATTATCAAAATTTTCAAAAATAATTTTCAGACATACAAACCAAACAACTCTTACCTCACAAAAAAACACACATTCATTCATACACACTTATATTTGAAGTGCTTCTTCTTAATTTTTTTAAAAAAAATTAAGAGCCTGTTCAAGATTGAATTGATTGATCTTTTTCATCTTTGGATAAAGTTTCAATTTCTTTATTAAGGAATGAATTTCACTCAAAATTGTGACCTCAGATTCGACATCATGTGCTCTAATATTTTGGGATTCAATAGACATGCTTTCTCAACTTGATAGAAGTGATGATGATACTTAAAAGTTAAAGACATCTGTTGTCGACCTTTGATTGGCGGGATCATCTTGGTTATGATATATGCCAAACCTTATGAACAACTTAAAAACATTATTTTAAGTAATATGGAGATCTATGACCCTTTGAGGCTTTGATACGTATAGACAAAATCCCCCATTTTTTTTTATTGTAAGCAAGGCTACAACCAAATGAAATCATTCTAATACTAATTAACCACGCACAAAACTTATATTTATGCACTTAAAAAAGAGTAAAAATTATCATTATAATTTATAGTGACAGTTTAACGACAGACATCTAAGTTGTCATTTAAATTTCATGGCTAAAATATTTTGGGTTGTAATGACGCCCTATCAAAATTTTTATATGAATTTTATTTTTTAAACATAACAATTTTTGATTTTCTTCTCTTAACCTAAAGTCCTATACGTTTTTCTTTTATTTCCGATAAATTACTTATATTTAAGTTCTCTTAGGCCCTGTTTGTTTACCGGTTATGGTCCCATATTTTCGGTCTTGTCATGGTTTTTTGAGACCAGACCATGTTTGTTTTGCCTTGGTCTCAAAAAATATAACCAGACCAAGTTGGACCAAATTGAACCAAAATGACCTTTTTTAGGACCACAATTTTTGGTGGTTCTATCTGGTCTTGTTATAAAATCTATCCAAAATGTAACCAAAATGTCCTCCAATAATTGAACCACATCTAACCAATATATAACCAAAACACAAAAATAAAATAATGAATAATAAATTAAATGAATTAAATAATACATAAAAATAAAAATAAATAAATAATAAATTAATAAAATATATTTAGAAATTAATAAAAATAAATGAATAAATAAAAATAAGAATATATTTATGAATTAAATAAAATATATTTAAAAATTAAAATAAATAAATGAATAAAAAATAAACAAAATAATGAATAATAAAATATATTTATAATAAATGTATATAATAATAAATAATAATATAAATAATAAATTAATAAAATATATTTATAAATAAATTAAACAAATAAATAAATAATAATAAATGATAAATTAATAATATAAATAATAAATTAAATAAAGCATATTTATAAATAAAATAAAAATAATTAATAATAAACAAAATGAATTAAATAATACATAAATAAATAATAAGTAAATAAATAATAAGCAAAATGAATTAAAAAATTAAAATATAATAATAATAAATGATTAAATATAATAATAATAATAAAATAATAAATAATATAAATAATAAATGAATAAAATATATTTATAAATTAATTAAAATAAATGAATAAATAATAATATAAATAATGAATTATATTTATAAAAAAAAGAATAATAAACAAAATGAAATAAATAACACATAATAATAATTAATAAATAAAATGAATTAAATAATGAACAAAATAAATTAAATAAAATGAATTAAATAATACATAATAATAATAATAAATAAATATAATAATAAATAATAAATTAATAAAAATAATTTTAGAGACAAATAAAAATAAATGAATAAATAGTAATAAATAATAAACAAAATGAATTAAATAATATATAAAAATAAGAATAAATAAATAAATAATAAGAAAATTGAATTAAATAATACATAATAATAATAATAAATAAATAAATAATAAGCAAAATGAATTAAATAATACATTAAAATAATAATAAATGAATAAATATAATAATAATTAATAATTAATAAAATATATTTATAAATTAATTAAATTAAATGAATTATATTTATAAAAAAATGAATAATAAACAAAATTTAAGACCAGACCAGTTTGCCAAATAGGGTCTGATTCAAAGAAGTTTGGAACCAGACAGTTTGTCAAACATGGTCTGGTTCCAGTTTCCTCAGACCAAGACCATTAGACCAGACCGCTTACCAAACAGAATTTCAGAACATCACCTAGACCAGACCAGACCGGACCAGAGATAACCGGACCAGACCGGTTACCAAACGGGGCCTTAGTGTCATCACCATAACATTTTAGAAAGAATATTTACTGGTCTTCATCCAATGTTGCATTGGATTCTATTTTCCTTTCGGTTCCTACCTTCCTAATAGGGTTCTCATTCCAATAAAATTTTCTTTGGCTTTTAAAATTAAATTATTATCCGAGTGATCATCCGAATATTTAATCCAATGTATCTAAAAACTTTCTTTTAATCCTTAGTACATTTCTCGAGAAATTAATTTTGCAAAAACTTGATAGATGTGGGAGGGAATTATTATTCTTATAGAGTAATGCTATTAAGGGAATCCTCATGACTCATGAGTATAGCCATCAAATTAGTCACTTTAACCAAGCACGGATCAAGGTGGAGAGGACTGATTTAAGCTTCCAACTACACCATGTCTTGCTTCCTACTTGCAACACTCTTAATAAAAACTAATGCATTTTTGGTGGAGCAACAAAGAAAATAACAAGCAAATAAAATATATTAGATGGATGAAGCTTTGTGACTTCAAATCAGAATTGGGCCTTGGTTTTAGAGATCTCGAGATTTTTAATCAGGCCTTCTTTCAACTCTACAAAAGCAAATACTTTTCATCTTTCCATTTCCTTGATTCTCCTCACAAAACAACAATTTCTTGGACTTGGAAATGAATCCAATTAGTCAAGCACATAATTCTCAAAAGTCTTCAATGGAGAATTGCTGATGGATATAAAGTTAATTGTTGGACAGATCTTTGGCTTCCAGATCAAAACAATCCATGTATCTCCTCAACTCTCACATCACCCTTGTATCTGACCTCATCGACCATTCCACATTTTCTTGGAAAGAAGATCTTGTTAAAAGCCTATTCAACTAAAAGGGATGTCAATCTCATTCTTCAGCTCCTTCTCAGATTGACAAAGGAATATGATTCACTAATTTGGAATGCTATTTCAGAAGGAAATTTTCTAGTCAAAAGTGCCTACAAAATTGCCTACTCTCTGTGACAAAATACTCATATTCCTTCATATTCTGCCTCTAACAACCATGCTCAAGAATTTAAATCTTAATGGAAGAACTTTTGAAATATCCAAACCAAAAGAAAGATACAATTCTTTCTTTGGCAGTGCGCTCATGAAATATTATATATTGGCATATATATATAATATGACTACTTTGTTATATTAACTTGTCCCACATCGGAAGATTGAGAAACCCACCTTTATATCCCCACCTATAAATATAGGGTTTTTCCTATTGAATCGTGTATGTAGAAATAGAGAGAGAGAGAGAGAGTTAGAAATAATATACGTTTATATTATTCCGGTGATACAGGCGTGAGTATACACAGCGTGTGTGCGTGTGTGATCTGTGAATCACCCCCTTGTAATCTTCTCAGTGTTTTTTAGTGAAACGGTGCTCTCCGTGAACGTAGGCTTATTTGGCTGAACCACGTATATATTCTTGTGTCGATCGTTTCGTGTGTTTGTGTGCATTTTCTGATTTATAGGTATGCACGGCTTTGTACATAGGGTGTGCGAACCCTAACAAGTGGTATCAAAGCCCCAGGTTGGAGCAAATCATGAAGCCCGACGATCTGGTTCAAATCTGATTTTTTTGAGTGCCCTAAATCAGAAACCGACCACACCAGGAGCTTTGGCTTGACTAGACGAAGCCAACGGTGTCAAGCACGTCGCCGTAAAGTGCCGCACACGCCCCCACGTGCCGCCTGAAGTTCCAGCCAGTTTTTTGGCTCTATCGAGTAGCAGTTTCGGTTCGGCGTGATTTCTCGGAGCATCGTTTATCGGAACGAGGCTTATAATATATATACGGAAAGAGAATTCTAAGCCCGACGTTTTGGCACAAGAATCATCCCAATCAGATAAGGGACGCACCTGCACACTCCCCAAGAAGGTACTGACTTCGTGATTAAATGTCTGTCTTTTGTGCGAATTTGTTTTAGCCCGTTTGGAGTCATTTTTTACCCGTTTTGGACGCAGTCAGAGGCGTTCTTAAGGTTTTGAACCGCCCCCGACGTAATCGTATACTTGGTTTTACGTAATTAGACTCCGAATATTTCTAATAGGCTCAGTGGGAGCTATGGGATAAGAAAATGCAGTAATGATCGACAAGTTTGATGGTACAAACTTTACCTATTGGAAGATGAAAATTGAGGATGTTTTATTTCAGAAAAATTTGTATTTACCGCTAGAAGGGACGAAGCCAGATTCGATGAAAGAAGAGGAATGGAATATCCTAGATTGAAAGGCTCTTGGCACGATCAGATTGACGTTGGCAAAATCTGTTGCCTTCAATATCATGAAAGAGAAGACTGCAAAGTCTCTCATGGAAGCTCTTTCGAAGATGTACGAACAGCCGTCTGGAGCAAATACATTACATCTTATCAGCAGATTGACGAATCTAAAGATGTCCGAGAATGAGAATGTTGGTGAACATCTCAGTAAGCTTAATGACATTTATGGGCAGTTGAAATCAATTGAAGTAGTGTTTCAAGATAAGGTGAAATCAGCTTTTCTCCTTAATCAATTGCCAGAGAGCTGGAACGCCACAGTGGCTGCAATCAGTAATTCTTCAGGAATAGACCCGCTAAAGTATGATACCGTTGTGAGTATGGTACTCACATAAGAGATCAGAAGACATTCGTCAGACTCTTCATGCAGTGGCACAACATTGAATGCCAACACCAGAGGCAGAGGTTCGAATAGACAGAAAGGCGAAAACCAAAGGCGTGGCCGTTCCAAGTCGAGACAGGGAAGATCACAGTCTCAAGGTCCCGAAAATTCCAAAGCAATCGAATGTTGGAATTGCGGCAAAACTAGTCATTTAAGGAACCAGTGTAGATCCCCGCAGAAGGTAACGGATGACAAGATAAAGGCAAATATTGTCTTAGAAGAAGCATATGATGCACTGATATGCTCTTTGGAGAGAAAAACAGAGTCTTGGGTTTTGGACTCTGGAGCATCATTCCATGCCACCTCAAGTCGAGAGCTCTTTGAGAGCTATGCACCTGGAAACCTCGGCAAGGTTTATCTAGGTGACGATCAACCCTGTAGTATTGTTGGCAAGGGTGAAGTACATATCAGACTCAACGGATCGATATGGAAGCTGAAGGATGTCAGACACATTTCAGACTTTAGGAATAACCTGATCTCAGTAGGCCAGTTGGCGAGTGAAGGTTATGTGACCACTTTCAGTGAAGATAACTGGAAAGTTTCCAAGGGGGCTATGACTATAGCACGAGGAAAGAAAACAGGTACGTTGTACACTACCACCAAGGCTAGCTCATTTATAGCAATTGCAGAAAACAAGGAGGATCATAATTTGTGGCACCAGAGGCTAGGTCACATAAGTGAAAAGGGACTCAAGGTTATGCTCGCAAAGGGAAAGCTACCAGGTCTAAATTTGATTGATATCGACTTCTGTGAGGATTGTGTATTCGGTAAGTAGAAGAAGGTTAGTTTTCAGAAAAGCGGTAGAGAACTCAAAAGGAGAAGCTTGAGCTAGTTCACACTGAAGTCTGGGGGCTAGCAAATGTCTCATCTATTGGCGGAAAGTCCTATTTCGTCACCTTCATCGATGACCATTCCAGAAAAGTATGAGTTTATTTCTTGAAACATAAATCTGAAGTGTACGACGTGTTCAAAAGTTGGAAAGCTATGATAGAGAATGAGACGGGTTTGAAGATCAAGAGATTACGATCCGATAATGGTGGAGAGTATCAGGACACCGAGTTTAAGAGATTTTGCTATGAGAATGGTATCAGATTAGAGAGAACTGTTTCACGTACACCACAAAAAAATGGCGTAGCAGAATAGATGAACCAGACATTGACTGAGAGAGCCAGAAACATGCACATTCAGGCAAGGTTGCCGAAAGAGTTCTGGGCAGAAGCAGTTAGTACAACAACGTACTTAATCAATTGTGGTTCATCAGTACCATTGGAGCACAGAATACCAGAAGAGGTCTGGAGCGGTAGAAAGGTAACACTTTTACATTTAAAAGTTTTTGGTTGTGTTGCATATGTACATGTTAGTGACACTATGAGGGGAAAGCTTGATCCCAAGTCACAAAAGTGTATTTTCATTGGCTATGGCGGTGACGAGTATGGTTACCGCATGTGGGATGATCAGAACCGAAAACTGATCCGAAGTAGAGATGTAGTGTTCAATGAAAATGTTATGTACAAGGACAAACACACAACAACCTCAGAGCCTACAACACAGTGATCATGTGTGTGTTGAGTTAGATGATGTTCAAGACAGTGAGAGTACTCAGTCAGACGAACATATTGCAGATGGAAATACTCAACAGGTTGATACACCGCAGTCTCTAACTCCTATTCCTGTACCTAGGAGGTCTTCACGTCAGCATGTGCCGAAACAGAGATACATGAATTATTTGTTGCTCACAGATGGAGATGAACCAGAGTATTTTGATGAAGCATGCAGTGCAGCAGATGCGAGCCAGTGGGAGCTTGCGATGGAAGATGAGATGAAGTTCCTTATTTCCAACAAGACATGGAAGCTAACCGAGCTGCCGGTGGGAAATAAAGCTCTCCATTATAAACGGGTCTACAAAGTCAAAGAAGAACATGATGGTTCTAAGAAAATTCAAGGAAGCGAGAATCCGACCGATATGTTGACCAAAGTGGTGACAACAGAGAAACTAAAGTTGTGCACAACTTCAGTTGGTCTTCAAGCTTGAAGACATAAATGAGGGCACCGAATACTGATCATTGATGGAGTGGATTGATGAAGGCAAAGTCGTCAAGTGGGAGATTGTTATATATTGACATATATATATAATATGACTACTTTGTTATATTAACTTGTCCCACATCGAAAGATTGGGAAACCCACATCTATATCCTCACCTATAAATATAGGGCTTCTCCTATTGAATTGTGTACACAAAAATCAAGAGAGAGAGTTAGGAATTATATAAGTTTATATTATTCCGGTGATACAGGCGTGAGTATACACAGTGTGTGTGCATGTGTGATCTGCGAATCACCCCCTTGTAATCCTCTCAGTGATTTTTAGTGAAACAGTGCTCTCCGTGAACATAGGCTTATTTGGCTGAACCACGTATATATTCTTGTGTCGATCGTTTGGTGTGTTTGTGTGCGTTTTCTGATTTGTAGGTGTGCACGACTTCGTACATAGGGTGTGCGAACCCTACCATGAAAGACTCCCCATTCTTTCCAACCTCAAAATTAGAGGCATTATTGAAGATGACACATGTAGAATTTGTGGGGTTGAATCCGAAACCATCTTTCATCTCTTATGCAAATGTCAATCTTCCTAATTGGTTTGACAGAGCATCCTTTAAGACTTGATTTTACCACTCTTCATCATCCTGCATGGGCAAAACGGTGGCAGAATCTTCTTGATTTGTGGAACCATCATCCTAACTCTAAAGACCTCATAAACCTTGGATCATTTATATGTTAGCAAATCTGAAAAAGCCGGAATAATTTGAGCTTCAATTCCATAAACTGGGATCCGAAAGGCACTCTTGACAAAGCACTTCAAAACTTCAATGAGTTCATGGAGATGTCCGCTCTCGATCGCCCTTTTACTCATCATCTTCCTCCTCCTTCTCACTGAACTCCTCATATGGAAGGTCGTTTCAAGCTTAACTTTTATGTTTCTTTCTCCAAATCATCATCTTTGTGGAGGCCTTATTCTTCATGATTTCAAAGGAAAAGCAGTTCGAGTTGCGTCATTATTTATGAAAAACATCCACAATCCGGAGATTCCTGAAACATATACTCTTAGAGAAAGTCTTGCTCAACTTTCTCACTGGAGCTACGATGGGGTAATTATTGAAGGCGACTATCTCAACGCCATCAAGCTTAGACCATCCTCACCTTTGTCTACTGTTTTGATTGAGGATATCAATGCTCTATTATTTGCCAAAAAGAATTTCTCTCTTCATTGGGTTTCTAGAAATTGTAACAAGGTGGCTCACGACATCAGCAATTGGGCTCGTCACTCCAAGCAATTTGATTTCCAATGGCCTTCTTGGCCCTCTTGGCTTATCCATTCTGTAAACTTAGAAGTTGTTTCTTAGTTCCTTTGTTTGTTGTCGGGGGGACAAAAAAAAACTAAGCACAAATCCATCAATTTTATTTATTTATATGATAGGCTTCAAAGTTTTGAAATTTATAGAAAACTCTAACTGAAATATCCTTATACCCAAATTACAAAAGTACCCTTATGCCCCAATCACATAATTTTTTTAGGTTCGTGTAAATAATGAAAGTTATTAGGCCCAATTTTGATTTTGTTAGGCCCAATGTTAGCCAAGCCCATGTACATGTGAATCGTCAATTAGCCCACGAGCAAAGGTCCTTGTAATAGGCCCATCAATGTTGTACCACTCCCCAAAGAATAGGGGCTAACAACCCACTACCAAAAAGGTAGTGGATAGTTAATTACAAACTGGGTCATGATCCCATAAATTCAGGGGGATGATCCTACGAAATGGGGGGAGATCCAAGTTCATGAGATGTATATAAGGCCATTAGAGCCTAAATAAAGATATCTTTTTATGTGAGTATAAATCTGACACTTACATTTGGCGCCGTCTGTGGGAAAACTATATTTTCCACTCACAACAATTTCATTTTTATTTTAAAAAAAATGGTGTCCACACGGTCAACGAACAACGAAGCCAGATTCGAAGAAGTCATGAGGTGGTTGGAAGCTGTGGAACAGAGAAATGCAGCCCTCGAGCAGCAAAATGTTGAGCTACTCCATCGAGTGGCTCAGGGCCCTTTCCCTCTTCAAAATTCCAGCCCGGCAGATGGTACCAGGAATGATGAGCCAGATTCCTCCAGCCCCCATCAAGAACGGAACGTGTCAATCACTCAAAGGAACAAAGTGCCGAGGGAGGAGGAAGAATCCTCTCATCCCATAACAAGGGAAGTACCAGCAATGCATGCCCCGACCCAGAACGACCTGCACGAAATGGCTGCCAAAATCCAAAGAGATGTGATGAAGGATTTGAAGATGCAGACCCCTGACGATCTGGCCATTCATGCAACCATAGATATGACCCAATCTCCATTCACAGAAGAAATTGAAGCAACAGAATTCCCGAAGAAGTTTGTACTACCAATTTTTACACTCTATGATGGTACGAAGGATCCACTCGATCATATCTACCAGGTGCAGACCAAAATGACCGTTTATGGGAGGAACCAAGCCCTTCTGTGTAAAGTCTTTTCAACAAGTTTGACAGAGGCACCACTTCTGTGGTTCAGGAAGCAATCCCCCGGATCCATCAGTAGCTGGAATGACCTCTGCAGACGCTTTATCGGTCAGTACTTCAGCAATCGAAGGCAAAGAAAGACGATATCAAACCTTTTTACCATGACCCAGGAAAAGGGGGAGAGCCTCAAGAGTTTTTTATCCAGATTCAACGTGGAGATGTCTTCTATTGATGATTGCGACCAGTTGTCAGCAGTAAAAGCATTCCGTATGGCGGTCATCCCTGGCACAAAATTCCACTATTCACTAGTAAAACGGCCCTCTGTCAACATCGGTGAGCTCAATTCCAGAGCACAAGGGTATCTCAGAATAGAAAAAGAGGAAGCAGTCAGACAGAGAAGAGCCTCACTAGTAACGGTGGAGGAAAAATCCAAGGAAAGGATGAGGGATCAAAGGCCTCAATAACCTGATCCAACTCGGCAAGTCCCATCATCCAGAAATTCAGACAAACGTCAACGAACGGAAGAAAGAGCCACTCCGCTCAAAACCAGCCTTGGAAAGCTCTTCCAAGAAAACAAAGACAAAGGGATTTTCTGGCCACCTCCACCAATCAGACAACCGATGGAGTTGAGGGACATGACCAAACACTGTGCCTTTCACAGTGAGTATGGCCATCATACGAATGACTGTAGGAATCTTCGAAGGCAGGTCGAGGCAATGATCGCCAAAGGTGAACTCGCAGACTACATAATGAAGGATCAACCGAGAACGGACAAACCACACAGGACACAGCCGAATAACTCCGCAGCAGGACAACCAGTGAGGGTCATCCATATGGTTCAAGGAGGTGAAGAGATATTGGAGGACGAAGAAATCAGAAGGTCAAAGTTAAGAAAACATACAAGCTCAGGCGAATCGGCGAAGTTTGCCAAACGACCTTCATCCAAGGAGAATCAAGAATCATGTTTTCAAAAGCCGATATGCAGTATATTCAGACGCCCCACGAAGATCCTCTGGTAATCACTCTTCTGGTAGCTAATTGTCTGATCAAACGTGTGATGATTGATCCAGGAAACAACACCAACATCATGACGAAGTGGGCCTTCGACAAAACCGGAATCGATGTATCACAGTTGTGCCCGGCTCGGACACCTCTGGCCAGTTTCGACGGATGACGCGTTGAGCCAATAAGTGTAGTCCATTTGTCAGTATCAGCGGCACGCTGAACCCTGAAAGAAGCTTTTGTCGTGGTGGACGTCAAACCATAGTACAATCTACTGATGGGATGAGGATGGATCCATCGGATGCAAGGTGTTCCTTCAACCCTCCATCAGGTCATGCGGTGCCTCAATCCAAATGGGGTGGACGTGACAGATATCCCTGGAGACCAGCTAGCGGCGAAGGAGTGTTATTCAGTATCTGTAAAGGATCTAAATCCAAAAAATAAACAAGTATTGGAGGCACCAGAAGAGTCCCTGTACAACGAGAAATAACAATTACAGTCAGACCCTTCCTCGGAGGGTTAGGAGACTCAGACAACCACGGATCCCTTAGAAGAGGTGAATGTTAGTCGGACGGATCACACCAGAGTCACATTTATCGGTTCATACCTCCAGAAAGAAGAAAATGACACGCTGATTCAATTCCTCCAGCTAAACTCAGACGTGTTCGCCTGGTCTCATCTTGATATGCTAGGCATAGATCCCTCGGTCGCTCAACATAATCTAAATGTTGATCCAGATATAAGACTGGTGAGGCAGAAACAGAGGAGGTTCGGGATAGAAAGGAACCAGATCATATCCGAGGAGGTGGGAAAGCTGCTAGAAGCTGGATTCATAAGGGAAGTAAAATACCCGTCATGGTTGTCAAACGTGGTGGTAGTCAGAATGAAGAACGGAAAATGGAGAGTCTGCGTGGACTTCACCAACTTAAACAAGGCATGCCCGAATGATTGCTTTCCCCTGCCGAAAATCGATCAGATGGTAGATGCCACTTCGGGATATGAAAGGCTCTCTTTTCTTGATGCATACTCCGGCTACAACCAGATCCCGATGAATCAGACTGATGAGGAGAAAACAACCTTCATTACCGAGGAAGGTACGTACTGCTACAGAGTAATGCCTTTCGGACTTAAAAATACAGGTGCCACATATCAAAGGCTTGTCAGAAGGATATTCAAAAGTCAGATGGGGAAAACGGTTGAAGCCTACATAGATGACACGGTGGTAAAAAGCAGAAGGAAAGACGACCATCTCAAGCACCTGGAAGAAGTGTTCGATGCACTCCGAAAGTAAGGGATGAAGCTCAATCCAGCCAAGTGTTCTTTCGGAGTCTCATCTGGACAGTTCCTCGGACATATCGTCAACCGAACAGGAATCGAAGCCAACCCATCTCAAGTCAAGGCTTTGATAAGCTGCAAAGAGCCAAAAACGCAAAAGGAGATCCAGATTCTGATAGGAAGGGTAGCCGCACTGAGTAGGTTCGTATCCCGACTAACAGATCGATGCAGACTATTTTTTCAGGCAATTAGAGGCGGAAAAGGAAGCATATGGGGACCAGAACAGGCAGAGGCATTCCATAGATTGAAGCAGTATCTCCAGAATCCACCAATCCTGGCCTCACCAAATCCAGGAGAACCACTGCATCTGTACCTCGCCGTATCAGCAGCCTCAACCAGTGCAACACTTGTAAAGGATGACAAGAAGTGCCAGAAGCTAGTCTTTTTCAGCAGCAAGTCCCTATCTGATGCAGAAACCAGATACACAATGGCGGAGCGAGCTGTTCTTTCTCTAATCAATGCAAAAAGGCGGTTAAGGCACTATTTTGAAACCCATCCAATCGTGGTGCCAACCACCATGCCTATAAGGGCCATCATGTCCAAACCTGATATGACGGGGAGAATAACCAGATGGGCGCTAGAACTCGGGACATTCGACATCACATATGTGCCACGAACAGCCATAAAAGGTCAAGCCTTAGCTGATTTTCTTCTAGAAGCAGAGCCAGAGTCAATCCTGCAGGATCCGGATGAGCCCAAATGGACACTCTATGTAGACGGATCAGTTGGTTCGGCAGGTTCGGGAATTGGGCTCAAAATTATAACACCAGACGGGACCCGCATCCAACAATCAGTCCGTCTGGAGTTTTCTGCCACCAATAACGAAGCTGAATACGAGGCACTGCTGGCTGGGCTACGACTAGCTCAGAGCCTCTGTATTAGAAGGCTCCGTATTTTCAGTGACTCACAACTGGTGGTGAAGCAAGTTCAAGGCGAGTACGACGCAGGGGAAAAACTGCAGCCCTATAAGAAGCTGGCTCAGATGGAGCTGGACAGATTGGAGCAGTACACTCTCAGCCAGATCCCCAGGAAGGAAAATGAAAATGCAGATCGGTTGGCCAACATGGCTTCAGTCAATGATCAAGATCTGACCAGAGTCGCCCCGATTGACTATCTTGATGTCCCGAGCATCCACCAGCCAAATGTTGTGTGCGCAATACCTTGGGAGCCGAGCTGGATGGATCCCATAGCAGAATACCTCAGGTACGACACACTTCTTGATGATAAAGCGGAGGCTCGAAAAATTCGCATGAAGTCAGCCAGATATGCCTTGTTACACGGCCAGCTTTATAGAAGATCTTTTGGAGGTCCATACCTTCGATGCCTCACCCCTTCAGAGGCATCAGCCATAATGAAGGAAATCCATGAAGGATCGTGCGGAAATCACTCAGGGGGACGAGCATTGGCCCATAAAGTCCTAAGCCAATGATATTTTTGGCCTTATCTTTCCCAAGATACTGAAGCTTATGTTAGAAGGTGCAGAAAGTGTCAGTTCCATTGGGATTTCATTCATCCGCCACCAGAACTACTTAACCCCATCTTCAACCCGCACCCATTTGCGCAATGGGGGATCAATGTAGTTGGACCATTTCCCATGGCTCTCAGATCAGTAAATCAAGCATTGATAGCAACTGATTATTTCACAAAGTGGGTCGAGGCAAAATCTTACTCCACCATCACCCACAGGCATGTAATCAAATTCATATGGACCAATATCATCTGCAGGTTCGGAGTGCCGAGGGTGATAGTGATCGACAACGGAATAAATATGGATAATCAGTGGACCAGACAATTCTGTAATGAGCATGGGATTCAGTTAAGAACTTCATCGGTCACATACCCTCAAGAAAATGGCCAGGCCGAAAGATCCAACAGAACCATATTGAATACCCTGAAGAAGAAGTTAGAAGACCATAAGGGAGTCTGGCCAGACAAGCTTCCAGAGGTACTATGGTCTTACAGAACAACAACAAAAGTCCTTACAGGAGAAACACCATTCTCAATGGCATATGGGACAGAAGTTGTCATTCTAATAGAGCAAATAGTACCAACAGCCAGAACAGAGCTGTATCAGGAGGAACTAAACGACCAACAGCTGGTTGATGGATTGGATATACTCGAAGAAAAACGAGATCAAGCCGCCATCAGGCTGGCAGCCTACCATCAGAGGGTCAAGAACACCTTCAACAAAAAAGTCAAAAGACGAGAATTCCAGGTGGGCGATATGGTACTAAGGAAGAAGATCAGGTTAATCGGAAAGCTCAGGGAGAATTGGGAAGGACCGTACACAGTCATAAAGTTCATAAGACGTGGGGCTTATCACCTCAAGAATAGTGACGGCAATATGGAACCCAATTCTCAGAATGCCTCACGACTGAAGAGGTACTATCCTTGATAATTATTTTATTTTCAGAATAATGAAGCAGAGGCATTCAAGCCTAGTTTTACTGATATGTTTTAAAATTTCCAAATTTGTTATTCTGACTCAGTCAGGTGTTATCTTTATAATTTCTTGATTATAATAAAAGATGGTTATCATTCTTACAATCAAATAGTATGATTCTTCCTAAGTAGTGAGATGACAGAGGCATATAAGCCTGACTCACTCTTCCAGAGAAATAAAAAATTGAAAATATTTCCTAAGTAGTGAGATGACAGAGGCTTATATGCCTGACTCACTCTTCCAGAGGAATAAGAAATTGAAAATATTTTCTAAGTAGTGAGATGACAGAGGCTTATATGCCTGACTCACTCTTCTAGAAGAATAAGAAATTGAAAATATTTCCTAAGTACTGAGATGATAGAGGTTTATAAGCCTGATTCACTCTTTCAGATGAGTGAGATTTAAAATAATGAGATGACAGAGGCTAATAAGCCTGAACCACAATTACAAAAAGAGAAAAGAATTAAAGTAAAAACTAGTTAGCCTGATTCACATCAACAAAAGCAAATGAAAGTGCATATTCCATTGATAAGCAAAATTGTTGTTTTGTATTACAAAATTGCCCGAAGGGCATAGTATAAAATACAACATAGGGAATATGGAAGAGCCTAAGCATGGCCTGAACCACTGAAATCCTTCCCTAAAGAATCTACATGTGTGGTCGGAGGGAAGAACTCTACAGAAGGGTTGAGAGGGTCAGTAGGAAGATACCTTTTGAGGAATTCAGTGAAAAGAATCTGAGCGTAACTAGGCTCGGGGCTGGCATATGGTGGCTGAACCCCTAACTTCTTATCCATGGCATCAGGATCTTTGATCTTCCTCCTTGCTGGATCCTTAGCTTCAGCAATGAAGCCCTTCCTCCAGAATTCACCAACCACTATGTTATTCATCCTTGAATAATGCTGGTGCATGTCAAGCCCCCCTTTCTTGCACATCTCCAGGGCAGACTGGGAGATGCCGGCCTGGTGCTGAAGAGCCTCATGATCTGATGCTAACTTCTCCTTTTCACTGGATAACTTAGCATTCAGCTCTTTTGTTTGAGCTAGTTCTTCCTTCAGTTGAGCAACCCTGGAAGGGAGGTCCCCTAGCTGAGCCCTCAGCTCTTTCTCCTGATCATCCTTCTCAGCTAAGTCTGCCTTCAGACGCTCCAGCTCCTTCACACCTGCCTCGTGAGCGAGGCATAATGCGTTGACACTGAAGAGAGCCTAAAAGGAATTTTTAAGGCAAAATGAGTTAGTATTATATACAAAAGCAGGAATAAAACATGGGATCAAACGGAGACATACCCCCAGTAACAACCTCAGAGTTTTACACACAATGCGGTCTGGGTCGGCATCTCTCTGCATCTCAAGCTCCTCCGGCGTCCAGAGCCCCTGTGCCCGAGTTATCATGGCAGACATTGACGTAAGGCTGGAGGTGGACTGGTCAGAGGAAGCATAACTTTTCTCCTTACCCTTATGTTTCATTTTCTTACTGGGTCTATCTTCCCCCACCGGTCTGGTTCGGGCAGAAGAAGGTTGAAGCAGCTCAGGGATAGTGGTCTGCACAAGTGCAGACCCAGTAGCATCGCCTGCCAGGGCGACGATCACAGCCTGAGGATTAGAATCCAAAGGCTCTTGTCCTTGACCAGCTAAAGGCACAACTATTTCCTCCATATCATTATCATCATCCTCAATCACTGGTCTGATCGGATCCATGATGATCTTGTACTCGGCTCCTAACCTGGATATACCCTGCAAATTGGCATGAGTAAGCAGGTCAGCGCATGACATACGGTCCGACCAGACCTTGGACTTTAATAAACAAATATGGGCCTCTACATCCTGAGCCACTATGTCTGCATCCCTATAACCTAAAGACTTATAAACAAAATCCACTATGAGCTGGTCACACCCAGAACAGAGACAAGATTCCTTATGGATAAAAGAAAAGGGGAGAAGGGCCAGACGCTTAAAAACACTCGGGATCGGCCATCTCCTAGAATATGGATAAAACCAAGCCCCCTTTACTAAAACCATCTTCTCCTTCCAATACTTCTCCATTTTCTCAGTCCCATGACAGATCACCCGACCCCTGAAGGGGTAGAAGTTGTACCTCCCCTCACAATCCTTCAAGTCCACAATCTTGTAGCTAAGCAGAAGATCTGTCAGACCCAAGGATAGTTTTTTCTCTCTATTAATCAGGATCAACATTGAAATTATCCTGAGGAAGTTAGGGTTGACTTTCAGGGGGGCTATTCCTAGGGTGAAGAAAATGAAGTGAAAAAGGGGATGAAGAGGAAATCGAAACATCTTTATCTGGAGAGCCGATAATAACATTTCATCTGGACCCACTCCGTCGCCCATCATGAAATCATGAGAAGGATCATACTCTATTAGGATCACCTCTTTTGGGATCTTACAGTCCCTCCTCAGACTTTTAAGGTTCACAGATTTTCTTTTATGAGCCTCAAGTGGTTCAGCTACAAATGGGGCTGACTCAGTAAAGGGTCCAACGGGAACGCCTTCAGGAGCATTGGTCCCTACCGGATCAGATATCACAGAAGTCCCAACATGGACAGTATCATGGACATCTTCCTGATTATTCACCCCAGAAACAGTTACTCCCAAGCTGGATAGGTCCTGACGACTAGGTATAGGCAGAAATGAAGAAGGAGAGGATGAAGAAGATGGGTTTGCAGAAGGGGGGCTGGGAACATCAGACCCCCCATATTCCTGAGGAATCGTCCCCTCGGTAGATCTTGTGGCACTACTATCAGACATGATGAAAATGACAACTTACACAGAGAACTGGCGAGAAGAAGGAAGAACCTCCGACAACCAAAGTACGATCAGTGGTCAAAGTTTGAGCACTGCTAAGGATTTCTTACAAGATTTAAAAATGATAAAGAGTAAAAAATGAAGCCATACAGGGGTTTATATACACCCGGACATGCCAACAGCCATCATTAAAAGGCTGAGGAGGTGCGCCGATTCCTAATGCCTCAAATACAGTGAACCGGCAGCCGCCATTGTGAAGTTTGAAAACCACACGTCTCCTCACAATAATGACGCTGACGTCATCAAAAACGATTGTAAGCAATTATTTCAGTTGAATTCGGGTCAAGCCCACGGACCCGTATGCCAGACCCGAATGGGGCTAGTGTAAATAATGAAAGTTATTAGGCCCAATTTTGATTTTGTTAGGCCCAATGTTAACCAAACCCATGTACATGTGAATGGTCAATTAGCCCACGAGCAAAGGTCCTTGTAATAGGCCCATCAATGTTGTACCACTCCCCAAAGAATAGGGGCTAACAACCCACTACCAAAAAGGTAGTGGATAGTTAATTACAAACTGAGTCATGATCCCATAAATTCAGGGGGATGATCCTACGAAATGGGGGGAGATCCAAGTTCATGAGATGTATATAAGACCATCTGACACTTACAGTTCGTCACTGACTTTAACTATCTTCAATGAATATTCTGGTAGCTAAAGCATAAACGTTGAACTCTTCATATTTAACCTTTGTAATATTTATTATTTGAGACATCTCTCAATCGAAGAATATAAAGAGCTAACATCTCTCAATCAAAAGAATATGAAGAGCTAATGACTGATAATGCTACACTACTATTATTACTTGAGTAATGCACCTATGAGAGGTCCCTCACCATGACCTTTCCATTTCAACAAAATAGATGAAATGTTGTACTAAATAATTCATTCTCTTAAAAAAATGGTTAAATACAAAGAGCTCATAACTTTACCGATAGGAAAATCATACTGATAGCATTAGTATTAATATTATATTTATCACTAACAACAACTTCCTCATTTAGTTATGCTTTAGGCTGCAAGCTGAATCCAGTCACACAGTAATTAGTGTCTTGAGTTGGCTATATATATATATATATAATTCTTTGGAAATTGCTTCATCCAATCTTCTTGGTTAATTAAGATTTGCTAGTTTGAAATTAATTTTGTCCCATTATTTAGTGGAAGAACTTTAGTTATTGGAAGAGCTCACTTTCGGCCTTCCATCACAATTCCAAAACTTCCTCTAATTGGCCATAGGTCCCTGCAAAGAAAAAAGTAAAGGCCAATTGTTTATGTTTACAGAAGTTTAGGCTGCATTTGAAAAGTCTGTTTTTTATATTTGTTTTCTATCTTTAAATATAAAAATTATTTTTGTATTTGTCTTTATTTTTTTCAACAAAAAACTAAAAACAAAAAAACGTTTGGATGAAGGTGTTTTCACCACTTTTATTTGGTGAAAGTTGTATTTTATGGATTTGGTGTTTTTACTGTTTTTACCACCTAAACAGTGAAAAAACTCAAAAAACAACTAAAAGTTGTATTTGGTGTTTTCACCACTTTTACACACTATTCATAGAAAATAGTTTTTTTGGGAAAAAAAAATGAACAGTAAACGCGCTTGCCAAACGTATTTTTTTTTTGTCTTGTGTAAACAGTAAAAAAATAAAAACAGAAAATAGGACATCCAAACGGAGGGACCTTAATGGTGATGTGATGCAATATTCAAAGATAAAGGTATATATATAATGTGAGTCCGTGACACACTGACAGCGACCTCATGCACAACACAAAACACTTTTTATGAAAAAATCTAATACTACTTTCCAAATTCTACTTTTTATGAAAAAATCTAAAACTGGATAAGTTAATGTTTTGAATACTAATACAATATTATCATAATTTTTTTAAAATTATTATTTTTCATTAATTTCAAAAGGTAATGGGCTCCACTAAAACCATAACCATACTACATTATCAAGGATAAAATAAAAAAATAAATAATATAAAAAAATTATTGACTTTTCAAATAAGAATAACTAAAAATGAACGGAGGGATACAAAAGTTGAAAAATCTCAAACACATTTCTTTTAAGAAAAATAGTACACAAAGATGTGGCCTTTTATTATACATGTTCTAGGGTTTTGGATCTAGGTTTAAATCATTAAAAGAGGCATTATTGTATCACCACTTTACATATATAGTCACCAAAACCTATTGTGAGGCTAGTTTGTGGACCTTTCCGTGACTGATGAAATGTTTCTGATTTTAGATATATTTTGTCCACATTTCCTTGCATCTTTCTGCCTTGTGTTATGAAATTTTTTTCCGAATAAAACATGATTTTGATGTGATTTTATTTTTCGACTTTTCTTTTTGGGCGGTTTTTCTTTTCCAAGTTGTGAATCCAATTTAGAATTCTCTTGTGATCCTGTGTATAAAGGTATTTAGATAGTACTGTTTGAGAATTGAAATCTGTAATTTAGATATATCACGTAAATTTTTGTGTGACTTGCGTTAGCATTAATTCTCTCATTGCTAAGAACTAACAAATGAGTGACATCTCTATTCAAGAACAGGAGACAATTCATTATTATAATGTCCCTAGCTCTCTATACATATTTATAGAGAAAACCAAACATATATATAGTTCCATAGTCAATTACTAATTACTACCACAGTCTTGCACTCCTCATCCAAGGGACTTTTAACATCATCACTCTCCATCTCCACATCTTCTTTTTGCATACTTGTTTGTTGTGGCTTGTACCATGCAGCACAAACAATAAACAATGCAAAATTGATGAAGCTTAATATGGTGAGAAGTCCATAAAAGCAATCAAGCCTCCCATGGTTGATGTTATCACCAACCCATCCTTGTCCATCATGACCATTCTTCGTCACCCTCTTCACAACCGAAACAATGAAGCTGCTGACGAAGAAGCCAAGCGAAAGGGTGGTGAGGAAGAGGCCGGTGCTCATTGTTTTCATCCCTTTAGGCGACTGTGTTAAGAAGAAGTCTAGTTGTCCGGTGTATATGAAGGCCTCGCCTGAGCCAACTAGGAAGAACTGTGGGATCAGAAGGAAGACAGATATGGGGAGAGTTGAAGTAGTAGTAGTAGTAGTAGTTTGAGTGGAAGCTGCTCTTGCCACCGATAAGCGCTTCACCTCGGCTAGGGCTGCAGCTGCCATGCCCATTATGGAGAGGAAGAGGCCTATGCCTATTCTTTGTAAATAGGTGAAACCTGTTGCATAGATTAAACAAGCAAAACTGATGAAAATTAATCCACTATTAGATTAGAGGGCATTAATGCAAGACAAACAAAAATATATATGTAAAGAATTTTCAGACTCAACATATCATGGAACTTGCATAATTTACATCATTTCAAAACAAAAGATCAATTAGCCTTGTGGATTCAATAATTCATTTTCAAACACCAAAACTATGTTGTATCCCTCCTAGTCTCTTTTTTTCCTCCCTATATATATATATATATATATATATATATATATGAATCCTTCATTTTGAATGCAATATTGTTAGTGAACTAGCCTAGCTGGTTAGTTACCTGGTTTTCCTTTCCATGATATCCAAAGAGGCATAATCAAACGATCATAAACCGCCAAAGTAATCAAAACGGCTGCAACAAAGAAGACAGTGAGAGAGCCAGCAGGGATTTCGAAACTCCCAATAGATCTCTCCATAGTAGAAGCTTGTTCCACCGAGAATGTGATCATCTGTGCATATGTGGTCCAAAATATGATTGTTGTAGCCCATATTGGTAGTAGTTTGATCATCATCTTCACCTCCTCTACTCTTGTTACTGGACATAGCTTCCAATTATTTGGAGCCAAAGCACCATTCGTTCCGTAGTCTTCATCTGTGATCATAGCAGCCTTGTCCAAGAAACTGTACAAGAAAAGCATACATGATATGATAAACTGATAATTAGCAAAGAAACAAATGAAATTGTTGTTACCTAATTAGAACAACTTAATTTTAACAATATCATGCCAAAAAATAAATAAATAGTACTCAAGTTCAATGATTTAGACGTATATATCATGCCAAAAAATAAAAAAGTCCTAACATCAAACCAAAGTAAAGGGCCATCATTATTTGGTGCAGTGCTTGAGATCTTAGAATGGCAATTATTACTACATATTAAAACCAAAATAGCAAAGTCTTAAACATCAATTTTCTAAACACAATTATGACCAAACAAGGTTTGCATGAAAAAGTATGTATATACATATATATATTTATGCACACACATACACTAACCGGAACTGATCAGTATGCTGAATTCTTGAAAACTCGGAATAATTTTCATACAGCACTAAACCCTTGTCATAGTTATTAGGATCTTGAAACCTCCTCTTCCTTGTAGCCGCTACGATGACTTGAAGAATGTGGATTATGGGACTTCCCGACCTTTTCTTGTACCTGTACCGTTTAGTTCCCGATAAAAATATCAAGATGGCAATGAACATACACACAGAACAGATTCCATAAGCCCAGCTTCTTCCCACTTCATCTTGAATGTAAACAAGTACTGTGACAGCCATCAAAGTCCCTATGCTAATGAAGAAGAAGAACCTGTTAAAGAAATAGGCCATTTGGGACTTTTCCTTTTCATCATTCTCATCAAACTGGTCAGTCCCAAAACCCGAAACACTTGATTTTAGGCCCCCAGTCCCTAATGCTATCATATACAAAGATACATACAAAATACCCATCTGTAACGCGGTCGCTTGTTTACATGTGTTTGTTGAATTAGCATCGCAAAGAGGGGGTCTAAGCTGTGAAAGCCTAGTTGTTATTGCTAACATGCATGTACCCTGAACACATATATAAGAGAGAATTATGTAAAGTATATAGAATAATACTTACTTTAAAGTGACTAATGTAATAGTATGTAAATGTATTGGAATATATATGCTTACAAGGGTTTGAACAGATGCAAAAATGGCAATGGTTTTGAATCTGCCCAAGAAAGTGTCAGCAAGGAAGCCACCAATCAAGCACAGGAGGAAAGAGGTGCCCATGAAGTCTGTGACAATGTTTGCAGAAGTGGCACTTGGGATATGCATTATTCCAAACAAGTATGTCACTAGATTCACTGCTATGCCCATTGTTGACAGCCTCTCACAAAATTCAATACCTATGAAATTTAGTGACAAATATGAACACATACTCTTACAGTGTTAAATAAATATACATGTATGTGTGTGTGTGTGTGTTCACTTTATTGACTAAATATGCATGTAGTACATATTCTTGTTTTACATAGTATTTGGAGATGTGGAATATTCATATGCCTAGATAGTGGCACTGATGAAGCCAACTATGAACAAGAGTAATAGGAAATTGAATTTTTAGTGCAATATATAGTGCTTAAAGATTCAAAAACTATAGTAATAAAAAGTAAATCACTATTTCCAAGCTTTGCAGTTCAATTTTGTAGTTAGATTTCTTAATCAATGGTCTGATTAAATTGAGTCTACTAAGGAACCATTTTGCACACTTGACATAGTTTTATGACATTAAAAGGAGCAGCTTATTATTGGTTGCAGGTGCAAAAATGGAGCATATGTGTCAAGTGAAAATTATATGGAAGAGAAGCTAATATATTGTAGCATATATACATAAATATATACATATATACCTAAGATCAGAGCAGCAGGCACCCAACCACCAGTTCTAGTCTTGTCAGCTGGGAAGCCCTTGTAGTCTATCGCCTTGGCGACATAACAACTCATCTTCTCCTCCTGTCATCAAAATTAATTCAAATTATCTTTTAATGAAACATTTTATTGAACCTTTGATATGCAATTAACCATGTACAAAAAGAGTAGGACTAGAGAAACAAACCATAGCTTCAAGATTTAATGAAAAAGAGCTTCTTCTTTTTTTGAATGGAAGCTAAATTGTAAGTATAGAGAAGTAGAATCTCTAATGGTATAAGCTAAGCTAGAAGAAGGGTTAAACCAGGAACACTCCTCTTCTTCATGGTGATTCAGTCCTTGAACAGCTCTCTCATTATATAGGCAATGCTACATGCTACTTTCACCTTACAAGTGACTTCCCCTACTTAATTATTTGTGACATTTCACACCTTAAAATTGTTGATCATCATAGCACACAAAGTTGATTATTTTATTTTGAAAATATAAGGTACTCTCATTATAATCTAAAGAACTTTAGATCACCATTCACAATCAGCTGCTAAAAGCTATAATCACCGTTGTTACTCTTTTGTACTAAAACCCTTATATATATATATATATATATATATATATATATATATATATATATATATATATTTTTAACAGAGGAAAGCAAGAATGAAAATAATATCCTTGCCACACGCATTGTATTAGTCATATTCTTTGTCGTTTTGAGTGCATTTGATACCCCCACAAGAAAATGCTACCATCTTTTTCCCTCTCCTCTATCCCTTGCTTAACCAAATTAAGCCAACCATTCTAAGTGTGGTCTGTGGTGCATTTTATGAGGAGGCAATTTGTACAAACATTATTATAATGCTTAGTGGACCATATGAAATAGTGGGTTGACATTTGTGAGTGTTGGACGCTTGTAGCAATGGAGTTATCACAACCTCTAGCTATAACATGATACTACTAGTGTTTAATCGGTGTCATCATCATTGACATCTATCTAATATACATAACAAAAGTATTTAAAAGTGAATTCTTCTCAAAAAAAGAAAAAAAAAATTAAAAGTGAATCTTGTTAAAAACGAATAGTCAAAAGTGAATTTGTAAAAATATGTTTTATTTTATTTTTATTTTCATGCATGTATTGAAGCAGAGACCGATTTAGAAATTTATGCTACAGAGGATACTTAAAAAAAAATATACAATGAGAACAGATAAGAAATATGCTAAATTTAGTGGGGGGCATAATCATAAAATAATTTTTTCAGGGGAGCTTAATCAGAAATATAACAAAATTCTATGATCTCACTACAAATCCGTCACTGTATGCGAGTCTTTAAATTCAACTGTTCCTCCTTCTATTTACCCAAAAAAAAAAAAAAAAAAAAAAAAAAAAAAAAAAAAAAAACCTAACTGTTCCTCCTTCTATCAAATTTGCACCTATAATATAATTATAGTGGCAAAGCTAATGTGAAAGGCCATGAGGTCAAAACCATAAGCACATTATCAATGTTTTGAACTCACTAAGATCTATGTTCAATAAAATATATATATTCAACTAAAATCCAATCATAAATCTACATCACGGTAGAAATATATACATCTTAAGTATGATACATGTGAAAGAATTGGAAAGGTCGCGTAATAGAACTTTGCCATGTAAAATATATATATATATATTTTCAAGTACAATCCAATCATAAATCTACATCATGGTAGAAATATATACATCTTAAGTATGATACATGTGCAAGAATTGGAAAGGTCGCGTAATAGAACTTTACCATGTAATATATATATATATATTGATCAACTACAATCCAATCATAAATATACAACATGGTAGAAATATATACATTAAGTATGATACATGTGAAAGAATTGGAAAGGTCGCGTAATATATAGAACTTTACCATGTAAATTATTCTCGTGTATCCTTCTCAACAAGCAGTCTTTTCTGGTCGCATGTTTTCATTTTTTCTGCTCAAAGTCATTAAACAAGTAGAACATCTCATAACTAACTTCTTGTAATCTGGTAGTGGGAATATTATTAGATATCATATGGATAAGTCTTACACGTATTTTAAACTAATTAGGACATATATATAATGCATATCACACACAATCCCCTCCAGATTTATCATAATTACAATAATATCCCATGCAATTTGAATTTTAATTTAGTTAGATTTTGAAATAATGTAGTTATCCTTACACGGATAGATTATGTTCCACGGATATTTCTTTTTTAGATTTCACTGGAGCGTAATCTAAAGGTGTATAAACATCAACCTCATGTGCATTTTATAATTACAATTATGTCTATGCAATTTGAATTTAATTTAGTTAGATTTTGAAATAATGTAGTTATCCTTACACCATTAGATTATGTTACACGGATATATGGAGAGATAAGGGTGGAGAGGATGTTGTTCTTTCTGTTATTGGCTTGAATAGCTCGTAGATTTAAAGTTGTGAGCTAAAACAATTTGATACTTTTTGTTAGGGCCTGTTTGATTTCTGGTCTGGTCTAGTTTTGTCTGGTTGGATTGGTCTGGTCTGGTTTTGATTGGTCTTGTGTGGTCTGCTTTGGTTTTGGTACTGATTGAAATTTTGTTTGATAAATGGTCTGGTTTTTATGGTCTGGTCTGAAAAAACTAAAACCAAACCATATATAAAATTCAAAAATAATATATAAAATTTGAAAGAAATATTTAAAATTCAAAAAAAAAAAATTTAAATCTGAAAAAATATAAAAAATGAAAAAATATATATAAATTTGAAAATAAAATATAAAATTGAAAATAAATAAAAAAATTCGAAAATCATATATAAAATTTTAAAAAATATTTAACATTAGAAAAAAATATATTAAATTATAAAATTCAAAAATAATATATAAAATTTGAAAGAAATATTTAAAATTCAAAATATATATATAAAATTCGAAAAAAATATTAAAATTCAAAAATAAATATATAATTCAAAAAAAATATAAAATTTCGAAAAATTATATTAAAATCTGAAAATATATAAAAAGGGGAAAAATATATAGATTCAAAAAAAAATTAAATTTCAAAAAACATACCTAAATTATAAATTTCAAAAATAATATATAAAATTTGAAAGAAATATTTAAAATTCAAAAAAATTATATAAAATTCGAAAAAATATAAATAAATTTAAAATATATATTACAGAAATAAATAACAAATTAAAAAATTTATTATTTTATTATTAATTTTTGTATTATTTAATTCATTTTGTTTATTATTTATTTATTTATTATTATTTTTATGTATTATTGAATTCAGTTTGTTTATTATTCATTATTTTTATTTTATTTATATATATGCTTTATTTAATTTATTATTTATATTATTAATGTATCATTTAATATTATTTATTTGTTTGTTTAAGTAATTTATAAATATATTTTATTATTTATTATCAAATTTTATATTTTTTCATTATTGCTTCAAAATTTATATATATATTTTTTAATTTTATTTATTATTTCAAAATTTATATATATTGCTTCAAAATTTATATTTCGAAAATATTTTGAATTTTATATATATTGCTTCAAATTTTATATATTTGTTTCAAATTTTATATATATATATATTTATTTTATTTATTATTTTCGAATTTTATATTTTTTTTTCAAATTTTATATATTTTTTCAAAATTTATATATGTTTTCGAATTTTATATATATTATTTTTGAATTTTATTTATATATATATTATTTTGGAAATTTATAAAATGGCGGCTAGATTTCATTACTGTGTGTGTATAAAATGGTTTGGTCTGGCTGGATTAGTCTGGGCTGAATTTGTTTGGTCTTGTATGGTCTGGTTTGGTTTTGGTGCTGATTAAAATTCTGTTTAATAAATGATCTGGTCTTTCTGATCTGATCTGAAAAACAAGCAAAGACAAGACAGAAAAAGACCAGACCAGAAATCAAACAGATTCTAAAGGTTTTTTGGTTGAATGTTTGTAAGCCCAACGAAACAGGTGGTTTGGGCATTTGCTGGGCCTGACGAATCCCAATTATCTGTAGCAACTAACAAGGCTTTAGCCTCTAAAAAAAAAAGGTAATTTGCATTGACATCCCCTGAGGTTTGGGTCAATTGCACCTAAATATAAGTCAACGTTTTTTCGGTCCCATAGCCCCCTGAGGTTTCAATTTCGTTGCAATGACACCCTCTGGGCTGGTGAAATGATTAGAAAGCCCATTTATTTATTTCACTTATTACATTAGGCTAATATATAAAGTGTGAAATTACCCATATGCCCAAACACTTCACCCCTCTGAAATTACTAATTACACTTCCAACCCTTATTACAAAATATATATATATATATATATATTACGAAAATTACAAAAAAAAAATTCTTTATAAAATTCTAAATAAACACATAAAATTCGAAACAAACATATAAAATTCGAAAAAATATATATAATTTGTAAAATATATATAAAATTTGAAAAAACATATAAAATTCAAAAATATATATAAAATTTGAAAAAACATATAAAATTCAAAAATATATATAAAATTTGAAACAATATATAAAATTAAAAATATATATATATAAAATTCGAAACAAATATATAAAATTCTAAAAAATATATAAAATTCAAATATATATATATATATATATATATATATATAAAGTGTGACTGAAGTTTAAGTGGACAAGCCTCAGAGTCATTAGCCAAGGTAACGGATCCTCTCTAGCTCTCTGCAGAGCTATTTCAATGGTCACGATGGCGACACATGCCCCACGATGGTGACCGAAATTGGAATCGAACCGATACTTTATTAAAATATTTTAATCAAAATTAAATATATTAATATTTGGATTAAAATTAACAGTTTGGTTCTAGTTCTCATTTTTAAAGAACCGAAAGTAAATTTTTATTTGGATCAAAATTAACGGTTCGATTCCGATACTTTCGATTCTTTAAAAATGAGAACCGGAACCGAACCATTAATTTTGATTCAAATATTAATATATTCACGATGCAGTTCGCTTTTGATTCCGACCGAAACTGGAATAAAAAATTTACTTTCGGTTCTTTAAAAATGAGAATTGGAACCGAACCTTTAATTTTGATCCAAATATTAATATATTTAATTTTGATTAAAATATTTTAATAAAGTATTGGTTCGATTCCAAATTTCGGTCACCATCGTGGGGCATGTGTCGCCATTGTGGCCATTGAAATAGCTCTGTAGAAAGATGGAGAGGATCCGTTATCTTGACTAATGACTCTGAAGCTTGTTCACTTATACTTCAGTCACACTTTATATATATATATATATATATTTGAATTTTATATATTTTTTAGAATTTTATATGTTTTTTGAATTTTATATATTGTTTACGAATTTTATATATTTGTTTCGAATTTTATATGTTTTTTTAAATTTTATATATTTTTTACAAAATATATATATTTTTTCGAATTTTATATGTTTGTTTCGAATTTTATGTGTTTATTTAGAATTTTATAAACAAAAAAAAATTAAATTGTAATTTTCGTAATATATATATATATTTTGTAATAAGGGGTGGAAGTGTAATTAGTAATTTCAGAAAGGTGAAGTGTTTGGGTATATGAGTAATTTCATACTTTATATATTACCCTAATGTAATAAGTGAAACAATTAAGGGGCATTCTAGTCATTTCACCAGTTCAGGGGGTGTCATTGCAATGAAATTGAAACCTCAGGGGGCTATGGGACCCAAAAAACATTGACTTGCATTTGGGTGCAATTGACCCAAACCTCAGGGGGTGTCAATGCAAATTACCCAAAAAAAAGAAGAAGCAATTATCATAAAATCCCTATATAATTTTAAATTTATTTTAAAAAAATCCAGTATTTTCAAAAACTGCCTTATAATTTATAATTTGATCAAATACTCCCTTGTTCGTTATAAGATTATAAAATTACCCTTAAAATTATATAAAATGATCAAATTGCACTCATTTAAAATTTTTATAAAACTAAAAGGCCCTTATCTCCTATATCTACCATCAATTCATACCCTAAAAATAAATCCTAAATTTTACTTATATTTTCCTAAATTCACACCATGAAAACCTTTTTAATTCAAATCTTTCTCACCCATTCCAAAATCCTAATTCCTTCCATTTTGAACAAACTCAATTTCAATTTGAAATTTAATTTCAACCCATCAACTAATTTACTCACTTTCTTTCTCTCTTTATATCATTATATATACATATGCGTTTATGTAATTATATATATATACGTTTATATAATTATACATAAATTAATAAAAGTAAACATGTAATTTAATTATATAAATGGGTGAGGCAACATAATCGGGGCCGGTGGTAATCTCCTTTACTGGCCCGCCCGTCCCCATTTATTTTATTTTTAATTTTGAGAGTGGTATGGTATTTAATTTGATGCATTGATTTTTTTGCACCTAGGTCAAAGTACACATGTCTTTACGACCACTGGACAAGTCAAAGCCCAACCAACTGGACCTTATTATTCAGCCCATGCTAATAAATAAAGTCGGTCTCAAATTTAGTTTGAGACCCAAACCTAACCAACTCCGTCAACCCACAGTCAAGCACTCACAAGTCCACACCAAATCACCATCATACATATTTATACTCCAGTCCAATGTGTGTGTGTGTATATATATACACCTATATATAAACACAAATTCATTTTCACCCTCTCCTCTCGGGTTGGTAAGGAGAAGCGGACACCTCTACCTGCTTCTCCCCCAAATAAAGAAACCCTAAAATCAATCTCTCTCTCTAACAAACACATATTCCTCAATCATTGACCGTACATCTTTATACCAAAATTTCATTCCCAATTCTACTGGTTTGATTCTCTTCACGAGATTGGATCTTTTTCTCTCTTCTCAAATACCCAATTCCCAAAAATGGAGCTTTCGAATACCCATTTGGCCAAAATCGAATCTTTTGCTTCTTCAACACTCCCAATTTGCTTGGGACCATGAAAAAATAATTTTGGGTACGCTTTAAACCCTACCTGACAAAGGTGCTTATTCACGAAGTTAGGGTTAATGGGTAGAAGAGAAATGCCAGTTTTGGAGGGTAAAAAAGATGGGTTTTTCTCTGGTTCTGAGTTAGGGTTTCAATGGGGTCTCCAAGAGGGTTCTTTCCACCCAGGAGGATTATTTGCCAGTGTTAATCAAGTGGGCAATATGGGTTTCGGCATTTCGCCGAATTCGAGGGACAACAATCATGGCCTGAAGCTACCTTACACTGATTTGTATGTCAAGTATGTGTCTTCACCTGAAGGTTTTAAGATTGTGGGTGTTCCTGAGGTGAATGCAGAAGAAGAGAATTTGAAGAAGAAAAGGGGTGGCCTTAAATTGAAGGTGAAGGTTAAGGATCCTTCATTGAGGAGGTTGATAAGTGGCGCGATTGCCGGGGCGGTGTCGCGGACGACGGTTGCCCCATTGGAGACTATTAGGACACATTTGATGGTTGGGAGTAGTGGGCATTCTACTAGTGAAGTGTTCCAGGATATTATGAAGACTGATGGATGGAAAGGCTTGTTTAGAGGGAATTTTGTTAATGTGATTCGGGTGGCACCAAGCAAAGCTATTGAGGTAAAAGGTTAAATATTGTTTCTTGCAGTTTTTATTGCTTCCCGATTTGGATTTTATTGTTGTGCTTGATGGATTCTGTATAAGCATGATTTGTTGGCTAATGGAAATGCATTCACTTCAAGCTTGTTTGATCTAAGCATTGGTTTGTTTTGTGTGTGTGTGTATATATATAGAGAGAGAGATTTTTTTCATTTAATTATTATTAGTTTATGAATTGCAATAAGAGCCTTGAGCTTCAAATGCTGATTTTTCTTCTTCTTTGTGGTAGGTTCAATTCCATGTCTTTATATGAGTGGTCATTCTTTGGTGGATCAATTTTGGATGTTGTTTCTTTAATTTATTGCATTAGCTTCAGGCTGTTGGTAGGATATGAAGCTGCATTGCTAGTTCATCTTTATTTTGGCAGATTATCTATTGGCTATTAACAAATTTTGGGTAGTATTCTCTGATAGTATTGTAATTGACCATATGGTTTTCCCCATTATAATATTCTACAAATTTTGGCAGATTATCTTTTAATTTCACTTTTACCATCCCTACTGATAGTTGCCCTTTAATAATAAGATACAGCAGAAAAAATGGTTTTCCCCATTATAATATTCTACATGGTTTGGAAATGTAAATTCCTCGACAACCTAGTGCATGCTATATATTGTTACATTCGAAGCCTGCTTTTCCTGGTATGTTTTTCAATTAGTGTAAATGCTTTAAAGCAAGGAAAAGAGAGAGAAAGGGAGAAGTTGAATCTTGCCTCCGTTATGGAAGATAAGGTTTAAACTCTATAGCAAAGGAGTCTTGCATCTGTCTGAACTTGGAACCCATGATTTAATGTTTTTTCTTGCCATTTTCAGCCAAAGACCTTTAAATAGGCTCAACACCAACTAACTATTGGTAGTAAAGATATTAGGTGTCAAGGAAACAAACATATGAGAGATAAAAGAAATTAGTCCATCTGAGGCTATGGAACCATTTCACCTCTACCAAACCCTTTTCCAACTATTTTCAGTCTTCTTATTCTAAGTCCCCCCCCCCCCCCCCCCCCCCCCCCCAATCACCTAAACAACAAACATGAAGAGAGAGACAGAGTGGCCCAACATACTCAAGATTCACGGAAAAAGGATATATTACAATAAACTAAGAACATCATCAACCCTCTTCTTTGCAGCTTCAATAACCTCAACTATCTTCGGTAGGACACGTGAATCTTATTTTTTCAATCTGCTCTATCAATTTATCTGATGCAATGGAATGGATTCAAGATTAGGTTTTTCTTGCGCAAGTAGTACCCAGAATGAAAAATCTCAGGTTAAGTAATCGAATTTCTACTCCTCCTGAACTCCCACAAATCTTCACGTGTTAAATAGAAGATTCATTCCTATCCTTAAACACCTTCTTACTCACTCAAACACACCATACTTTTTTCTTGAGAAATTTATCATAAGAGTATCGGTTGGTTATTCTAGGCCTATTACAACCTATATGGTGCCGATTGGTATTCATTGCGTAAAGAGGCTTAAAGTTTTCATGTTCTCATCGGCTTATTGTAATTAGAACATTTATTGGCATTTCATTTCAGAAGGAAACAGAAATAAGTAAGACTTGATTTATAATTTGGCCATTGACCTTTTTCCTTATAGTCTGAGACTTGTATGCATGAAGGATTACTCACCCCTACTTTGTGAAACAAACATGCTCATGCAATCTCAGCATACCCTGCTAATACTCATCCTACTATTTCTGGTTTTTTAGGTTATTACATCCCTGAGCTTTCTTGCTATTCACCCTAGTTTGAGTTTAGCATACTAATTGTTTGTCTCAAACTGTGAGTTTGACCACTGAAAGGAATTGTTCAAGGTTGAAATATGAAATTCTGTAGGTTATACTCCTTGTTTTCCAGATGTCTGGCGATCTTTTTTTTTCCCTGAAAAATAAAAAAAGAAAAGAAATAGCGAGAAGAATTTCCTAATGTCTGGCTATCAACGGACACCAAAATCAATTCTGAACTTTTGGCTATCAACCCACACCAGAATCATAATACCTATACTCACTACAATATGTGAAAGTAACTGTTCTCTTGGAAAGTACATGAGTGCATTATATAAACAAATCTTCCAATCATTTTCTTAAAAAATTAGAGAGAGAAATTATAGATCACATCGAGCATTAAATATTTAGTTGGAAAGATAGAGAGAGTTATACTACTTCCCAATTGCTGATTGACTATTTTGCATGATAGATCTTTTATGGCGACTTCATGTGACAATTGCTATAGTTGTTGTTTACGTGGGGAAATTTACTTGCCAAACATGTGTGTTAGCATTCTGCTGTCTTCTCACAGTATAAAATTGATATGCCTTGCATGAATAAAGTATTTTTCTTTGTTCTACGCGAATTGGACTTTAACAGAATGTAAGTTACTTTCACAGCGTGATGCTCAAATAAATCTTCAATGTACGTTATTTCTTGTTACATCACTCTAGTCAAAATTAGAAATAAAAAAAGCTGTGATCTTTTTTTCATATCCAACAACCTTCTTTCTTTTGAAAATGCGTTAGTAATCTGATATTGCAAGTTATTAGATCTTTGCTAAACTCATTTATATGGCTATGCAGCTTTTTGCTTATGATACAGTGAACAAGAACTTGTCAGCAAAACCTGGGGAACAGCCCAAAGTCCCTATCCCTGCTTCACTGATTGCCGGGGCATGTGCTGGTGTTAGCTCTACTCTGGTGACTTATCCGCTTGAATTACTGAAGACTCGGCTGACTATACAGGTAAATTCGATGCCCATTTCACTAATTCAGTGTTTCTACTCAAAACTACAATTGTAGCAAATATATGTATCTGGCGGGTTGTATTGAATTGCAGAGGGGTGTTTATGATGGCCTGTTTGACGCATTCGTAAAAATTTTGAAAGAGGGGGGACCTGGAGAGCTCTACAGAGGTCTCACCCCTAGTCTTATTGGTGTAGTTCCATACGCAGCTACTAATTACTTTGCTTATGACACATTACGGAAAGCGTATCGGAAAATTTCCAAGCAAGATAAAATCGGCAACATAGAAACCCTATTGATTGGATCTGCAGCTGGTGCCATATCAAGTAGTGCGACTTTCCCACTTGAGGTGGCTCGCAAGCACATGCAGGTAGGGGCTGTGAGTGGACGACAAGTGTACCAGAACGTGTTCCATGCGCTCTCAAGCATTCTTGAACAGGAAGGGATCCAGGGCTTGTATAAAGGGCTCGGGCCTAGCTGCATGAAGTTGGTGCCTGCTGCCGGGATTTCGTTCATGTGCTATGAAGCGTGCAAGAGGATATTGGTGGAGGAAGAGAACGAAGCTTAGACAAGTTGTTTCAGATGAACAAATGAAGCCGAGTAATTCCTGTGCTATGAAATGTGCAAGAGGATATTGGTAGAGGAAGCGAACGATGCTGAGGAGAGTTATTTTAGATGAATAAATGGAACTGAATTTTGAGGAAGATGGTCAATACGATACAAATTTATACTCGGTTGTTTAGTTTTGTGTTGCTCCCTTTTCTTTCTAATTTGTAGTGGAAAGATAACAGCTCCTGATTCAGTTCAAGGAGCCTAGTTTATGAGGTTAGAACTGATATCTAGCAGAGCTATTTTGTGTGATGGTGATTTTCTTTATATGTGAGTTTTAATAATCTTTGAGACAAGCTTTGGGTACTTGTTGAGGCTTAATATTGTTTTTTCAAGTAGTCTGCTCCATGATAATTTTAAGTTCAGGCTTTGTGGCTTCAATGGTGATCATATATTTGAAGTATGTTACTTACCAACAGAGACTATTCTCTAAACTATCCACATATATTTAAATGTCATTTTCCCAGCTTACTTGCTACATGTATTTTTTAAACCATTTCTAACCATTTTACAAGTGCTATGAAAGCAATTATGGGGCATCTCTGGTCTATTTTGTTGATTTAGTGCTTTCTTATCCAACAACAAATTACGATAATTTGGTTTTAAAAACATATGTTACAACACCAGCATGTATATATAATGCTTATCCTAATTAATTTCAAATCAGATTGAAGGGTAATGATACTTGCATTTAACTGTGAATAGCCGTTAATAACTGATAACTATTCATTATCGCAATTTTGCCACCCTGTATATCTACAACGCATGTATATATAATGCTTATCTTAATTAATTTCAAATTAAGTTATATGAGAATATTAGATAATATATTTATCAATATCATTAAAATTAGGGGTGGCAAATGGGCGGATTTGGGTTGGGTCGTAAGCGGGCGGGTCAGTGACTCATTTTCAACCCGTTATGACGGGTCACAGATGGGTTGACCAGACCCGCAAAATTGCTCCCCAACTTTTTAAAAAAAAAATATTTTTAGAAAATGGCGCATGTATGTATTTTTTTTTTCTTAAATTACTTGCTCCAAAAAATACTAAACCCACCAACTGGTTAAAAAATTAAAAAAACTTAATCTGAAATAACTTTATTTCTTTTATGGATTATGTTATGTATATCATATGTATATATTATATATAGAGAGCATAAATAAAGCAATTAAGGGTCGGGCTACGTCTAAGTGATGAGAGAAAGATAGATATATATATATATATATATACATATATACAGACATATAACAAACACAACACGAGACCATCAGTTTCTCTCTCTATTTTATTCTCCATCAATTTCTCTCTCCAGCCCTATCTCAAAAACCGTTTCTCTATCCTCAATTACCCCTAAACCCCCTTTTTCTCCCTCCACACCCGTCTCTCTATATCTCTCTCTTCAACAGATTCGAAGATTAACATCATCAATCTCTCCAATTTCTATTGTTATTTGTATTTGAAATTCATCATTAGAAGAAATCTAACCATGAATTTGTAAATGTAAACCCTAATTTCAGTTTCAGCCCATCAGACTTCAATTCGAATCTCTGGTGAAGAGGCGAGAGAGTGGTGCTGCAAGAAGAGGAGAGAGAAGATTGAGGGCCGAAGGAGGGCAAAGACGAGTTGAAATGGGTACCCGTGGCCGACCTGTTATTTCTACCACCCTCATTCTACCCAACCCGTCTTTGAAATCACTTATCCATTACCCAACGGGTTGGTGGGTTTGGGTAAGAATTGCCGCCCTAATTAAAATGCAAATTACACCAACCACTCTAGAGGTTTGAATAAATTACGCATGAGTATAAGATTTGACATATGTGCTCAACCGTACCCAGGCAGCACGTTGAGCAAATTTTACAAATAACAATACGGCCTCTCCTCCTTCACCCCAAATGCAATACAATATTGTCATAACTTTGCAACCTCAAAATTCTTTTTTTGACTGCAAGCAAACAAAGTGTACTTGGCATTGTAATTTGCCCAAATTCCCAACAATCTATAAACCTCCAAACATGTATAGGCTCATACAACTAGAGTTGTGCACCCAAAAATAATAATACAACTGAAATTTAAAATATATCGAGTAACAATTCAAAAAAGAATAAAGCTGCTATTTCTCTCTTTTTTACATACACTGAAAAACTACATCAACTTAACGCAAAGAATCCACCCATATTAATATCCTCCTCTTAGTGAGGTGAGATGATTGACATAGACTACCAACAAACCAAATTTCTAGGAACATACGCTGCTACAGCTCTGCTATTCCTCATCAGCAACACCAAGTTCCCTTGCCTCTGCCTCAGCAGCCATCAACTCGTCGAAGTTCTCTGTTTTCCCCAGCACTATTTCAATCTACAAAAGGAAAAAACACAGCACCATCTCAATGTTGGTAGACAAATAGAGCCTTTCCATTACCCATGCAAGATTGCCCAAAACACAATCAGAAAGACCATGTTTACAGTTGTAACAGTGGACCAAAAGCTAATTCAAATTCAGTGAGTCAGCATGGAGACAGGAAACCCAAGTCTAAAGCTGATGGAAGTTCATGGTTGCCACCATGCCATGCCATGACAGATTGAGGGAAGGGATTCCATACACCTTTGGCATACTGTTGTCGAACTTCTTACAAGTTCTTCCAGAATGCATAAAATGACCAAATCAAATACCTTAACAAACTTGACTTAATCCACAAACAGTGATTGATAGAAGTAGCTGAAAGAATTTATGTTCCTACTTTCTTTTGAACACTGACACGGTAACTAAAAGTGTACAACCTCTAGACTGTATCTTCAGAAAGACAAAGGTATGAAATAATGCTCCCAGCTCTTTTACTATATATCTACTTATTTTTTTCAACAACATGCTTACTTGTCCCAGATTCACTGGAGGCATTAATCCTCAAATTCTATGATGGGTAAATCCCACTGACACCCCCTCAAAGATAGCATATTCCCACACGGACCCCCTGAGACAAACGGCCGTTAGCTTTACTAACGTTTTATTTTGAAATTACTCATTTGCCCCTTAATATATTTTTTGTGTTATGACCTTTGTTGTACCCCCAGACCTTCTCCCAAAATATCCCAAGTCAAAAACCCTAATTCTGAACACCTTCTTCTTTCATATATATATATATATATTAGCATATATCTATATATACATATATGTATTCAATATATCACATATGGAAGAGGAGGAGAATTTCTCGACGTTCGTGATGAGATCGACGGTGAGGGAGAGGGATGGGGATGTGTGGTCGATTTCGGGGACGATGGTGAGGCGGACTGGTGGCGGTAGAGGAGGTATGGATGGGTCGACGATGAGTAGGGCGGTGGCGAGTATGCAGATGGTGGGGGATCTAGGGTTTCAGAAACAGAGAAAGGGGAGTGGTGCTTCGTCTTCGCATGACGAGGAAGGTCGACTTCATTCGCAGGCGAGCAAGGTCTTTACGAGGTCGATTCCGAATAGTGTGACGAGGGAAGATCCTTCTACCAAGTACAAATTGCTTCATCTTGCTTGTGAATTTTGATTGATGGTTTTGTGAAATTGAAATGGTTTTGCGTGTTTGATTGGTTATTTGTTAAATTGAATGGTTTTAGGTTTGAAAAAGAAGTTGAGTTTAGTGGATTGAAGGAAGCAATATTGATAGGTTCGTGCTGAAGTAGGAAGAGAAGGTACTCATTTCTTCTCCAACAGAGTTTTGCGTTATATATATATATATATATATATAGAAAGAGAGAAAGGATGTTAAAGAGAAAAGGAAGATGCCTGATGTGAGCACAAAGAAGAGGTTGAGTTCGCCTGCAACCGGATTCTGTTGGAAGGCTGAGTCGCCGGCGGCAGAAGGGACGGATGGAGTTCGTTACCGCTGGCGACGAAGGGGAGACACTGATGGTGTGAGAAAGAGGGAGTCGATTAGGGTTTGACTGGAGATGAAAGGGCAGTTTAGTCTCTTTAAAATGATCATTTTTGATGATTTAAATGTAATAAAATAATAATTTATATCATTTTTTATGATATAAATTATGTTTGAATGGTATATTCAATTTATTCTATAAGGATATTTAAGTCATTTCATACATTCTATGGGTAATATGGACATTTCACATAAGAGTTAGTATCTGACATCAGCAAAGTAACGGCCTCTACTAACGGTGTCAACGCAGAGGGGGTCCGTGTGGGAATACGCTATCTTTGAGGGGGTATCAGTGGGATTTACCCTTCTATGATTTTCTGACACAGAATCTCAAAAGCAAAACAGGACATTTCTTAAACCAGACACCAATTGGTTTCTATCAAATCGAATATGCATTCTTAATTACCTTCGCTTTTGAGACAGGTCTCCTTTCTGGTTCATCCCTCATGTCAATGGTCAGTGTCTTGATCTCTGCAAATGATTTAAGTGTAACAACAATGATTTCAAAATGCCAACAAAAACATGAAAAAGGGAGGGGGCGGGGGATGACGAATAAATTGGTTAAGTAGAAATCTCACTCTTTTCAACAGCAAATCCATTATTCTTCAGAATTTCAGCAACAGTGACAACTGTGGCAATAGCTGTAGACATCATGTAACATATTAATCCTTCGGTTTTGAAGAGAAGCATATATCATATGAGCTTCAGCATTTTCATATGCAAAATACTCAAAGCTACATTCAATATCCAAGTATCTGCCATGCGACTAAAAATAAAATAATGACACCAAAGTTACCTGCTGACGGCCATGCATTAAAAATAAAACAATGAAACCAAAGTTATAATCATAACATATCGCTCATTCAAGATTCCAATGTAAATATGTCATCTGACTAAAAAACTACTCAACCATCACAGATTCTGCCAATAAATAAGTAGCACTGACTCAATTTCCAGTCAACAACTGAAAAATTAACTGATGGGAGTTCTTTATGCTTATGCGTTCCTTATGAAGAAAGAGTAAGGTGAATAAAAAATACATAGTTGACCATTCAACCTTCAGACTGATGTCTTCAGATGCACAGAAACTACAAGGAACACTGAGGGGAAATCTAAGCATATATTGCACAGACATCGAAAGACTTCCGATTTACTTGTAAGAACCCTCTACTTTCAGGTTTCTTGACCTCTATATTTATATAGGTAACAAGATTTCCACGAATGTTTATCCTGTGGTGATATATACAAGAACAAAACTATGACAGTGGCTGTGACCGTGAAAAACAACCAATGATCTCAAAAACTACAACAAGGTGTCAGCCCCTCCATTTTTAAGCCCAACCACTTACTAATTCCACTCGAGCAGACTTAATCCAAATACTCGGATCAGTTTCCTGTATATGACTCCTCCAACCAGCTTCGTGATGCATTAGTTAAGCAGGATTGAATGGCATTAGTGGGCACAGCTGTGACGGAACAACTTGCAATGTGGTGCTGTTTAAACTACAAAATACGTAGATCCCTTTTTACCTTTGATAAGCATTTACATGTTAACTTTGCAATTGCCATTTAAACATCTCAACAGCTAACCTCCATCTCTAAGACACACACACACAAATAAGGTATATATAGACACACAAAAATAAGGTATATATACACACACACAAATAAGGTATATTTAGACACACACACAGTGAAAGAGATTGTCTGTTTATATATACCTGTAATATAATTGTTGTAAAACTAATTTCAATTGGCAAGTAAAGTGAACTAACAACAAAAATCCATCTCAGAGGACTTCACTAATTGATACAATACCAAAACACATATAATAATGCATTATGAGGAAAAAAGAAGAGTGAAATTCATACCCATCCCAAGAGCAGAGAGTTCCACATCATTGTATTGCTGTAAATACCTCTGCAAAGATAATTAACCAAAGGATTAATCAATGATAATACATAAAACCAACATACATGTTATATATATATATATATATATAAATAGACTATTTGTGTCGCATTGGCGTTATGATTTTTGTAATCCCAGGGAAGAATAAACCGCAACAAGAAGATTCTTTTACTTAATATCAATACAATTTATTATTATCACAAACCGCCAAAATATGTTTTCAGAGCGTTTGGCTCTGCTAATATATACATCCCTAAAAATGGTAAGGGAATCTTCAACAATTCATACTCTCATCCTTCAATTTTCTCACACGCACGTATAGGCTTGTATCAGTTTGAGTCAAAACAAACAGAGCCTAAATCTACAAATCTTCCATGCATATATACGTCCATGTTCATATATAAGTGTGTGCGTGTGGGTATGTATACAAATATATATACACATATATATATATATATAAAAATATAAATATATACCTTGGCGAGGTTGACATAGAAGAAGAGGGGTTTTTTGGTGTTGGAGACCTGGATGCGATTCCTCTTGTGAGAATCGGTGGTGGCGATGTTCATGTTGTTCACTCCCGCTGTAATCGCTTCCATGGTGAATTCGAAACCCTAACTTTCTCTCTCTACAATCTCTCTCTAGAAGTTGCCGCAAAAACCCTTGCCTCCCCAATTCCTGTGCGTTTATAGGGTTCCGAATATTCTTAAAACGACGACGTCTCTCATGCCTAATCGGAAGCTAATGTCATGATTGTCATCCAAGTCCAAGTCCCTAATTTGTCCTATAAGTCCGCGTCCAATATTTCATGAATTCTCGGATTTATTAGGTTGTCGTATATTTTAATAATCAATAGCATTAATAAATAATTGAATATTTCAACTAATAATATATTATTTACGGACTCATGGTCATGGTGCTTACATTGTGACAAAAATAAATTAAAATTTATATCCTATAATGTCATCAATTATATATTCATGACTTGAAATTATAAGATCATATCATGCATGAATTATTCTTATAATTGTGTTCATCAAATTCTTCAAGTTACTTGAGATGATTAAGGTAACCTTTGGGAGGGTTTTTTTATTCGAAAAATCCTTCTAATAAAAAGTCCCTTATAAAAATGAGATTATAAAAAGTCCTTTAAAATAAAAAAGATATTTGATAAACAACATTTGATAAGTTATTTTGAATTAAAAAAAAATGAACCATGTGTTTTTGGTGACACAATTTTAAAAGTTATTTCACAAGAAAAAAAAAAATCACATTACATTATTAATCTCATTTTCAACCTATAACTTTGACCTTCTCTGATCAATGAGATCCTCCACTGGTTCAATCCCATTTTTTTTTTAACACAAAAGGATACGATGGCAACACTATTTATAGATATTTTGGTGAGAGAATTAGGCTCATCATATAATTATAATACATAATTTTTTTGACCATTACTCTCCAAATAACCTCTAATTAAGAGACCCTAATAAACCAGAAACTAATATATATCACTTATACATGTATCGCATATATACACACACATGAATAAATGTATAAATAATTGTATTTCATGAGTAGATAAGAAATATCTAAGACAAATTCTTCAATAAGAAGCCTACCATGAATAGGAGTGTATAAACACTTGATTTTAGAACTCCAGACACATTAATATACAAAATCGGATAATAATGCACAATATTCTTTAATTTTACATATCAATATATATATTGAATTATCGATAATGCACAATATTCTTTAATTTTACATATCAATATATACATTGAATTATCTTCAAAACCCTAACACTTCTAAATGTCGATAAGTGATAAGAAATTTCAAACCCTAACATTTACAGAAGAAATTTTGGAAAATTATGAAATCTTATATTGCCGAAGTTAGAAGATAAATAGAATGAGAAGATTTTTATAATCCAGTAGGATTTCCTTGAAAGTCTTTTTCCCTATGTTAGAATATGGATTGGAATTCTCTTCTCAGTCGTGAAAGAAGTGAGGGTAAAACTGTCTATTTGAAATTTTACTTAAAATTGTATTTTAGCTCATTGGAACGTGATTTTCAAGCTTCTTTGAAACGGACCATTTACAACTTTTACGTTTATTGAAAGTCCTTTGCAATTGTTTCACCAAACAATCAAAAAAATTCGAAATGGGCTTTTTGGGCTTGGAAGCCTGTTTGGAGGCTTCAAAAAGCTCCCACAAACAAACCCTGAGGGTCCGTTTGGATATCCTGTTTTTTGTTTTTGTTTTTTTACTGTTTACAAGACTAAAAAAAGAAACATGTTTGGAAAACGCGTTTACTGTTCACTGTTTTTTCCCCAAGAAAACTGTTTTCTGTGAATAATGTGTAAAAGTGGTGAAAACACCAAATACAACTTTTAGTTGTTTTTTGAGTTTTTTCACTGTTTAGGTGGTAAAAACAGTGAAAACACCAAATCCATAAAATACAATTTTCACCAAATAAAAGTGGTGAAAACACCTTCATCCAAACGTTTTTTTGTTTTTAGTTTTTTCCTGAAAAAAACAAAACAAATATAAAAACAGTTTTTATATTTGAAGACAGAAAACAAATACAAAAAACAGGCTTTCCAAACGCACCCTAAATCTTTATTTAAATCATGTTCAAAATTAGATTATGATTTTAGGGCGTTACTTTTAAATAAAGCAGATCCGAAACAATTAAATTCAGTATTTTGTAAATAAATTTGTTCCTTGCATGTATTGATATCCCTAATCAGGTCATGATGCAAAAGGGTTTTTTCTTGAAAAATTATTGGGCTATCAGAGAGATAAAGATGACATGGTAGTACATATCTGATAGAATCTATGCGTGTACATTCATATCTACTATTGACTTGGTACAACGTGAATTTATACCCTTATACCCAATATCTTTTTGTTTCTTCTCACCTTGTTACTTGTTTGTTGTTTTCTCAGTTGTTTCTTGCCCATTGAAACAACTTTGTTCTTTTGAGCCATACACCATTTCTTGCAATCCTATTCAATTTTAATTTTTTTTTCTTTTTCCCCCCACTTTTTTTTTTTTGGTGTCAATATCATCCAGATCAAATAGGGTGTCCATGGCTGGAATTAAAATACATAGATACAGCCACAAATACACAGTTTCAAGATCCCAAGTATAACTTCAGAGGTATTTCTCTTGCAAAGGAACTATAATTTCATAACTTGTTCATTCCATTTTCTTGAAAATATATCACTGCACAATGAGAACAAAATCAAAACTGAAGTTTGAGAGACCTATTCTTAATGACCCATTCTTTATCCAAAACAAAAGATATTAAGGTGAACAATACATGAAGAACAAAAGGGCCCAAATTAGACATCACCCATCACTCACTTTCAGACAAAGAACACTAGTACAAACATAACTTGGAGCCTACATGAGCTTTAGATGCCTAACTTTTGTATCTACACAATGGTGAGTGTGTAACGGGGAAAAAAAGGGGGGGATTACCTCAACAAAAGAAATGATCTTCAAAAACACTAGCAATTGATGCCACATTGCCCATTTGAAGCCGATTTTGTGGTGTCGGAAGTAAATGGATCGATCCGTACCCACAGGAGGGAGAATATGGAAGCAAGGAGTATGGACCAGACAATGACAATAGTAGGAGTGCGATTTTGCCGACCCAACAAACCCTTGAGGAAGGGATAAAGGTGGACGATGACCCAAATGGCGAAGAAGAGCTTGCCGAATAGAGGACCCCATGACTGGTACCCACTGTTTATGGCATACGAAACACCGGCAACTATACCGACTAAATTCACAATAAGTACCGTGGTCGGAGGGATGATCAGAGATGTCCATTTGAACACATAAAGCTCTGCAAAGTCCCCGTCTTCGTCGGACGCCTTTGAAGTGACAGTGAAGTTGGTATCGATCCCGGCAAGCACTTTCAAGAGACCTTGGAAGACAGCAAAGAGATGAGCCGATGTACCACCAATTACCCAAAACTGTTCATTTCTCCACCAGTCCTCAATACTCACACCACTCCACCTGAGCTCCAGTATCCCGGTTGCGGCAATGGAGACAAAGAGCAGAATGAACCACATGCTAGCATAATTGCTTATCTGCAGGTAAGTGTGATAGAATACTTAAAGCCGACCATTAATGAATAGAGCAGCATTACATTTAGTAAGCATAAACACAGGAGAAGAAAGCAAGTTTAATCCTCCAAAGTGTTCTGCTTTTTAATGCATTCAATTATTTTGGTTGGATTTTCATATCCCACTTTGGTCCGTTATATAGCGGCCGTTTAGCCTAAGCTTTTGGCTTCGAACAACACATACATATAGTCAAGTAATGGGCACATTTTTAGTTGATGCTTGATAGATTCATTAGATGAATGCTCGTAGAAACAAAGCCGAATTCGTCACTTACCTCGGGAATGATGAACTTTCCTGTAAGAAGACAGATAGCGGGAAGTATACAATAAGCAAGCAGTGGGATAGAGGTAAGAGGATAGACGATGGTATTAATGTATGCTAGTCTCTCCAAGAGCCTCAGTCTTCCATTGTACCCATACCATATCGGGCAATGTCTGCTAAGTAGAATCTCAATCGACCCCAAGGCCCACCGAAGAACTTGATTCAGACGATCAGAGAGATTGATGGGAGCAGAACCCTTAAACGCAGGGCGAGGAGGCATGCAATAGACTGAAATCCATCCTCGTGCATGCATCTTAAACCCAGTCAAAATATCTTCTGTCACGGAACCATAGATCCATCCAATCTGATCGTAAGCAGAGTAAAAGGCTTAATTTACTCGTCTTTAAAATGCAACAATTAACACAAGAAGCCGAAGTATGTCTTAAAGATGCCATATTAGTATAATGCCTACCTCTTTTCCCCATTCGGTCTTGTCCTCGTATCCGCAGCTAATAACATGAATGGCTTCTTTTAGAAGACTTGCAGGATTGGTTGATTGTGGAATGCCCCCCTGCTCCATAAAGGTGGCAGCAATAAAAACTGGGGACTGACCAAATCGCTTTTCTAAGCTCTTCTGAGACATAAGAAGTGATTTCTCATCATCGTATCCTGTAGCAATAAGGAATGCATTTAACGTTATAAGAATGAAGCAACTCACCACCAGGATCGGTTTCACCATTAATTTAAATAAAAAATGAAACGGAGAGCACAAAGTTTCACAATATTAGTGAGATCCCAAATGAAAAGCTTCTAGAGAAAGTTGACTTAAATTTTGTAATACTTCAATACAACCCTTCACGTGTGACATTCTTTTGGATCCAACACGTGTTTTTCGATTTTAATTTTCAAGGTGACAGACCCTTGGCATTGAAGAGAGGGTATAACTTTCATATCTAAACCCTTCAACAGCACTCAATATTAAAGCAAAATTTTCTACATGAATTAAGACACTAAACTTGATATAAAGATCTACCTTCAACACCCTCTTCGATATCCTCCATATTGAAAATGGGAATGGTGGATTCAGTTCTTTTAGCTGCTCTCTTCTTATCAATATACTTCTTGTCACCACTCCGTCCTTTCTTCCTCGAGCCACAGCAACTCTTAACAATAATGTTAGGCTCCAAATCTGCCTCGGTTAAAACTGGATCATACCCGTACAGAGCTTGCCTGTTGAAACAACATCCAGTTCCCACATAGACTGGACCCTGGATGCCATCCAATCCTTTCAAGTTGATCTGCAACATATGACCAGAATAAAAATTATTCAAGAACCAGTGTAACAAAAAATAGTGCTGATAAATAAATTAGCCATGGTTACTTCACATTATCCAGAACATACATCAAAGAACACAATATTGCGATTGGCATATCGATCGTGCAAGTCGATGCCGTCAAAACGTTGTGGGAACTGTACATAACAGGTTTTCCTTCCATAAGCAGGATCCATCATGAAACACATGGCTTCTTTAAGAGCTTTGCAGTTATTGAAGTAGTGATCACAATCGACGTTCAAAAGATATGCACCATTGGTCAGGACAGCTGAGACTCGAATCTGTAAAATGCAAAAGTTAATAATAACTAAAACCATGTTAACAACCAGTGTTTAAAAGAAAAGTACAATGTTAAGTAGAACTTTGGAATCACAAACCAATGCATTCATTGCCCCGGCTTTCTTGTGATGCTGGAACCCTGGACGCTTCTCACGAGAAACATAAACCAGCCGAGGTAGCTCATTCCCATCTGTATCAAGGCCACCACTATGCCCTAAGAACACCTGACCATCATAAAACAATAAAAAAAGAAATTAGAAATAGATATAGAATACATAGAGAAGTTATATTAATAGCACAAGAATTATCATTAATACCTGGATCATTCCAGGATGATCCCTAGAATTATTTCCAGGCCAAGGAGTTCCATCTTGCATTGTCCAACCTTCTTCGGGCATTTTTTGTGCCTTCGCAACAAGAGCATTAATCCGTATCTTGAATTCTTCGTACTCTCTCTGTGATACAAAATTATTTAGTATATTATCACTAATAAAGAAGGAAAATTTTAAAACAGACTTCAAAATATTCCTCAAATGTGTTGGCATGTTTCCAACTGTATCCTCCTGAAGCCAATCACTCTGTTACTTGTCAATTATGTTAAATTTGGACATTCGTGTGAAAATGAATGCAGCATATCATACCATTATTTTGGACCATATCCCGGAAATAAGGGAGGATGAAGATGGGGAAGGGTGGTTTATATAAGCTGTATATCTGATGTTATGTTATAAACCTATCTGCAGTGATGAATAAATATGCTCCACATGCACACTTTTCACTAATTAAATTGATTTAACTGATGAAACTACAGTGAGAGAGAAGTACTAAAAAAGGCCTGAAGATAAGTTCAAGAATTTTTGTATTAATGGAAAAGGGCGTGTTTTTCTTACACCCACTTTACTCTATTATTTAAAATGAAACAGAAACTCCAGATGATTTTCTTGTGGAATTAGAACAAAATAGATTAAAAGTATATTTCTTCCACATTATGTAAATAGCAAACATCTCCAGAATTGAAACTTAATCAGCCACTGCCATGCTTTTGGATTCTTGCTGCGAAATGAGAACAGTTGCAATCAGTTTGCCATCATTTTGAACATTTGTTCTTTTGAAATTTCAATGTAAGAGTGGACAGAGCACCAGGATACTTTGTATTTCTCCATGTTAAATGAGAATGATTGGTTCCCCATCATTGCAACTATCAGCTCTCTAAAAAATCATTCCGAGGGTCGACAGAGCATTATGTTACGATAAAATATGGGTAGAGAAACATATTCAGCAAACCAAATCCAATACTATATTATGCTAATATTGTCAAATACCTTCATTGCCCTGCGTTCTTTCACAAAAGAAGGCTGTATCTTGTCCTTCAAGTAATCAATCTTTTGAGCAAAATAAAATTCAGGGGCCCTTGGCTCGATGTTGTGCTTCTTGCAGAAGGGCACCCATTTTCTTGCAAACTCAGACGTCTCGGAGAGGGCTTCAAAGGTTAGCATTGCAGACCCATCATCTGAAATATAACAAGAGACTTTGTCGACCGGGTAATCCACGGCAAGGATGGACAACACAGTGTTGGCAGTCACTAGTGGAGGTTCTTTCAGAGGATCCACTGTACTGACAAATACATCTACAGGAGCTAACTGTGAAGGTTCCCCTTCCCTATCATATCTGCGAAAATCAATAAGAGTGGTTAATGTGGAAACATAACCAAACTGAAAATAAATAACAGCAACCATATATGATTAGTATTAGGGATGTTTCTTAAATTAAACAAATGCAACTAACCTCAATGCAAGTCTTTCTAAGTAGGTCTCGCGGTTGATCGGAGCCCACTTCGGAAACTGATCCAGAAGCCATGACAAGGCAAACCAGACCTCACAGATAACTGATGTCAGCCACAAAGGATAAGCATCCTTTACAGGATGAGTAACACGATATTGCAAGAAGAAGCCCAAGATAATGAGCCGAAGTATGATTACAATGCGGTAAGGAGTAAGGTGAGAAGAATGAATGGGCACCACACGGCTCAAAGGTTGGCGAGCATCATCAGCCCTGAGACACAAAGAATCTATTAACATTTTCGAGAGGGAGAGATGCATATAACATATGATTATTTGACATAAAAATAAAACTATCTATTTTCTCTTCATCGAATTTGATGGGGAATTCACTCTTTGACTCACTCTTATTTAAAAAATCACGGACAAATGAGATGAGGAAAAATAACATAAATATACAGAATTACAAACAGAAACATACAAAAGTGTAGGACTTTAATGTCGATAAAGGCTAATATGATCTATCTACAGTTTCCTTCCATGCTTAAAATGTTCTAGGCATGCAAGTAAAAGTAATAGGATTATTATATATTTTCTTTTATGAAATTTAATCCCCCTTCAGTGTTAGGTAACTGAAACAGAAAAATTGTATTTTCATTTCTCAAACATTGGTTCAGTTACCTATAAAATTCTTAGAACCAACATTGCAACAACTGAGAAAAAAAATTATACTAAGAATGAAACATGCTCACATTTGTAATTCTTCTCCATTTGACCCCGTACCCTCTATGTCTCCCTTCCCTTCAGTGTATTTGTTGGCCATATGTACGATATTTTTCTCCTGTTTGAGTTTCCAGCCTTCAACCCTTTCTTTCCAGTCAACATTTCCAAGCCCATAAGAATTCAAGTCCTTTGAGGGGTCTACAATTCTTACAGGAACTACATAGACAAAAGAGTGATGTGATTAATTGATTGTTAACAGGACCAAACAAACAAAAGTATATTTTATTGGGAAATGTCGAATGAACAGATTGGTTAGCATTATACCTGGCTGCCTTGGATCAATATATGGAAGTGAATGAACGTGCTTGTCGCCAGGGCCCAAAGGACCTGATGTAGTTCGTACAGATTGATTATCGGGGGTAGCACTTGGAATTTCACCGGATGCCTGAAAATTTTGGGGAGATTAATAGGCAAAATGACAAAAATATTTGGAACATGAATGGTTTCATAGTTCAATGCGTCACATACTAATCAAACTGGAATAAAATCTTGGAATGAACATTTGCATTAGTTTATGCAACTCAGTCCTTGAAATAAATTGCAAAGAGCAATCAAGCTCCCATCTACAGATGTGAGAAGATTTTTCTTGTGGTATATCAAGCAAGTAGTCTTGAGAAAAAGAAATTATGAAATTAATTCATAATGCACTTAGGAAATTGATGTTATTGTTATAAGTATTATATTTTTGGCATTAGCAATACTTAGGCGAGTTAGAGCATTCTTAAGCAAACTGGACTGGACCATTTTCGGTTCTCATTTTCAAATATTAAAGTGTTTACAAGAATCATCCAGTATAAATCGCAGAAAATACAGTTTCTCTTTATTGTATGTATCACTGCACTTTTCAACTCAAACATGAAGAACAAATGTTTCCAGGGAGATACAAGTTTTTCGTCATATTGAGAGATCCAAAAATACGTGTAAGAGAAGGAGGAAGCACAGCTAAAGGAGAAAGGCTAAGAAATATTTTGCCCTGAATATCAAATCCAACAGAATAATAACTTTAAAATAGTGCAATTGATTTAGATGTAGAATACTTGAAAGCCTAAGTCGCAAGTCTAGAATCGTAGTACACAGAATCATGACTGTAGAGGTGCACAAGATTGGACTCCTCAGTCACGACTTACTACTGATTGGCCATTGGTCTGAAAGGGAATTGGTTGCTGAGATTCATGTCTAGAGGATGAAGAAAGGTCAGCGTCTTCTCCCTGCCACTGGCGTCTCCCCTTGTTATTTCCTTGGGCATAATTGAACTCGTTCTCCAGGTCATCGACACCATCCTCTTCGTCATCACCGTCAACTCTAGGACTCGCTAATAGATGCACAGTTCATTACTCCAATACTCAATTGTTATTCGACATAAATTAATAATGAAGCTAAATTCTGAAATGAACTATGAAAAACACCCTAACCTTTGTGTCTTTTATATTTAGTCTTGCACTGGGGACATGACTGGTTTCCATCTCTCCGTTCATACTCATAGCAAGGTCGGCAAACTGGGAATGCACACTCATTGCAAGCAACAAACACATCACCAGTGGCTGTAAGTCCAACGGTATCCCCACAAATCTGGCATATCTGGCCATTCAAATTCTTCAAGGGCTTGGGCTACAGCATACACAAACATTGCACACATTAATATGAAATAAAAACTCCTTAAAGCTGAATGAATCAACACAAATCTACAAAAAACTTGTGCTCAAATGATCATGACATTTAATTATTTGTCACTCTGATCATTTAGATGAAACTGTCTTGAAAGAATTTCATTTACCTAAATCTGAAGAAGAGTTGCAGACAACTAGAACCACAAAAGCTCGAAGGGAATAAGTATGAGAACCTTACTGATCTAAACTTAAAAAGAACCATTTTGCACGCCAACTGATTTTGTTTTTCTTTCACCTTTAAAGGCGCACATACACAAATGTCATTAATGGCCTCAAACGCCTAAACTCCCATTGGAGAAAGGAGAGCTTATACCAGCTCAACTAATGGCCTGGTTGGTTATGCAGGCTGAAATTCTTAACTGCAAATGCTGAATGGGACTGAAAACGGAAAAGGGACAACAGCAGTACATCTAAGTACACACCCTCTAATCTATTTTTTTTTTTTTTTGAAAGGTAAGAAACTCACACACACTGCCTCCACCGAGGCTCGAACCCTTACCTCTCATTTGGGAGTAAGGGCAGGTACCGTTGGGTCAGTAGACCTTTGGTAACACACCCTCTAGTAATTGAAGTCCACGGAAAACAATGTTCTCTAGTAATTTAAAGCCGGTCTTAGCTAAAATTTCCACATAAACAGAAAAGTCACGAATGGGTTACGAGAACCTCATCTTTAATCCAGAAGCTAGGAGACCGAACAGCAATTTTTATAACAATTCAAATGTACCAAATACGCTAATCAAAACCTTAGGATTAGAGTAAACACCAAATCCACCCTGAAAACAAATAGTACTGACAATATGATAGAGACACAAACCCAAATTCAAAACAGATAATAAAAGTCCCCACAAAATTGACCCTTACATTAAACCCATGAAAATGAAAGGGACAGAACAGCCCCAACTTTTAGCTCAAATCTCACTCTCCTAAATCAACAGTCACATTCAACACAGAGACAATAAAAGGATAAAACAATAGAGAACATTGCGATTCTAAGCACATACTAATAATTAACCATTTCTTGATTCCATGATCATAACCCAAATTTTGGCTGAATATTCACCTCATCATAAGCAGCTCTCAGAGCAAAAACTGCATTACATGTACAGAGCCAAAAATAGTAATAAACATTTCTCAATCTATATATATTACAAAACACTTTCCCCAAAAACAATATATATGCGACTGAAAAAACTAAATAATCATATCTCAATATACATATGATATATATATATATATATATTTGTTAATTTATATAGGGAAAAAGAGACCAACCCCACTATCGGAATCGTGGCGAATTCGAACCAACTCGTTCCTCTTGTGCGATCCAGCCACCAATCCAGCATTTGCCTCCATGTTTTGATACAAAACAGAGAAAAAACAGAGTGATTACACTGAGATCATTACGTGAAGATCTTCAAATTTCATCAAAAGGTGAAGATGGTCATTCTCTGATTCTTCTTCACTCTATCAATTGCCCATATTTCTCATCACTCTCTATACCACTTTCACTTTAGATATGGCTTTGTCTTTTTATCAATTTTTCGGAGATTTATTTTTTTATTAAAATCATATTTTTTTCCAAAATAACGTAAGAAATTTTACCGGGTAATCCGGTAGCAAGGAACCAGCTTGGCTTGGCAAGCTCCTCGTGCGATTAGAAATCTGGCTAAGCTATATTCACTATTTCGTAATAATCTATAGTTATTTTTTGATAAGTAACTATGGTAATTAAAGATTGCTGGTAAAAGATATCACTTGTGAACCACACATTGAAAGTCTTCACTTTTATCTAATAAAAAAATATATTTATGTACTAACTCAAAATAGATATAAGTTTTTCGGATGTAATAGTAAATATATGTGTGTATATGTATTTAATTAGACACTATGAAGTCCATGATACATATAAAAAATATACAAAGTTGTACTAAACGTATAGGTTATAAAAAGGATTATAGTGTCTCCTACATATAGGGCTGCAAACGAGCCGAGCCGAGCCGAGCTTTGGAATGTTCAAGCTCGGTTCATTTATTAAACGAGCCTAGAAAATGTGTTCAAGCTCGGCTCATTTGCTTAACGAACGAGCCCGAGCCGAACGCTAGATTTAACGAGCCGAGCCCGAGCTTGTTCACGAACAACTCATTTCAGTACAACATATATTAATCTTCCTAATAGTTGTTTGGATTGAGTTGTTGCATATTTGTTTTAATATATTTTCACTAGTATAATTTTTATGAATGAATTTTATGTTATGACCGCCTAATTTCTATAATCTTTTCACAATAATCTTCATAATTTGTTCAATTTGAACACTTTCTTTTGTTAAATATAATATAATTTTACTATTTAACTTAGATGAGCCTGTTCACGAGCTTGGCGAGCCGAGCTTAGTAATGTTCAAGCTCGGCTCGTTTACTAAACGAGCCTAAAAATTGTGCTCAGGCTCGGCTCGTTTACTAAACGAACGAGCACGAGCCGAGCTCTTAACGAGCCGAACCCGAACCTGCTCACGAAAGGCTCGGTTCATTTGCAGCCCTACCTACATATAAGAAAGAACTTTCTCCTATTCCATAATACTCTTCAATTAAATGTGGACATGTGTTATATATTTAAATATGAATCAGTTTTTTAAAAATTAATTGGGTTATTGTTTTATATTAATTTTCCATATTAAAACTTAATGAATGAATTGACGAAATTGTTCTCCATAATTTCTTTCTCAATTAATTATTTGCACTTATTGTGATTCAAACATAAAATTTAATAACATTTTTTTAAAAAAAAGAAAAAAAAAAGACATTACTCTCCCTAAACAAAAAAAAAAATTGTATTTTTTATATAAGAAATAATAGAATGTAGTTTAGTCAATTCGGGTATGTTATAAATATTTGTATTGAATTTAAATAAGAAAAGTAAATATATAATAATAAATTAATTAACTTTTAAATGTAGGACGCATGTTCACATTTTATAGAGTCATATCATGTGATAGGAGAAAATTCCTTCTTATAGGATATGAGACAAGTATGGTCCTTATACTAATCTATATTAGTTTTAAAGCCTAAATTTTTTTTATTTTATTAAATAAAAAACATAATAATTATTAAATACAACTCCAATTTGATACTTCCAATTTTTACACATTAATTTGTATTTTAAATTATTAATATTTATACTAGTGATAAACATATGAAGTTAATACTTTTTTACCCTTTTTACAAGATTCTTTGATTATTCCAAATTAATAAATATTTAGTTAACATATTATTAGAAAGTTTAATCTTCTGCGTTTAGTCAATTTTGTTGAAAGTTAGGTTTTGAAAGTTAGGTAAATTGGTCAAATAAAACCCAAGCAACCCATGTGTTATTCATGTGGTTGTCATGGATGCTTCTTTCTAGTCAAATAAGGTTTTGCAAGTTTTAACAGGTGAATTGTCATTTTTTACAAAAATGAAACTCATGTAATATGTGTGTATTAGTTTATTGTGTATTTAGGATTTGTAAGCCTATAAAAGGCATATGTAACAATTAGTTTCATATCAAACAATCTTAATTTTTTCCTTAATTCTCTCTTTCCCTCGTTTATATTTTGTTCTTTATAAATTCTAGTGTATCTTTGTCTTCCAACCAATTTGGACCATAAAGGTAACATCTTCTGCGTTTCACGAATTGCACTTAGAAAGTGAAGTGTGACGTGGCGAATTATGATTGGGATTGATTAAATTTCACTTTTCACTGAGACTTTTACTTGAAGCCGCTTATTGTTTGACGCATGTTGCTGTCGGTGGACAAGACATGTCACACGTCATCAATATACTTGCAACAAACTCAACAAATTATTCTTTGCTGTGAACAGCTGTACCACCGCAAAAGCAACCGGTTATTGCCGGTTCCTCTTCTCCGACCACTCCACTCACTGTCGGTGCAAAAATAATGTTGTAAAAATATTTCAAAATACTCCCTTTGACTTTTTAATTTTTTTTTTGATATTTTGTGTATTTAAATTTGCCCATTGAAATATAATATAATTTTAATTTTTAGTAAGATTTATTATTTTTTAAAGTTAATAGAGAGGGGTAATTTGAAAAAATATAAGATTATATTATATTGAGATTCGAAACTGAACACTTATTTTGAAATGGATAAAGTTATGAGAGTGGACACTACTAATGGATTATTTGTTATTTTCCCAGTGTCTCAAAATTTATGGTCTTTTCCAATGATAACAAAAATTCAATATTTTTTATTATAATGGCATTGAATGAACTTATATAGTGATTGTTTTTGTTTAAAAGATAATAGTAGTAGTATATTGGCAATCAAATTTTTATGGATTCGAAAAAAATAGATTAAGTATGTAGTAAATCATACTGTTTTTATTTTAGTCATTTCAAGAAAAATAAAATCAACAAGAATTATGACAAAAAAAATAAAAGGAACATCATTGATTTTCAAGTGCTGGGAAAACAATCCTCTACAGAGGTGTGATACTGGATATTTGAATACACAATCTGTTAGGTTAGTTGTCAATTTGCCCACCAAATTGCTTTGCACTTGAAATACCTACATTATATATATATATATATAGTATAATAGTATACAAACAAACACATGATCCTGAGCTGCTTAATTATTGATATGCACTTGATTTATTTATGTATCACTGCAATAGATGGTGATGCTTATAAATTTTGATAGGTGATTAGCCCTACTCTTATTATAAGAACTTGATGTGTGATGCCTTATGTCAAGTTTACCAACTCTATTATAGGGACTGTTATAAATCAAAGGGAAATCAGCGAAGCTAGGAATAAATCAGCATATGAATAAGAGGGCATATAATATTATCTATATGGAACTAATGCACATAACACATATATATATTTTTTTAAAAAGCCATCCTTCATTGAATTCTAATGCATACATAGTAGCTTTGATTTTTATTAGATGCATATAATGTATAAAAGACAAGACAAATTCGAATCACTCGATTCAAGTAGAAAGTTGCTTTACACGAATAAGAAAAATTTGTATATTTGATGCAATAGTTCAAAATGAAGATTTTACAAACTGTGCATGTTTGATTGGCTTGGAATTTCTTAAGGTGCCTTTGGAAATTAGTGTTTTTATTTTTGTTCTTGTTTTTTTCACTGTTCACGGGAACAAAAACGTCTTTAAGAGCCTTTGATGGTTTTTGTTTTCGTGAACAGTAAAAAAATGTTTTCTTACCCTTAGATCAAAATTTGAGAATACTAAAATGATATTTTTTTATTTTCAGCACTGTTTGTTCTCAGCAAAAAAAAAAAAAAATTTGTTACAGATTCCCTAACCTCCATCTTCAACTTCCAAACCCTAACCCCCCTGCAAATCAATACCACCACAAACCTCCACCACTGCAAATCGACACCACCACCAACACAAACCCTTACCTCTGCAACTTGACACCCCCAATCGAATTGGGGTGATGTGGTTTTTATACATGCTACTACTTATATATTTATATATATATATATATATATTTTCCTGTATACTAATCTTTTGAATAGCAGCAGAGTAGTCATGTTCATTATTGTATAGAAGACTTGGAAGTATACATTTTAATTGGTTTGTACAAGGGATGACAATCAAGTCAAACTTAATCTCACCATTTGATAATTTATTTTATACTTTTTATTCCAAATAAATCTCAAAAACGTGTTTTTTTTTTGTTCCCGAAAATTTTTTAGACAAAATTTCCAACCAAATATATTTTTGTTTCCAGATTACCCTTAGGACAAGAACAAGAAACTTTTTTGTTCTCAAAAGATAAAAAAACGAAAACGAAAACACTAATTTCTAAACGTACCCTTAGTTTCTTGTAGATCTAATTAGCAATTATCCTTTCATTTTTAGGAAAAACTCATTATAATTAATAAATCATTACTTATTAGTATTATGAATCTAATTTAGACATTGTGTTTGAGTAGCCACTTCAAAGGTCACATTCCGTCTTTGTCGTGTGTTTAAAGCAAGTCCATCACTATCAGCCTGTATTGCCTGTAAACATAAAGGAAAAAAGAGAAATTAAAAGCTAGTATTGAGTGCAATGATATATATATAAGATGAATATATTGACTGATATATATATATATATATATTTCATAAGTAGAGGTGATAAAATGAGACACGACACAAACACGACATGAATTAAAAGGATTAGAGTTGACCGTAAAAAAGTTAAAATTGTATAAGGATCGACCTGAACACGACACGTTTAACACGATTATATTTACATTTATATATTTTTTTCTTCTCTAATTGGTCATAGGTTAAAATATATCAATAAACTAATACTGTATCGTGTCAAATTCAATTTAATTTTACTGATAATAGGTTACAAATTTCGTTTCGTGTTGGATCGTGTCAAATTTAATTTAATATATTATAATAAATATACTAAATGGATTACATGAGTCAACACAGATAACCTCTGATTGAGTATATTTGACATTTATATTAACTATGTCTTTTTCGACACAACACGATCTCAACCCGATACGAACACGACCACACGACTTGTTGGCTCTACCCATTAGTCACTACATAGTATATACACTGTATACGCAACCAACGGATGTATTCATTTTCAAACACTGAATTAAACAAGGCCAATTCTTGCCTCAAGTCATAATACCATAGTGGCCATTTTATATTCCTCTGCCACCTTAGTCTTGGGTTAGGGTATGTTGCTGGTGTTAAAATGGTAATGTATATATGCATACCTATAATGGAGTTTTTGGTTAGTGGGTTCGATCTTCTTTATTGTTAGTGTGAAGACGTAATCAATATTATGTTGTGTATTGCGATTTCATTTTCTTCGTTAATAGTTGGGTTATTTTATTTAGGGTGCGTTTGGATGGGGTGTTTTCGTTTTTGTTCTTGTTTTTTTCACTGTTCACAGGAACAAAAACATATTTGGAACCTTATATGATTTTTGTTTTCGTGAATAGTAAAAAAACGTTTTCTTATATTTAGTTCAAATTTTGAGAACACCAAAATGGTATTTTTTTTTTTTTCGGCACTATTTATTCTCAACAAAAAAAAAAAAAATTGTTGCAGATTCACTAACCTCTATCTTCAACCTCCAAATTTTTTTTTTTTTTTCCCGAAAATTTTTTAGACAAAATTTCCAACCAAACATGTTTTTATTTCTGGATTACCCTTAGGACAAGAACAAGAAAAATTTTTGTTCTCAAAAAATAAAAAACGAAAATAAAAACACTAGTTTCCAAACCAACCCTTAATTTTTTTTTTTTTCGATTTTCTTGATCTTTCTGATCTTCTGTGTATATAACATTATGAACACATACAAGGAAATCATCATATATGCAACAAGTAGTACTATCACAAATTGTTAATACTAATACAACAATGATATAACCATCAAAACAACAAATCTATATGAGTATGCAAATCAAGTTGTTCCAATGTGATTGCACAAGACGTACACGTAATAAAAAAGACCCTTAATTTAACTTATTTAACAAATTAGTTATGAATATATCAAACCAAATACACACGGACCCTTAATTCAACTTCTTTAACTTCAATCTATACATGTATATAGAAGGGATACAAAGAAAAATAATAAAGTTAAAAAAAAAAAAAAAGAGGCAGTCACTCACTCTTTTCCAAAGCTTTCTCTGGCAAAAGAAAATGATCGAAATCTACTTCTTCCCCTCCTGTATACCAGCTGTTGTGTTCTTCAATATCTGCAAATTGTTCCAATATTAGCCTAAGTTTCATATAGTTTTGAGGGAAAAACTACCATAGTAAAAGCTCAAATTAGTTAGAATTAATGAAGGTCCAAACATACAGTTGCATGCAATATTGCATTAATATGTCAATTGAACAAGACACTTATTAGACATCAAATAGAGTATAGTCTTAATACTACTAGAGTTACATAACTCATATCAAAAGGACATATATATCAGTTAATACGATATTACTATGTCATATCGTACTTTCAACTACGTTTTCGTTCTTTACACTATGGCAGTTCATGATGTTGATGTTAATGCATAAATATATATATATATATATATATATATATATATATGTGTTGATATTTGACATACATGTCTGAGCATTTGGTTTTCATTTTGCAAAGTGGAGACCCTCTCCTCCAGCTCAGAGTTGTTCTTCTCCAAATCTTTAAGTCTCACTTCCATCTCACTCATGTATGCCTTCTTCCTCTCCCTTGCTTGCTGTGCTGACACTCTGTTCCTCAGCAGCCTGTTCCATATTTACCCCTCTAACAATCAACATATTTACCATGAATGCCACTCACCACTCAAAATTACTAAAAACACCTCACAAACCGAAATTCCAGTTTTCATTGCCACGTCCCAAAGTCATCACCTTTACCTCTTGAGCCGCTTGTGTTCAAAGTCAGCCGGGCTTCTCCCTCTCTTCCTTGGACCGTCTGCTGAGCCACGAACCCGGTCCGGACCGGCCACTGAACCGCCGCCACGCCCGGAGGCTGACGCGCCGGCGGATTCTCCGGCGATCTCCGGCACCCTCCTGATCTCCTCATCACTCTCGATACCTTCACAGATAAAGTCAGTCAGTCCAATAGGTACAGATCCCAATCACAAGTAACTATGAATTGGTGTCACACTCTCAGATCTTTCTTGAAGATCACTTTTTCCGAGAAAATCCAGACATCCAGAAAAAAAAAAAACTCAAATTATCGAAAACCCAGATGGGAATTTCTCAAATTCGTTAAATCTCTAGACACATGTATATAAATGCTATATATATGTGTGTGTAAATATAGGTATACATACAAAAAAATCAGACCTTTGAGATCAGCTTGTAGAGCAGAGCTGGAGGATCTTTCACTGCTTGAAGGTAAAGAGCTCGTGGCAATGGAACTGGTGGGTTGTTCTGGCATCTCTCCTTCGCAGATTTAGAGAGAGAAAGAGAGAGAGAGAGAGAGAGAGAGAGAGAGGGGTATATTTATGGTTTAGAGACGGAGAAAAAGAGCGGGACATTAATGTTTTTCCGATGAGATTAATACAGCCGTGCGACGAGTTGTGATCCAACGGTGATAAAGGAATGAGCGTGGAAGCATAGGAGCCATAAGGCGATGAGTTAATCAAAGGCTTGTAGCTAGAATTCGTGGACAAAGGAGGACCGTCGATTATGTAAATGATCCTACGGTCAGAACACGGATTAAATGATTCTACATAATGACACTTTTGACCTCAATCTAATTCCACAATTTTTTCATTCACACTTGGACACAAGTCCTTGCAAGTCCAGAATCTTATGCGAAATGAAGTAGTACATGATCCATGATTAGAGGGATTTTTCGAATGTGTTTCTTATTATTCTATTGATAATAATGAGTTCACCATAATATAATGATTTTTTCTTGAGGTATTTTTATAAGTTCAATAGTACATAAAAATTAAATTTAAATTGACAAAAAAAGATGATCCGTTGTGATATTAGTTGTTTTAGGCTCGAAAGAACTCCCATTTCTACAAATTTTCCCCACACTGACCAATTAGGTGCCATAAGGAAGAGAAAGATTTACCAAGAAAACACAAACATTATTGGTTAGGTCTTGCTTATATACCAAGATATTGAAATTCAAGTGGAAAAACTTCTGTAAAGTGTTATTAAAAGCTAGAGGTCTTCTGGAGTAGGCGTATGGCGAGGGGCGTGCCCGAGTGAAGTGAGGCGTATAGTAAAAAATGCAATGAAAAAATAAATTATTCATAAAGCATTCATAGTGAATAATAAAGGCGCAAATGTTGTCTAAGCGCGCACTTGCATACGCTTGAGGCACCTCAAGTAGCCTGAAGCCTAGGTGCACGCCTAGGCGTGCCTTCACCAAGACTGCTTCTGCAAAACGAGCTTCTAAATGCTTATTTGGCAGTGGTCCAGAAGTCATTAGTAAGTGTAGTATGGTCTCTTTCCAATGTACTAGGAATACCATACTTCAAATTCTGTTACCATCACACCCCTCTCTATTACACATATACACACACACACTTCCATAATGATTTATAAGGCCATATTCTGTTCACACAAGAATTGGTATTCTAAATAGATGTTGACAAATGCAGTATCACATTGAATGCTTCAAACTTGCATAAAATAACATTAGCTAATTATAAAGCAAGAAGAAAAATTTATGGAGAGAGAAACGGCATGCGAGATTGATTTTATTCAACCAGGCAGGTGGAAAAAGGTTTTTTGTGAGGGTCTTGGCTCTTGCAGAATGTATTCAGTTAAACACCTTACAGTACACATATAGAATATAGTGTTTAAACGATCTTCATATGTCGAACAACAATGCACCATATTTCCTTTTAGGAGTGTATGTACACACACTATAGTCTATTCCTATTCCATGCCCGAAAAGCTAAAAGCAGGGGAAAAGGGACGATATGCTGCCACCCCTACTTATGTCCGCCTTTGCTCTAAAATATCTGAGCGCGAGGGAGTATTTTAAATCCTAAACAATACATAAGTACATATGTCAGACATGGAAAATGGTCCTTTTGAATGGATTTATAGCCATATATATTCTATAATGTCTCAAATCAAGTTTATCATAAGATGAGCTCCATCTTCTTCATTTCAAAATAATAGGGAGATTAGTGAAGATGCTAATCCGAAAAGCGTTCTATAAACCAATATAATGCATGTGATAAGACTACGTTAGTTGAGTTCATTTAGAATGTAATGACAGATAGGATGAACGAAATGCATGAAGAGAGATCATTTCCCGTATAAAAAAAAAAAAAGTAAAGTTGAAATCAAAGTTCGTTCGCTCTAACCTGTGGAGTTTACTCTGTTGAAGGATCAGGGATCAAAGCTGCCCATTGGAGATGATCAAGATCTTGGCTCCTCTGTTGATTATTTTCCCTCTTCAACCCCAGCTTCCATTCTGTCCATCTGTTTGTTTTGACTTTCTTCCTGTAACGAGCCAGGTCTATTCTTCTTGTCTGTCTTTCTTAAAAATGGAAATAAAAGAGAAACATGTTGGCTGAATTTATCTAGAATTACCTTTGTTTTTGGAATATTGGTGAGCAAGTAAGGTCACATGGATCAAGATTTCAACAATACAAAGTCAACTGTTGCCCATCTGAAATGAAGAAAATTGAGAAAGAACCCTTAATATTCTTTTTCCTAGCAAATTCAGAAGAACCTTCCCAAGTTAATCAGTTTGAATTGTCTAAAACACTCATTGACCCAACCTAAATTGCAGATCTAATGAGGTTGAACTTGTACAAGGCTTCAACATCTCTATACAAAAGGAAAATTCAACATGAACTTGAAGTAAGCATTTTCTGGCTCTGTATCTTTAAAGCTTATTGGGTGCTTTCTTCTAGTCATATCCTACAATCTTTCCTTCCCCCGGAAAACAGGTTCTCTCTCTCTCTCTCACACACACACACACACACAGGAGTTCTTTGAGTCTTCATTTAGATGCTTATTACCATTACAATCACCTCAACCAATAGAAAACGACTCCACAAGAAAACACATATTTATGCTAGATAAAAGTACGTCCATGGAGCATATCAGAAATTTCACTATCAATAATGAATATTTATTATACAGATCTCTTACGCAAAAACATCACAAACTCAAATGCTTCTCAAAATATCAACCTCACACCACGAAAAATAATAGGTTGAAGAAGCAATCACATAAAAGGAACTGATGACTTTGGTTTTTAGGCTCCACAACCTCAACACTCTCATATTCAGTGTATGAGTGCTTTAAAAATCTATTATCACACAAGACAACTTTTTGTGTATTTTTAGCAAATAAAATAAGAGCACTAAATATATAATACGTTGGTATGATTATATAATAAACTAAAGCAATTCAAAAATTGTAGAAGTGAAATCAAGGCAACTAAAAAATACACATAATGTACAATCATAAAAAGGTAGGCTGAACAAATGTATGCACTAGTTCCCACCAGAAACAAGAGATTGAGAAAGAATAGAAACCAAAGAAGAGGGCCTCATGCTTAAAACATACGAGTTGGAAGCTTTGAAATTCAATAATTACACTCCTTAAGAAGATCATCTCTTGCAATCCTCCCCAAGTAGTACACGAACACATGCTTAAAAATTAATCAAACAAAATTGTGGAAACTACATGGGATTGGAACAAGTGTTGTAATTTCCAAGTAATTCTTTAACTAGTATCTGAGTTTCCTGCTGTCATCTGTTAAAACTAGGAAAAGGCACTCAAATGATGGAAAACATCCAAGGAGTCAAGAACATAATTGAGAGACAAGCCCATGTTTCAGTTGAGATAGAAGAGGTTGATACCGAAAATCTGGATATGGTAAGAGAAGCCCAGCCTTTGATTCCGATTAAACGACCAAGCGATCCAGTTGTGACTTCCATAAGAGACATTTTAGAAGGTTTGGCTCCTCTGTCACCTGACTGTTCTATCTACAAAGTTTCAGAGAAACTGCGAAAAGTCAATGCAGAAGCCTACACACCTCAGGTAGTATCAATTGGCCCTCTTCACCATGGCCAGAAAAGCTTGCAAGCTATGGAAGAGCACAAATTGAGGTACCTGCAAAGCTTTCTTAGCCGGACAGTGTTGAACTTGGAAGATTATGTTGAAGTTGCTAGAAAGTGGGAAGAAAGGGCACGCCACTGCTATGTAGAAGCCATTCAGCTAGGCAGTGATGACTTTGTAAAAATGATAGTAGTGGATGCCAGTTTCATCGTTGAGCTTCTTTTGAGGTCTTACTTTCGGCAACTTATAGATGAGAGTGATCGCATATTTCATAAACCTTGCATGATAGATGATATTGGGCGCGATATGTTACTAGTTGAAAATCAGCTACCTTTGTTCGTTCTTGAAGGTGTACTCGGCCAAGTCTCTGTGTCTAACCTTGAAACACTCCCCTCCATCCTTGAACTCACCCATCAACACTTTAAGAACTTGTTAAATGTTGATAAATCTGCTTATACACTTTCCAGCACTGAAGTAAAGCATTTTCTTGATTTCTTGCGATTTTGCTACCTGCCTTTGTCACCATTAGGGCAAAAAAGTAGCCGGACAGCTCACTTCTGCCCAACTGTATCTAGTCTTCGTGATGCTGGTGTTGAGTTTAAGGTGAGTACAGTCAGATGCTTATTTGACATTAAGTTCGCCAATGGAGTACTCGAAATTCCTCACTTAGAGATAGATGACCTGACAGAGATTTTGTTCCGAAATCTCATTGCCTTAGAGCAATGTCACTATGCAAATAAGTACATAACACACTACATGGCTCTCATGGATAGCATGATCAAGACTCCGGAGGATGTGGAGTTACTTATGCACCATAAAATTATTTCTAGTAGATTGGGCAGCAATGACGATATTTCGAGACTATTCAACCAAATCTGCAAAGAGGTGGTAATTGGTCACAATTTCTGTTTCCTTGGTCTTTGTGAAAATTTGAATGCATACTGCAGGACTCCTTGGCATAAGTGGAAGGCAACTTTGAAGCGCGACTATTTCAACAATCCATGGGCAATTTTGTCTGTTCTTGCTGCAATTTCACTTCTCATTCTCACTTTTGTACAAGCTGTGTGTTCACTTGTAGCTCTCTAGCTTCAAATATCCGTGCCTTTTTCCTTCTGTATGCATAAAGTAGACATTCTCCATGATAATCTTCAATGGGCTACGTAGTCAAAATTGATAAAAGATATGCCTGATTATAACTCCTATGCTGTGACCGGTTATGAATGCATCACCAAATAAAGGCCTTTCAACTCCTTTGGTGAAATCAAAGATGCCCTTGGGTTAGAGACTGATCCCATGTACAAAGAACATATTTCCTCTATAATTAAGCAACCTGTCCTTGGACCCAACGCACCATAAATGGCCTTGCAGCTCCAGAACTCCTTTCATCTGTGCTGTTTGCCAAATGAATTTGAATAGGCCAAGAGCCCTGTCCAACTGTTTCACCCCACTCCATACCATCTTCTCCTCATCTGATGTCAAAATCCTCCCCAATATATAAGCAAAATTTATCCTCGCTGTCACTCCTATAAACCCCACCACGAAGTTCAACTTCAATATCTGTCACTCTGCCATAGAGATAATACAATAGAAGCGTGAACAAACATTGAGATGAATGACCCAATGTCTTTGATAGCTTCTTCTGCACTAAACTTTCTTGATGCCGAGTCTCCTTGTATCCCATGGTTTTATCTAGGAGAACATCCTTGATCTGAAAAAGCCCTTCTTTCATGACCTCGAGCTTTGGAACATGTAAAAGCATCTCCTTTTCATTTGTCAAGCACTTAGTAAGATCAATAACCATCCCGAGAACATCTTCCCATTTATGGGAAGAAGGTGAATCAACAGCCTTTGAAGGCTTAAGCTGCATCCATGAGGTGGAGTCCGTGTCATAGGAAACAGCGGTGTCTAAGAACTTTAGACAGCTAGAGATTATTTGCTGACCCATCTTAGTCCCTCTGCTGGGACAACGATTATTCAAAGAATCAATCTCGGATTTCAATCGGTTCAGTACCTCCTCAAGTGCCCCTGTCCATATCTGGTGCTGTGTCACCTGCGGGCATATCGAGTGACGTACTGACTTCCTCTGCTGAGCAGAAATATCTAAAAAGTTGAAGCTTTTGTAAGCGAATTCACGGTCATGGGTTGCCTTTCGCATGGTTTACTAAAGCAAAGAGGTGGAATGCAGTGTGCACCTGCCACTGAATTCATCACATTCTTCTTAAATGGCAGCTGCATCGACGGTGACCCAAGAAAGGCCCTCGCGAGCGACTTAAACGTATGCATATTGTGTTCAAGATTACCATCTATGACTGTGGAATAGTCAGCAACCTTAACAAGCCTTCCATCAATGAAGTCCACTTCTTTTAACAAGTATGATAGTTTTGTTAGCTTCAAGAAGGCCTTCTCATACCATTCATAAGGTAAAGGCTCTTCATGGGTTTCTTCGGAGCAATGAAAGAGCGCCGCAGTGGAATGCATAGTTCTATATTGCTTGCTTCTGACAGACTTTACCACACAGAGAAGGTTATGTAAATGTTTGAAGGCCATTCAAAGCTCAGCCAAAATGGATCATATACTGCGAAACCCACAATTTATATAAGTTTCTTCTCCAGTTTTGATCTGAAAACTAAGCTTGCAACAGCGAAATTAGTATGATACTTTAATGGGTCATGTCAAGTGGTTATGTGCTGCATTATATCGAACAGTTTGTGGGCATCTTTTTGCACAACATTTGTATACCCAATCAAATCCATGTGATGAGGAAATCATGGAGACCAGCTTGAAATCATAGAAAAAATCTAGGAACGCAAGAAGATTTAGATGGATGAATTGCCCATTATGGTCTTGTTGGGGACTAAAATATGGATTTTCTCACTATGAAAAATATTGAGAATAGGCTTCCAAAATAAATAAATATTGAGAATATGCACATTGTGGGCTCAATATCGTGTTGTGTATTAATCTGGGCCAATGATGACTATTTGATAGTATAACTTTTTATTTATCTAATTATTTATTTATTTAACTTACAAAAAGAATCTTTGGTTTGGTTGTCAAACCAAACAAAAAAGGGTTCTTGATGTTATCTGAAAATAGTTTTTCTTCTTTTAATAATAGTAAAAAATATATTTTGCAAAGTATAACAAATAAATCTCAGTACTGTTTTCTAATTAATGTAACTAAACATGATATAATTATATATATACAATTTCAGTTTAATTTATAGTTTTTAAACCAAAATAATGTTGTTGTTTTCATGATATAAGAAAATAAAATTCATAATTGTGATATCTAATTAAATTAAATTTTAACAGAAGTCAGGTATTTTATTTTAAATTTGTACATCATTAGAATAAAAATCATGAATTCGTTTATAAACGTATAGAAGGGTCACCATTTACATAAAAATTCAAATGTTGATAGATATAATAAATTTGGAAGTTTCAAACCGCATTCATTTTTTTATCTGATAGTTTAACTTAGGCTTAATTAATTATATCCAATTAGACATCTTTAACGGAAATCTTGAAATTGTAGTTTACCAAGTTTTATTAAGTATAAAACATAATCTTTATCAATTAATAATGGAGACCCAAGTCAACTGAGTCAATGATGCTTAGGTAGACTACTCATGGCAAGTAATAGTATGTTCAGCTTAAGTCTTGCTCATTCTTTACTACTGCCATCTTTTGTGTGTCAAAATACACACACACACACATATATATATATATATATATTTGGGCGATCTGTGTCTTTTCAGAGAGCCGTCTTCATCTGCTTTGTGATCGGATAACAGGTTCCATCTCTATCTCTCTTCTGTGTTACAGTTTCTTTCTTTTTTCTTTCTTCTATACCTGTTTCTCATTTCCACTCAAATCACATGACATCTTGATCCAAGTCTGCAGTTATTTAGGCCCTGTTTGTTTACTGTCCCATTTTTTTTGCTCATGTCATGATTTTTTTGAGATCAGACGATATTTATTTTGCATTGGTCTCAAAAAATATAATCCGATCAAATTGAACCAACCAAAATTTTTGATATTTTTATTTGGTCGGTTATAAATTATTTAACCAATCTTCTCAAATAATTTAACCAGAGCAAATTATTGCCCAAAAATCATTAAACCAAAATCCGTATGGCCTCCGCTCTCCCACGAACCCTATTTCCACACAAATAAATTAAATAATACATAGAAATAATAATAAATAATAAATAACTGAATATAATAATTATATAAATAGTAAATTAATAAAATATATTTATAAATTAAAAAATATATATACTTATGAATAAAATAAATAATAAATAATAAAATAAATAAAATATATTTATGAATACAATAAAAATAAATTAAATACAATATATTAATAAATTAATAAAAATAAACAAAATAATGAATAATAAAAAATGAATTAAATAATAATAATAAATGAATGAATAAATAATAATATAAATAATAAATTAATAAAAATAAATGAATAAATAATAAATTAAATAAAATATATTTATAAATTAATAAAAAATAAAAAAAACTAAACAAAATAATGAATAATAAGCAAAATGAATTAAATAATACATAATAATAATAATAAATTAATTAATATAATAAATACATTAATAAATATATTTAATAAATTAAATAAAATATATTTATGAATAAATAATAAATTAAATAAAATATATTTATAAATTACTAAAAATAAATGAATAAAAAATAAACCAAATAATGAATAATAAAAAATGAATTAAATAATACATAAAAATAATAATAATAAATGAATGAATAAATAAATAATAATATAAATAAAAAATATAAATAGTAAATAAAATAAAAATAAATGAATGAATAATAAATTAAATAATAAATATTTATAAATTAATAAAATTAAATGAATAAAAAATGTTTGGAATTAGACAGTTTGTCAAACGTGATCCGGTTCCAATTTTTTTAGACTAAGACCATCAGGCTAGACCGCTTACCAAACAGACTTTCAGAACATCGCCCAGACCGGTATCCAAACGGGGCATTAGTACCTTGTTGATTTATGAGAGAATATTATGAAGAGTTTCAACTATTAGAAACCCTTTTGACTAGGATAATTTTTCTCAACTTTAACAATGATAATACTATTTATGATTTTTTTTATATATTACAAGGATAGTAAGGTAATACAAATTTATATTTCATTTTAGCCAAATACTGTTTTAGTCTTTTGATTCTTATACTCATCCACAATGTGCATATTCTCAATATTTATCCATGAGGGCCATGTAGTGTGTTATTTTGATTTGTTTTTTTAAAGGTAAGAATCCACACTTACACGCCCACATAGTCTCTTAAGAGACTCGAACCACTCACCTTCTCAATTGGGAAGGAAGGTTATACCATTGCACCACTTGCCAATTGGGAAGGGATGTTATACCAATGCACCACCTGGTATTTCCAGTTTGTTTCCTAAAGAATGAATGAAAATGAACAAATTAAATTGGGAAGAAACAAACGTAGATTCAAGAGTTTGTGGTACTCTCTCTCTCTCTCGATAGGTTACCAAATGTATCATAAAAGAAGAATGCACTTAATTACCAGACTTTGTAGTTGCAGGACCAGAGAAGCTAGCTAAGATGGAAAGCATTGTGACAGAACTCCATGAAGCTGAGACATCGGAAAATATGGGAGCTCTTGGTGTCCCATTATTTAATTTAATTACAGAAAAGATGGATAAAGTCTGTGTTATATCACCGGATTGTTGTATCTACAGAGTTCCCAAGAGACTTCGTGATTTGAATGAAAAGGCTTACACACCGCAAGTAGTCTCCATTGGCCCTTTCCATCGTGGCAACAAAAACTTACAAGCCATGGAAGACAACAAGCTGAGATACTTGCAGGCATTCCTTAATCACAGTGAGCTCAATTTAGAAAATTGTATAGGAGTAATAAAAAAGTGGGAAGACCGGGCTCAAAAATGTTATTCTGAAAGCATTGAGCTTCGCAGTGATGAGTTTGTGACAATGCTTCTTTTAGACAGTTGTTTCATCATCGAAGTCATTTGGAAGAACTGTTTCTCTAGCCTTGAAGACGCGGAAACTGATTATTTGGAAAGGCCAACACTCAGAACTTCCACCATAACGGATTTGATCTTACTTGAAAATCAGCTCCCTTTCTTTGTTCTCCAAGGTCTGTTCAACCTTGCTTTCCCTACAGTTTCGCAAAGGTATTCTTTCCTCTCTATTGCTATCGATTATTTCCGAGATATATTTCTATCGCAAGTCATCAAACCATCAATCTCGAGCTCTGGGGATGTCAAGCATTTTGTTGATTTAATAAGATTATGTCACTTACCCTCGCCTCTAAGACCTTCATCCACAACGAAGGTCGAATTTGTGGCGATACGCAATGTGACAGAGCTGCACGAGGCAGGAATGAAGTTCAAGAAGGCCGAAAGCAGTCACTTACTCGACATAAGACACACCAACAAAGCGCTCGAAATCCCACACTTGACCTTGACTGATTGGACAGAGCCCTTGCTTAGGAACCTCGTCGCGCTAGAGCAATGCCACTATTGCTATGACAGTTACATTACTGATTATATATTTTTCATGGATGACCTAATTGACACAGCCAAAGATGCTATTTTACTTGTCCAGAGTGGAATTGTTGAAAGCTGTCTAAGCGATAGCGCTACAATCGCTGGTCTCTTCAATGGTCTCACCACAGAAGTGGCTGTGTTCACTAGTAAGTACTATTTTCATGATATATGTAACAAACTGAATGCATATTGTAAGGTGTCGCGACACAGGTGGAGGGCGACGCTGAAGCACGATTATTTCAGCTCTCCATGGAGGACTGTTTCGACAATTGCTGCAGTTATCCTGCTTGGACTCACTCTTACACAAACTATCTGTTCTATAATCTCCCTTTAACTAGTTTGATCGATCAGTGTTTGTGTTCTTCTATTATGCACCAGTAATGTAACCCTTTCAGTTTTAATGTCACTTCTGCCATAAATTGTACTTGTCTTAATTTTTGTTTTTGATTTTATGAGAGGATGTAGTTTTCAAAATGGATGTCATCTTTATTTTCACTGCGCTCATAGACTAGTTCGAAGTTGAATCACGTAACATTCTGTGTCGTGTGTGATTGTTATCTTGATTTTTTTTTTTTACTCCCAACAGTATGCGGATCAATTATGTTGTAATTGATAGTTATTCTTGGTTTTTGTATACTGAAATTTGAAACAAGATATAACAATTAATAGTGTCTATCATAGGATTCATTACCATGGTTTGCAGTATCATTCGATACATTACTATCAGTCAATTTGTAACGTTTTTGGAAGGTACTGATATCATTATGCAACAACGATATTCATTTGATACTTACTTTTAAAACTGGTATTATCCGAGTCCGTTGCACCGTTATCGTGACCACAACTAGAGTTGCAAATTAACCGAATTGTTCATGAACAACTCAAGCTCAACTCGAACTCGTTCGTTAAGCAAACGAGCCGAGCTTGATCTAAATTTTCAAGCTCGTTTGTTAAACAAGCCGAGCCCGAACAATGGTGGGCTCGGCTCGTATATGTTCGTTAACATGAAATCGTATACGTTCGTTTACGTTAGTGAACAAAGGCTCGTATTAGTTCGTAATTACAAATTTAAATTGACTTATTTGCCTAATAATATGTTAAGTATTGCTTATATGTTTCATTTGATTGCAAGTGATTGAAAATATATAATAAAAATGTAATGGCAGTAAACGAGTTTGCCGAGCTTGAACCGATTTAGTTAAAAAAAAATTCTTAAACGAGCCGAGCCGAGTTTTTAGGTTCATGATGAGCCCGAGCTTGATCACAAATTTGGAGCTTGTCACGAACCCAAGCTCGGCTTATAAACAAACGAGCCGAACCCGAAGAACACAAATTGAGGTACCTTCAGAGCTTTCTTAGCCAGACAGTGTTGAACTTGGAAGATTATGTTGAAGTTGCTAGAAAGTGGGAAGAAAGAGTGCGCCGCTGCTATGTAGAAGCCATAAAGCTAGGCAGTGATGACTTTGTAAAAATGATAGTAGTGGATGCCAGTTTCATCGTTGAGCTTCTTTTGAGGTCCTATTTTCGGCAACTTATAGAAGAGAGTGATCGCATATTTCATAAACCATGCATGATATGTTACTTCAGTGTACTCGGCCAATTCTCTGTGTCTAACCTTAAAACATTCCCCTCCATGCTTGAACTCACCCATCAACACTTTAAGAACTTGTTAAATCTTGATAAATCTGCTTATACACTTTCCAGCAACGAAGTAAAGCATTTTCTTGATTTCTTGCGATTTTGCTACCTGCCTTTGTCACCATTAGGGCAAAAAAGTAGCCGGACAGCTCACTTCTGCCCAACTGTATCAAGTCTTCGTGATGCTGGTGTTGAGTTTAAGGTGAGTACAGTCAGATGCTTATTTGACATTAAATTCGCCAATGGAGTACTCGAAATTCCTCACTTAGAGATAGATGACCTGACAGAGATTTTGTTCCGAAATCTCATTGCCTTAGAGCAATGTCACTATGCAAATAAGTACATAACATGGATAGCATGATCAAGACTCCGGAGGATGTGGAGTTACTTATGCACCATAAAATTATTTCTAGTAGATTGGGCAGCAATGAGGATATTTCGAGACTATTCAACCAAATCTGCAAAGAGGTGGTAATTGGTCACAATTTCTGTTTCCTTAGTCTTTGTGAAAATTTGAATGCATACTGCAGGACTCCTTGGCATAAGTGGAAGGCAACTTTGAAGCGCGATTATTTCAACAATCCATGGGCTATTTTGTCTGTTCTTGCTGCAATTTCACTTCTCATTCTCACTTTTGTACAAGCTGTGTGTTCACTTGTAGCTCTCTAGCTTCAAATATCCGTGCATTTTTCCTTCGGCATGCATAAAGTAGACATTCTCCGTGATAATCTTCAATGGGCTACGTAGTCAAAATTGATAAAAGATATGCCTGATTATAACTCCTATGCTGTGACCGGTTATGAATGCATCACCAAATAAAGGTCTTTCAACTCCTATGGCGGAATCAAAGATGCCCTTGGGTTAGAGACTGATCCCATGTACAAAGAACATATTTCCTCTATAATTAAGCAACCTGTCCTTGGACCCAACACACCATAAATGGCCTTGCAGCTCCAGAACTCCTTTCATCTGTGCTGTTTGCCAAATGAACTTGAATAGGCAAAGAGCCCTGTCCAACTGTTTCACCCCACTCCATACCACCTTCTCCTCATCTGATGTCAAAATCTTCCCCATATATAAGCAAAATTTATCCTCGCTGTCACTCCTATAAACCCCACCACGAAGTTCAACTTCAATATCTGTCACTCTACCATAGAGATAATACAATAGAAGCGTGAACAAGCATTGAGATGAATGACCCAATGTCTTTGATAGCTTCTTCTGCACTAAAATTTCTTGATGCCGAGTCTCCTTGTATCCCATGGTTTTATCTAGGAGAACATCCTTGATCTGAAAAAGCCCTTCTTTCATGACCTCGAGCTTTGGAACATGTAAAAGCATCTCCTTTTCATTTGTCAAGCACTTAGTAAGATCAATAACCATCTCGAGAACATCTTCCCATTTATGGGAAGAAGGTGAATCAACAGCCTTTGAAGGCTTAAGCCGCATCCATGAGGTGGAGTCAGTGTCATAGGAAACAGCGGTGTCTAAGAACTTTAGACAGCTAGAGATTATTTGCTGACCCATCTTAGTCCCTCTGCTGGGACAACGATTATTCAAAGAATCAATCTCGGATTTCAATCTGTTCAGTACCTCCTCGAGTGCCCCTGTCCATATCTGGTGCTGTGTCACCTGCGGGCATATTGAGTGGCGTACCGACTTCCTCTGCTGAGCAGAAATATCTAAAAAGTTGCACACTTTTGTGAGCGAATTCACAGTCATGGGTTGCCTTTCGCATGGTTTACTAAAGCAAAGAGGTGGAATGCAGTGTGCACCTGCCACTGAATTCATCACATTATTCTTAAATGGCAGCTGCATCGACGGTGACCCAATAAAGGCCCTCGCGAGCGACTTAAACGTATGCATATTGTGTTCAAGATTACCATCTATGACTGTGGAATAGTCAGCAACCTTAACAAGCCTTCCATCAATGAAGTCCACTTCTTTTAACAAGTATGATAGTTTTGTTAGCTTCAAGAAGGCATTCTCATACCATTCATAAGGTAAAGGCTCTTCATGGGTTTCTTCGGAGCAATGAAAGAGCGCCGCAGTGGAATGCATAGCTCTATATTGCTTGCTCCTGACAGACTTTACTACACAGAGAAGGTTATGTAACTGTTTGAAGGCCATTCAAAGCTCAGCTAAAATGACTCATATACTGCAAAACCCAGAATTTATATAAGTTTCGATCTGAAAACTAAACTTGCAACAGAAAAATTAGTATGATAGTGTAATGAGTCATATCAAGTGGTTCTTTGAGGCATTTTATCGAACAGTTTGTGGGCATCTTTTTGCACAACATTTGTGTACCAAAACAAATCCATGTGATGAGGAAATCATGGATCATGAAGACCAGCTTGAAATCATATCTAAATAGAAAAGATTTAGATGGATGAATTGCCCATTATGGTCTTGTTGGGGACTAAAACATGGATTTTCTCAGTATGAAAAATATTGAGAGTAGCTTTACAAAATTGAGAATATGCACATTGTGGGCTCAATATTGTGTTGGGTTCTGCATTCTGTATTTAATAATAGTGAAATTATAAAATATATATTTCTTAAAGTATAGCAAATAAATCTAATTACTGTTTTCTAATTATGGGAGCTAAACATGATATACTTGTATATACAATTTGGGTCTAATTTTCAATTTCTAAACCAAAATAATGAAGATTTTTTTTTTCGTGGCATCGTTAATTCCTAATATAAGAAAATACAGTTCATAACTGTGCCAAGTAATTAAATTAAATCTCCGAAGAAGTTAGTGTATTTTATCTTGAGTTTGTATATCATTAAAATAAATCATTTATGAATTCATTTATAAGTATAAATCATTTATCCCTGGCCGAAACAAAAGAAAGGGCCACCATTTTCAAAAAAAAAAAATCATATGGTGATAAATGTAATAAATTTGGAAGTTTCAAACCACATTTATTTTTTATGTTATTTTTATTTTTCTATTTGATAGTTCAGCTCAGGCTTAATTATATCCAATTAGACATCTTTAACGAAAATTTTGAAATTCTAGTTTATTAAGTTTTATTACCGTTTATGAATCATTTTTGTTTCATGTTTTCTGTTTTTACTTCCTGAAATTTAAAAATAAAAACAAGAATACGTTTCTTAATTTGTTTCTACTTTCTAAGTTGAGAAAACATTTCCTCTCGTTACAAAGGAAAGAGGAAGTAAAAAAATGTGTTTTCTCTTTTTGTTTCCTCTCATCAACCCTAATCATCAATAGTAAAAAAATAAGAATTATTAAATCAATAATAAATAAAGTATAATAAAAATAAATAATAAATAAATTACAATAATAAATAAAAATGAATATTATATTAAATATTATTTAAATAAAATAAAAAACAATAAATTAAATAAATAAAAAATATAATAAAATGAATAGATAATTAATATAAATTAATAATAAATAAATAAAATAAAAAATACAATTGATAAATAATAAAATAAAATAATTAATAAAAAATTAATAAATTAATAAAAATAAATAAAATACAATTGATTATTTTCCCACTAAGAAGCCAAAGGGCGTAAGGCCAAGTTTGATTTTTTCTTTTTGTTTGATGTTTTTTTTTAATTGCTACTATAGCTGTTTTCCGAAAAAAAACATATTTGGCTCTCGAGTTTTATTTTAAATAGTAAAAAACACTTGTGTTTTTTTCATTTGCTACTGTAGATGGTGTAATTTACTAATTCATAGCGATACGAGCTGATGGAGCTCTTTGCTTGGGAAAAGATTGAAAATGCAGCTTGTACTCGATAATAGAATCCAACAACAATATACATGAGAGGGCATCAATAGCAAATGAAAAATATTCTCGAGTAAAGCAAGTTCACCACATATATTGTATTTATGTCCCAAAACAAAAAACTCCCTAACTATAAAATGTGAGAATATACATAAAAGACATCAATACCATTAATAAACATAATAGAAGCAATACCATAAAATCTAATCTTTTATAAACCAACCAGTATAATTGCAGATGGAACTATATTAATAAAGTCAAAGCTCCATCCCCGTCAACTATCAAAATTATCGCATTCTTAAAAAACAGAAACCAAAAAACACAGACACCAGCATAAATAGCCATATTGTTCATCAAATATTCTCTCCAGGACCTCTGTTGTGCGATTAGTATCGACACAATTCAGAGTTGCACGTAATGTCTCATTGATGGGAAGCAAAATGTTGTGCCACCGCTAATTTTTGTACATACATGAAGAGAATCAAAATGTGTCCTCCGGATCCAGCTGACCTGTCAACAAATAATTCAAAAATTATGGGGATGAAGAGCAGCGATTACATGTGAACTAACCACCCAATCCTATGATACAAAAATGTTATATCGTACCAAGGTTATGATAGTAATCCTATTATCCAAAAATGTTATATTGTACCAAGGTTATGATAGTAACGGGAGCGTGAAAGTTATTAAGGCTACACAAATTAAGAACCTCTACATCCAAAAAAGGGTACAAGATATAGATAAACAAAAGTCATGTTAGCAACTAAAAAACCAAGCTATCGAAGTCCAATTGATGCAGTTCATTATTTTTAAACTCCATGTGCAGGTGTACCGGGTGGAGAATAATATCAATAATGTTGTTAGAATTTTCTCAACCGATAAAAATAAGAAGATGACACCAATGGACTAAAATTGAGAAGCATGATGCCATGATGATGAACAACTCACCTCTTGTGCCAAAATTGTTTTTAACTTTAAGGACAAAGATCCATGACTTTCCCCACTGCTACCGTTTTCTCTAAAAAATTCATGGTTTTTGTTAGTTCAAACGGGCAAAAAGAATGATGTGGTGCCAATAAACCAAGAGCAATTTCTATTTCTTACCTTTAGTTCGAAGAGTAAACCTCCCAAGTTGTGGAAATTCAGAGAACTTCTCAATGCAAATCAGATTTTTCACCTGGGAAGCACATTTTTATACAAGAAATATTAATAAAAATATTAAGAAAATATCTAAAACTTTATGGAAAAAGGTGAACTTCTAACAAAATTGTACAACTTTTGCAAAACATTCAAAATAGCTTTAACTTAATTTTATAATGGCTAGTAGCCTAGTACCATTCTTCTCTTTTGCAACACACGTGCGAGGTACAAATCAACAATGGTATATATAGGGTTTAAAAGGTGCGAAAATAGTTAGATAATTGCCCAACTAGAGTTTTAGTGAAAAAAACTATTATTCCTGAGGCTTGAGCTTGCATGCTAGAAATCCTGAGACATGCTTATGTTAACATGTTATACAAGGAAACATCCAGAATTCCACATATATTCTACGATTAGAAGTGATAAATGAAGAAGAATATGCAGTAATATTTAATATCACATTGTCTACGGGAATATGTAAAACTAACCCGAATGAGGCATTCAACGATAGCTCCATTCTTCACAAAGAGAACTTTCTTTTCCATAGGTTTCATTGTCTTAGGATCAATCTGTTGTTTCAGCTCAACAATCTTACAGTCCTCCACTACAGCATGAATGTGCAAGATAGCCTTGTAGCCAGCAGTAAAAATTACCTAAATAAGAGAAAAATCGGAAAGGGTTTATTTACAAACACGTAACAGTAGTAGTAATAACAATAATAAAAGAAGAAAAGAGAATAAACATACATTGTCCAGCGACTCAAGTATTTGTAACTGCGCAACAAACTCGAAGACGGCAGCTATAGGATTTACTGTGCAAAATAACTAATTAAACCTCCCAAAAAAATATCACAATACACTGGCAAGATAGCTAACTCAAAACCGATACATTAAGCACAGGGAAAAAAATTCTTTAATGAGGGGAAAAAAAACAATAACGGTTTTAAAGGGGAAACAGGGATACTGAGAATTGTCTATTATGTGAAAGGAAAAAGTAATACCAAGGAAACCATATGTAAAAGAAAGAGAAAAAATAGCAATATATATGAGATAAAAGAGTGGAAATGATAGGATAATGCTAACTGCATTGCAACTAAGGACAACAAAATTATAGTAGTGACCCTTCACTCTATTAGGAAAAAATAGTGCAGGGAAAAATAAATAGACACGAAATGGAAACATAAGGAATTCACTACCTAATCTTTAAGTGATAAGATAAGCACATGAATTATTTTCTTACTTTGCAAAAATTAAATAGACTAAGCAGTTAAGATATTCCTTCCCTCTCTTTCCTTCCATTTTGGTATGATGGGAAACACTTTCTAAGCAGTTAAGATATTCCTCCTTCCTTCACTTTGTCATCATTCAAAACAAAACCCAATCCATCATTATCATTTCCTTTCCCTTCAATCCAAAATCCATCGCATCTTATGAGGAAGGACAAAATTGTCCACAGTTCTTCAGTTAGAATATACTTCCGCAAGTTGTCCACATGCTATATATTGCTCGTTACACATCATTCACCTCATTAAAATTTCTGATTGACACTCCAATACTTCTTAAGTGACCACATCATTTATTGAAGACATTTACAATATAAATTTTGCATGGAATCCTATGTACTCCTATATCCTTCCAAGATTTAAAGCACAATTAGCAGCAAGAAAATTATCTTCGGCGTTTAGGAACCTTATGATCTACGAGGTCAATATAGTTCATTACTCGCTTAACAAACAAGGAGAAAGGAAAAAGAACAAATATCTAAACTCAAAGTGTCGGTCAATAGCTTCTTTGCAGCTTTCCCTCCCTCTTCGCATTCCCTCTTTTGTGGATAGGAAGATTGAAAGACTGCAGAGGAATTTTTTCCCCCTCTTTCACATTCCCTCTTTCTAACAGTTGGATTAGGTGGCGAAAAAGGTGGAGGTGTTTAACCAATATGCATCACACAAATAGAACTATTAAAGTTGGATCATAAAATGCCCAAACGAGAAAACATTACCACACAGAAAATGAAGTTTAGAAGTATTTCACTGCTTTACAAGAACAGGAAAGAAAAAAAAAAGGTTAAATGAATTATTTTTTATCCTTTCAGTGACTAGGGTCGGGTGCACTAAAACTAATTTATGTGAAATTAAATGCAACAAATGTGTTAGTATACAGGTGAAACAATGTTAAGCTATCATAAGCACAATCTGGGAATTCCCCAATGAGAGAACGGATCATGGAAGTGACACTAGAACTATTGATTTGTTGAGGCAGAGATATGTTTAATCTATCTACTAAATTGGAATTGATATCCAATTGTGTCTTTTTCTACTATCCAGTAGAGCTGGACCACATAACACATCAATAGTAAAGAGGAGGAACAATGTTAAGCTATCAAAAAGCAATCTGGGTCATATGAGAAACCATAAGAGGGGTATGATAATAAAAAAATAACCATAGCATCCTTTATGATCATAGGATCAGGTATATGAAAGATCTTACAAATTTGTAAAAGATATTAGTTATAGCATATTGAATCAGTATTAGTAGATTGTTTGAAAGCATATCTCAGTTTGTTTCTTTTCATACGTAATATTAATATTTTAGATGAACCATTAGCTTATAGATGATTGATAACAAAAGACATTAACTCCAATATTGACATTAAAATACTTACTACTGTGAACTTGTGCATACAAAGTCATTCTCAATGTTGTATATATTTCGCATAGTGATTTTTCAAAATTATATTTTTACCTGGTTGAGTGTTTTTCCTCATTTTTAGGACCGTTGATAGGATCTTGACGATTACTAATCAATTTAGCGTAACATCCCGATCCTAATAACCTTAGTCGCAAGCATATTGAAGAGTCGCACAATAACAATCAAATAAAATAACAGAGAATAACACACCTATTCTTTTATAGCCATAATAAATAATGCTTCCAAATCATACCAATACTGGACAAGACAAAACCCGATAGAATGTCATCTTCTTCAACGCCAGATAATCTAATTCGAAGATTCTCACCAGGTGCAGCTCGGCGAACTTCATTATCATCACAATATATGGCAAGAACTTTCACGTGAACCTGTAGATCGAAGTTCAAATTTCAAATCCTCTCAAATCTAAGTAGAGATATCCACAAACTAAAAAGATCGAAGAGAGAAAAAAAAAAGGACAAGAAGAATTGATGAATGAAGCTTAGAGAAATAACCTTATTTGGCATGACCAACAAACTATCACCCTCTTGCACGCTACCAGATTCTACTTTGCCCATTAAAACAGTTCCCATGTCTTTTAATTTGTCAATAACAGGAATCCTACAATATTAGTGATTTTGAGATTAGACAAACAAAGTAAGAATAAAACCAATTATACACAAGAATCTCAATTGCATGTCATTTCAGTAAGATTGGCAAATATTAAAAAAAGAAAAAAAAAAAAAAAAAGAGTACCCAAACCAGCCAAAAAATCATGTGAAATGTCACGATGTCATTTCAATGAAAAATTATTGATGCACCATATGTTTATTTATTATAGTTTCATTCCATCCTATAGTCTACTATTCCACTCTGAATCATCTTATGGTTTGATTCCATTCTACCCCCTCTTGAATGCATGTCTCTAGGTTAGACGTACACTAAAAAAAATCTTCTTAATCTATTGGCATTGAAGAAGAATCACAATCTTCACCATACAAAAGTTAATCATGCAATCCAAACACACTCGACCAAGTGTCACCCTCGACATGGGCGGTTATTTATTTATTTATTTTGAGGGAGAATCATTAATAAAAATTATCTAAATGTGCTATGGATCGACTATTTTTCCCTAGTTCCGTAATATCGAAGATCTCTCGGACCTCCGAATTTGAGAAACTTTTTTTTTTTGCGTGCAACAAAAGATATATTTTAGATTAAACTTTAAGTTCAAGGTGATATTGTGCTTTAATGTTACTTGACGATCCTCTTTAACACACACAGAGAGAGAGAAGTAGAGAATTGAGAATTAGTACAGAGCGTCGAGGGCTTAAGAGAAAAGTAATAAATGGATAACATGTAATATATATTAGCGAGAATACAAATTCTAGATGATGAGAGAGAGATAAACAATTATTCCAGATGATGAGAGAGAGAGAAAGAGAAAGTTCTTCACCTTATTTGTCCGGCGAAAAGGACAGAGATGAGGAAAATATTGAACATATTGTTGTGCTGATGGAAGAAGCAGTTGGGTCAATTATTAGTGATTGAAGAGTGATTTAATTTGACAAGCGAATTTTATTTTAGTAATATTGTGTCATACAAAGGTAGTTTTGGCATTTTGATTTTTGAAGGGACTTTAATGGACTAAATGGGCATTTGGTCAATTACTGGTAGGGTGTCCTTGGTTTGAATCGACTAGAGTTCAGGAGAGGTCACTACAAGAAAAATGGCAATTAGCAACAAACATTTAGCAGTTGTTCCTAAGACTGCTTTAATATATATGTTTAGGTAGCAAATATTTTTAATATTGATTTTTGGCATTTTGATTTTTTAAGGGACTTTAATGGACTAAATGGGCATTTGGTCAATTACTGGTAGGGTGTCCTTGGTTTGAATCAACCAGAGTTCAGGAGAGGTTGACCAGGATGGTCAGGTAGTTTACCCTTATATTGATTTCTAAGTGCTTGAAAGATAGTATAGGAATTGTTACCCAAAGTTTAGAGAGGTCACTGTGTACAGGTGAACAAAACCTAGAGAGGGGTGAATAAGTCTTCTTATGAATATTAATTCCACAAGTAAATTTTCGATATACAACTTTTAGTTTGAATTTCAGTTACTTAATCACTAATTATGGAGGAGATCCTAGACTTTGAACTCCTGAAAGTTCAGAGCCCTATTTTGAAGGTTACTTATTAAACAAAAAAAAATGATAGAGTTAATCAATTCCTCCTAATTGCAAAAAATGAAGTATGGAGGCTTCTTTGAAAAATGAGACTCAATGGACACATGTTTGGTACTTCATAGACGTGCCCATGATATTTATTGATTCAGAGCCTAGGACGACACATTTGGGACATTTTTCAACGCTTTCCAGACACTTGAATAACACACCTACTACAATACAAGTATTATGAGATTCAAAAGTATAAGCGTCCCTTGGCCTCTTCTTTTCCCAAGCTTGTCGGCATTGCCCGCAATAGACATGCTACCGTTGCCAATTGTTACTGGCTTTTGCTACGAGTTCGCTTGTTTGGGATGTGTTGTTCGTGAGGCAATTTAAGGATTGGGAGATAGAGGCAATTTATTGACAAGTATTGAGGTTGATGGGATGGATAGATGTTTTTGGCGGCCTTCACCATGGGATTTTTAAGGATTCTTCTCATTTCGATGTTTCTCCAGCCAACACAACTGTTCTTTCCTTAGAAATCTATTTGGAGATCCAAGGTTCCTTTCAATGTGGCTTTCTTCAGGTGGAAAATGAGGCCTGAGGTGGTATCCTTAGCGACACAATATGTTTATTGTCAATCGAAGCTTCATGTGCAAGAACGATGGTGAATCCGTTTATCATCTTCTTCTCCATTGCCCATTTGCTTTTGATTGTTGGTTCATGCCTTCCTTTGTTCGTGGCGTGCATGATGTTTGGAGAGGGTGTTTTGTGGGTCTTCCTGCCGGTATTTTTTGGACAGTTGCGCCTCTTTGTGTTTAGTGGTGTATTTGGAAGCAACACAATATGTGTTGCTTTGATGGACCGAGTCTCTTGTTAGGGCCACCAAAGATCTTTATATTTCCTCTCTTTTTTGTGGGGTGGAGGTAGATTTTGTACATCTATAGATGAAAAGATATATTTTTTTGGGTTCCCTCGGCCCTAGACTTTGGAGTATTCTTGTTTTGGGAGGCGCTCCCCTTATGAGCATTTTTTCTATATACATCTTACTTGTACAAAAAAAACAATAAAATACTTCTCCAATATGAAAATACTTATAGTTATAATGAGAGAGAGAGAAATAACATATATGGCATTGGTATATCCACATAACTATATCCTCTAAATTAAGTAAAACATTCCAATTGTTTCAATTACAAAATTCAGAATGATACCTTTCTTAAATTAGTCGTCCACACGAATACAATAACTAAATTCAAAATTGATAATTTACTTATATTAGTCATGTCTATACCATATTTGTGTCCTATTATTTTAGGATTTGATGTGTAGTCCTACGCATGTCGGATCGTAACCGTGCTACTTATATTGCACCATACAAACACATAAAAGCTGAAAAAACTTACACGGACACCCCTCGTAAGGACTGATTCTTAAGACCATTCGAATTTTCATTGTTTCGTAAAAATTCTCAATTTCGCAAATCATTTTTATCAGAACCATTTCAATTTTCATATACAAGACAAACATAGTTTGACCCTTTTAGATATGATACCTAAATTAGAAATAGTCTTAATGGGCCAATAACCTTGACCTTTTGTGGTTGTACACAAACAACTTGTAACATGACACACAGTACAACCCCCCTCCCCTGCGTAGCCAACATGTCCCAACATCCTAAGAATGCCATAAAGTTTCTTCTTTTAACAAGACATAACACAAGAGAATGCAATTGAAATCTAGTTATCCTAATGTAGGTTGGAGTGGCACTACTCGGAAAAAGGAAGTATCAAAGCCTTGCGTAATGGTCGCTATTATCTGAAACACTAAAAAAAACTAGCACCAACAATAAGTTAAATTAGTCATGCGAAAAGCATCAAAGAGAATGGTAATTTATGACTTGATGAGGCAGGTGAGAATGTTTTCAAGCAAAATAAGTCTCTCTCTCTCTCTGTGCATGTATGCGCATGAGAGATCACACAAGAATATAAAGGGAACAAAGAGGTAAAAGAAAAGATAAATGGCCATATCATACCTAAGTGGACCTTTAGGATCACGTGGAGGGATTTCTATAGCATCAAGAGCTTCAAAAAGGCACGGACCATCCCACCATGAACAAGTACTTTTATCCAATCTCTTTTTCATATTTGCACCAACAAGACCAGATATCGGAAGGAATTGAACATCTGCAAGTTCAAAAAAAATTTGCATGATAACACAAAGCAAGTAAATAAATGCCAGGGAAAGCAGTCCCATTCCAATATACTGCTCAGTCAAAGCAGAATGCTCTTTTACCTTTCTTCACATTGTACCCCGAAGATTTTAGGAACGGCATCATTTTTCCCATAATTTGATCAAACCTGCGAATAAAAACCTTTACTTACACAGCATAACTAGAGGGAAAATAACCAAGATGGTATAATCTCTCCTCAAAGAGGGGGTTGAAAGTTCCAGTAACATGTGCACCTAAGGGTGGAGAAGGAATTCTCGCAGTATATAAACACATCTGCACCTAAGAAAAAAACAAAAGTGGGAGAAACAGGTACTTGCAAAGTACCTTTCTTGGGACCAGTTCACAGTAGAGTCATCCATCTTATTTACAACAACAAGCATCTTAGAAACGCCCAAAGTCTTAGCAAGTAGGACATGTTCACGGGTCTGTCCACCTCTCTCATAACCAGTTTCAAATTCTCCTTTCCGAGCAGATATTACCTGAAAAGTGAGATAGATTAGAGATATCCTAGAAACTAATCACAGAACAATATGAGCTGAATTCCAAATATATATTGAGGCGTACGGAATAAGATCAGCCTTAACTTACCAGAACACCTACATCAGCTTGAGATGCCCCACTGATCATATCCGGGACATAACTTTTGTGACCCTGTAAGATAAATAAAATACAAGCTGAAAATTGCTCCAACAAAAAGAAGGGCGTTTAATACTGAATGCAGGAACTGAAGTAACTGGACATGATACTTTATTGACCATATACTACAAAAACATGAATATTTATCACTTTTGCACTAGAAACATTTAGACTATTCAAAAGATTCCTTCGACTCTTCATTCTTCCAAAAATGGTGCCATTGGTCACACTCAACCTCGCGTAAAAGAATTAAAGACATCTGTTTTGTATGTGTCTTTTGGGTGTAAATAGCTTTTAACTACCTAGCTTCCAGCTTTCCTAGCAAGCATTTGGTTAACATAAATAGCTTTTACCTACCAAGCTTTCAGGTTTCCTAACAGGCACTTGATTAACATAAAAAATATTGGGGACAATTGTAGAAAAGTACCACTTCATGGTCTGTTTTTAAGAAAATAAAGTGGATTACCAAAATTTTCCTTTCACAAATAATAAAATTCCTAAATTTGTTTCAGATAAATATTTTGGTCTTTTTAAACTAATAAATCACTATAACAGACTACCACCAACTACTTGTTATATAAAATAAAATAAAATATAATGGAAGAAGAATCTGAATCTGAATAAAATAATTTTTTTATTTTTTTTATTAACTACAATAAATTGCTTAAAAAACGCTCAAGGGGAGCGAGAATGATGTAGACTATTATACTATCCTTATCAAAAGTTAATCAAGAATAAAAATTTGCTCTTCAGAAATTAGAGCAGAGTGTGATTGCATCATTAGTTCTCGACTGAACAGATCGAGCAAGTTCCTTTAAAAGGAGGGCATAATTGTAAGTTTGTGTAACATTCGCCATACAAAATATTTTCTTGCATAATCTGTAGGAAAATATTAGAAAAGTTGGGTGATTATAGAGAGGTACTTTCCCCACAATCTTACTTTCTACGTTATCAAAGCCCCTAAAAATTAATAAATATCCGTTTCTTTAATCTTTATGTACTTACATCTAAGCAAAAAAAAATTCTTTATTTTTATATGATACATCTAACCAAACATAGCCTAATGCGTATTTTTATACATACATCTAAAAGGTGTCACGCATGTGTAGGGAAGTGTTTTTACGTGTCACCGTACCCAATATGTCTCTTACACACAGCACCTTTGGAAAAGTATCTATATATTTCATATGTTCAAGATGATAGACATACATAGTGTAAGCCTTCTCCACCTAAACGTATCAAACAAAACTATATTATTAATATCTAAAGTGGTGTTTCCGCTAAGAAAAGAGTAAAAAAATATAATTAATAAAAAAAATTAAAACACAAATAAAAGTTTCAATAACATCGCAGAAAGAGTACCGGTGCATCCAAAATTGTAAATCTTGTTGTTTCTGTTTCAAACCGTGCTCTTCCAACTTCCACTGTTTTACCCTACAAAGATTATTTGTATTTAGTCGATAAACAAAAAAGCAAATATACTTATGAATTCTAAGGAAACATGATATCAAAGAAAACACACTTGATTTAAGATAGCAAGAAAATAAGTAGCATCAAAATTGGGGAAAAAAATTCTGCGTATTTTAAAACACGATATTAAATATATATACCCTTTCCCTCTCCTCTTCATTCGTGTCCATAATATAGGCCATGTACCTAGCACATAATAAATAATATAAGTGATTAAGAAGGGCAATGGAATATCGGGTCCATAGAGATTCATATAACTATACAATAAATTATAAACCATGAGATCATATAAAGAAACAAAACTCAATCCCAAAAGCATTTTCCTAACTATTTTTTTTTTTTGGAAAAGTCGGCATAGTATAAAGGGAGCATGCTCCAGTAACAATTTACAAAAAAAACTCAATAACAACTCAATAAGGATGAAAAACCCTTAAAGAGATTCCCCACAACCACCACAGTAACAAGAGCCATTGAAAACCTAAGACCCTCGTGCTAGAAGGAGAATAACTAGCAGCATCAAACCAGACAACAAGGACAAAGAAGGAATTGTTATCCTCCACCGAAGTAAAACACCACCATAATCTCAGTACCATCATTGACATTATACAAAAATAGTGTGAGGTAAGTTCCAGGCCTGAGCCATCCTTTGATTTGCACCAGAAGACTTGATTCTTTGAAGAGATAGAGCTCTGAATCTGATGGTGACCATAACTTCATTAAACACTTGATTCCTAACTATTTAGGTCAACTACATTTAAACCATTTTTATCTTGTGCTCTACACATGGCATACACTCAATCAAACAACATATCATCGCATCTTTCCTCCCTAACTGTAATTGTGTTAGTTTTGGTCTCCCTTCCCAAGCATTACCTTCAAAATGGATTGTAGCTTATGTCTAGAACATCTCAATCTATTTCCTTATCTAATCTACAATGGGAGCTACTTTTAAGGAAAATTTTAAAAACGACAATTTTTTGGAGCCTTTATTAAATAAATGACAACTTGCAAAAAGTAATTTAAAGAAAAAGTCACTTCACAAAAATAATTACAAAAAAAATAAAAATAAAATTTTGGTCTATAATGCCCTTTAACCCATTTTTATTCATTTTCTTAAATGTCTTTGTCTTGTACCTTACTAAAACGACCCTACTAAATTAAAATTTCTAAACGGACGTAACTATCATTTTATACAATATCATCTTAAACAACCCTCCTTACCATTGTTGTCTCCTTCAAGCATATTAGCCAAACCTTACTCTTCCAGTTTGGATCTACCTCTATTCCGTTCAGCATTTTTTCCACATCTAGGACCGTACAATACAATATATAAACCTTTTTCTCCTTTCTCTTTGTTTATACAGGAATGAACTATTTGTTTTATACTGAAAAATATATATATATATATATATATAATTTTGTACATGTAAACCAACCCACCTAACTGGAATCACAATAACCTAATACGATTAGTTCTCAAATCCAAAATATGGAATGTAAGGTTAGATCATAGGTGGACGTTGGTTTTCATAAAGACTTCCAATCTAATTATGAAATACATAAAGTTATCAAGAAACCAGACTTATCGTTGGTCTCCTATGAAGTCAATATACCCAAATTTAAATGCCCCAAAAGTGAGACTCAAATTTGAAGATGCTACGTTTTCGTTCCGCAACAAGACAACCACAAACTTCATCTTATTGACCCAGCAACGAAATTCAAAATTTTGAACCCAAAAAGAAAGAAACACAACAAAATCAATCACAAACATTAAACTCCAAGCTTTCTCAAAATCCATAACGATAGCCTAAATACTAATAAATCATGAAACCATCTTCTGAAAAACCCTAAGGAAGAGGGAAAGATGGGATAAGGGTATTAAGGACATTTACTTATTGAGGATATAATTATCATTATAAAAATTGTATAATTGAAGGACAAATATGTAAAAACAACAAATTAATGAGGAATATTTTAGTCCTGCAATTATTTAAACTTGTCAAAATTTTAATTATTTTACCTACAATTGTCTTTTTTGTAATTATTTTTATTAAGTGATATTTTCTTTAAATTACTTTTTGCAAGTTGCCCTTTTTTTAATATAGGCTACAAAAGTTATCGTTTTTTAAATTTTCCTCTACTTTTACCATCTTGCAGATTGTATTCGTTCCTAACTACATCATGCCAAACATCCAACTCAATGTTCGTAATTTCATTCAACTCACTTTCTGCCCCTATTTTTCTTAAACGCCCAACATCCTGTCAACAAATAATGATTTGCTAATACCTTTTTCATAAAACTTCTCTTCAATCATAGAAGGATATGTTGATCACACAATGCTCTAGAATCACTCTTCCACTTAACCATCTGCCTAACAATTTTGCACTAATATGAAATGAGCACACAATTAGCATGCCAACTTCAAAAACTACAAAATTGACACCTAGAATTAGATCGTCATTAGAATAAAGTAGACCTCAAACATAGATAGCTAAATTTCAAGTTTCATCAGAAAATTTCTAAGTGGATGAGAGCAAGATGAGCAATGTGCATTCAACATAAAATTCAATCCTTAATGAAAGCTAGAAGGTTGGCAAACTTGGTGCACAGCCCAAAGCATCTTTTCCTTTGCGGAACAACCCGTTGATGTAGGACACAATAGAAGAAAACTCTGATACCAATTGATATAGAGCTCATAGAAAGAAAGCTATGATACAAATAACACTTGATGCAGAACCAATAAAAAGAATAGAAGAGAAAATAGAAGAGAGAGAAAGGAGAGAGACGGAGTTTGGGGTGAGAAAGCAAGAACAAGAAGGAGAGAGAGAAAACAAGAAGAAGAGAAATAAACGATTTAATCAATATTCTCCAAAAACTAACGACATCTGTTATGTCAAAGTCTTTTATAGGCAACATAAATCCTAAATAAAACTAATAAACAATATAATTAAAATAAAAAATAATTAGTAATAGTAAAAGTACTAAAACAACCCTAAAATAAGAAAATACTACTAAAGTCTAAAATATCCGTATGTTATCTTTCTTTCCCACGTCTCTAATAATAAAGGTGGACCATGTGGGCTTCAAGTTCATGGCCTTGCCCAGTCCTCCATCACCTGTCACACCACCTCTCCAATAGCTGGTACTAACATCATACCTCTCTCTAAAGGAAGGGACAACAGTTGTAAGTAGTACTGTCAATTTAGGAGAAGAGTGACAAATGTAGGCAAAACAAACAGAACAACTAAAATTTCACAAATTATTATAAAACCAAAGTTAGTCTTATCCCCCAGAAAAAACACAAAAAATAATAAAATGATTTTTGAAAAAGGTATCCCCACTATAATGCCAGGTTTAGTTCCAATTCCAAGAGTTTACATGCCTACAGCAGAAATATTTAGTTATAAAAATATATATATTCACATGACAAAACAGTAGCATTGGTGTTTTTAAACAATAAACAATTTTAACAAAAGAATGAGAATAGAAAAGGAAAAGGAAAGATTTCATGAAAAAGATAACAGAAAAGACAACGAAGTAAACACCAAAAAATGAAAGAGATCCTCCTAAGAAGGGCTTGAAGAAACTAAATAAAAACAATTGAAGTTCTAACATTACTGCTATTTAAGCAGTGCCAACAAGAAGGGGAAAAAACATGTTCAAGAAATTACTATAAATTTATTGCAACTATGTCCATAACAGTCAACATGTAATAGCAATTTCAGAACTGTTCTAATTCAAACTCAATGAAACATTCCAACCACATTAATACTCATGATAACTAACCAACTACAAGATTTTAGTATATCCGAAGAACTAGAAATTAAGCAGCTCAAAAATTAGGGTTTTTTCTTTTAGTTATTTACCCAAGTCAAGGTTGACCTTGTGACCATGTTGCCACACATATTAGAGCTAACCAGCAAAAAATCGTTCAGCACGGTGTCCAAATGGTTGGGTTATCCATAAGGGACAAATATTATAGCATACCCAGCCACCGGGCAAAAAAAAGAGGCAACAATTGGCAGCAGGACCTCCCACCCTCAACACCCGGGTGAAGATGCACGCAAGGAGGTATTTGATTCTTACTCCAAACCATAGTTGTCAGAGGCGTGAGGCGCTCCAAGACGTTAGAGGTCTTCTAGAGCCTAGGCACTAGGCGAGGCGCTCGCCCGAGTAAAGCGAGGCGCTCAATAATAAATTATTTTCACAATTTAATCAATAGATCACTTAAAAGAAAAATAGCAACTATAAAATGTTTAAACTAATAAGAAATTGACAAAATATTGTTAATTTTGTACGACATATTTGTTGTCTTAAACAAAAGCTAGCATATGCGTTCATAAGAGTTCAAAAGACGAGTTAAATTCAATAAATTAGAAGTACAACCAAGATATATAATTCAAAGCACAAAAATAGTAGTTTTGACTTCTAAGTTGCAAAAAGGTTACAACCAAATCATGTCAAGTATCTAAAAATCATCTTCTTCACCAAAAAATCTAGTCTTGTGATATTCCCCATCAAAAGATTTATAACCCTCGGGATCTTCCTCCTCTTCCGTCTCATCCAAAAGGCCCAATCCCCATATATTATAATATACCACATATATATATAATATAATATATAGGTCAAACTTCAAAGTCAAAGTATTAAAACACATCAGAAAATAATAAAAGCAATAGGCGTGCCCGACGCCTCACTTGAGGCGGGAGCCTAGGCGATGCCTTTTAGAGGTGGCCTCGCCCAGTTGTAGGCAAGGTGCCGGCTTGGTGCCTCGCGTCACCCAGCGCCTAGGCGAGTGCCCGTGACAACACTGCTCCAAACAGGGGGAATCTCCTGGTCATTCAAAATGCACCCAATGCTTTGGGGGCATGGTTAGGGAACCTACAAGGTGTGGTGCAGATCAAACAGCGAGCTGTAGAATTACAACAAGAAGCTCAGATGTCTTGCTTTGATGGCAAAAGTACAGGACTACACAAGTTGGATCTGTCCTTATGTCATGCCCATGACAGCAACCTTCATGTTTGCATTTCCAGACAAAGAGAGAAGTTCAAGTTATAGAGTCTGCAACTTTAAAACCAGGGAGCAAACAATAGGCTGCAACTCAAAACCCACAGACCAAACAACAAGCTTGTCGTACTAAATATGTGGCCTCTAGGCTAATATATCGGATTCTCAAAAAATAAGAAAATAAATAACAGAATGGACTAGAGAGTGGGAAAAATGAATATAAACATCACGAGAATCAAAACACATCAAATTAGTTCTCGCACTGTTCAGGAAAAAACAAATACCAAAGCTTTGCATCTTTATGTTCCAACATCAGAGTACCAAAATAATGCAATAATGTCAATGAATGAAGGCTCACCAGCTTTCCCTATTTCTCTCTCTCGTACTTTTGGATAGTACTATCATCGACCTGACCACTAAGGAATAGTATCTGGCCTCCAATCGTGGACTTACCCGCATCTGGCACTCACATAGGAACAAAATGGAAGCATGAGAACTTATTATCCAAAGAAACAAAGAACCACCCAGCCAAAAATTCAGATTGTTAATAATTAAAGGAACTTTAAGTTGACCAAATTCCTTAAAGAATAACATTTTCCTTTTGGGTTTCTGCATTTACAATCCATTATCAATGCCAATTGAACATGAAAACTTGTAAAGATGAAAGCCACAGAACCAACGAGAAATGCATGAAAATAAATCATGAAAGGATGTTCGCAACTCAAAAGATAGATTTAGACGTTGCAGATAACTATTCAGATTGCAAATAAACCAACTATATGCTGTCTAATATTTAGGGATAAAGATAAATATTTTGGTCCTTTTAAACTAATAAAGCACTATAACAGACTACCACCAACTACTTGTTATATAAAATAAAATTAAAAACAATGGAAGAAGAAGAAGAATCTAAATAGATAATTTTGCAAGACATGCAGAGAATGCTGTAGACTATTTATTTAATATTTTATAAGTACTATAAATTGCATAAAAACCGTTCAAGGGGAGTGAGAATGATGTAGACAACTATACTATCCTTATCAAAAGTTATTCAAGATTAAATTTTTATTCTACAGAAATTAGAGCAGAGAGTGGATTGCATCATAAGTTCTCAACTGAACAGATCGAGCAAGTTCCTTTAAAAGGGGGCATAATTCGAATTTATTGCAGATAACATTGCAGATAACATCAATCTCAGTAGGTTAGCTAGCAAGAATCCCACATTAAATAGCAAAAGTTTTTTATACAAAATCAACCTATTGGAAAAGATCAACCTACCAACGTGGCCAATAAATACGACATTCAAATGTCGCTTTCCTTCTTCTTCTGTCTCATCTTCAATACTTTCTGAAGTAGAGGCCTCCGTGTCTCTCACTAAAATACAAAATCAAATTATAAGCACGGTAAATCATATAAAACAGATGTAAGAAACCAACCTAAACTTAAAATTTGAGAACAGTCATCCCTCATAAGACTCACTAAAAATAATACAAACTACAAAAATCCAACACACTTGTAAGCTCAAAAACACTTCACGGTGAAATAACACACCTTCTGAGGCAACACTTGGCTCCACATGCACCAAAGAAGTGTCCGGAGGAGGCTGATCCCTCGAATCTGAAAACAAGCAAAACATCTTAAAATAATTTTTGTCTTATACATTGGTAAGACTATAAGCAATAGGTTTCCCGATCAAGTGGTCATCGTTTGTTCTTCCAATTCGACATAGATAAACTAAAATGAGACGAGAGTCTTCAAACAATCCCAAACTGGCACGTCGGGGACAAAAAGGTGTGATGGTGACATCCCACGTTGCAGGAGGAAAGGTTTATTGTGGCTTATATGTGTGGACACCCTATACCCATGTAGTCGCATTTTCAGTGAAACCGTGAAGACCGAGAGGAGTGTATGCAAAAGTGAACAATATTTACGTCTTTGCAAGATCGTAAAATTTTCTTATTCAAACCACCACAAAAGTGCAGTGAGAAGACAAAAATGACGATACTCCAAAGCTCAATAGATTATTCCATACCTTGTTTGAGTATGAATTTCGAGATGTTCGTATTACAATTATGTAAGTACATAGATATCTTACTGTATATGTTCAGAATTCATATTACAAAAGGATAAGCATCAGATGACCAATTGTAGCTACATTAGTTCTGAATCATCTGAACTTTGGGGTGCAACTTGGGCGGGTTGGCCCAGCCCAACCCGGAAATTTCGGGTTTGGGTCGGGTTCGGGTTTAATTTGGAAAGTACGGATTGGGTTTTATCGGGTCAATATTTAAATTGGGTTGGGTTCGGGTTAAACCCAAACCCAACCCGAAACCCGGTTTTGATACTGGAGGAGGACCTGGTAGCGGATGACGTCGGCGATCTCCTTCCCGGAGTTGGGGAGGGTGCCTTTGTAGACGGAGCCGAAGCCGCCGCGGGCGAGGCGGTTGGCGGCGGAGGAGGGAGTAGGAGAATCGGTGCGGCGGCGGCGGTTTCAGATGTGTGTGTATGTATGAATATACTATTGTGTAGAGAGAGAAGGAGAGAGAATGTTCGAGAAAATGGAGAAGAAACCGACATTGGTGAGGCCTGAGCAGAGGAGTGAAGATGAGAAACGTACAAGCATAAGCTCTTGGGCGTGAAGAGCATGAAATACTGTCTCTGTATATATATATATATATATATGCATATATGTAGGTGTGTGTATATATATATAATATATACACACACAAACACACACTTTTATCTACTGCATTTCTGTCACTATACGCTTTCTTTGTCTATGACTATGCCCATTCTCTTCTTCCTTCAAGAGGGTGACGTGTCAAATTTTATAATTTTTATGTGTACCGCATTTTTTTAATAATTAAAATAGGCTTGTTTTTGTGATTCTCATCAATGAACATATGGACGAAAATTACGCGCTTGCCAATTGAAAAAGTCTTGAAGATCGTGCAGTGTTTTCTGTGGGACCCATGTCTCTGTCATCATATTACAAAAGCTTTTCACTCTCTTATATGTCAGAGGGTAGATTTGGACTTTAAATACAAGATATTGACTGAGATTGACCCTGTTTCATAAAACTATCACAATCGAAAAGATTTTGTGAGACACTTGAGGGGCAAATGGGTAAAATCTAAATATTACTTGTATGACTTCTTCGCACTAATAATTGGCATTACAATTCAATATCATACTGACTGGTATATATATACATACCCTATCCGATTTCTTTTTCCTATAAAATAAAAAAAGGCTCGATCCGAACCAACCCAAGGCTGGTCCGATCCAATCCAATCTAAATGTAGCCCAGCCGAATTCGGGTTGGACTGGCCCAAATTACAGCCCTTTCTGAACTATGTAAAAATAATAATCGAACAGATAGCAACCAAAAAAACCTTTTGTCATTGATGTATGGACATAAAATGACAGCACTACCTACCTCTTTCCATGTTATAAGTGTTTTCAACTTCTTCGGGACTGGGATCTCCAGGTGCGATACTATTATCTTCTGCAATACAAGCATTTAAAATATAAAATATACCAAACATCAACCATACAAATACTATTTGCTTTTACAAATATCTAACAATAACCATCCTCAACCATTAAAAAATAATAAAATAAGGAAATAAATTAAATGCTTATGATGATATAAAATTTGAAACGATATAAAAAATTCGAAAGAAACATATAAAATTCGAAACAAATATATAAAATTCGTAAACAATATATAAAATTCGAAAAACATATAAAATTCTAAAAAATATATAAAATTCAAATATATATATATATATAAAGTGTGACTGAAGTTTAAGTGGACAAACCTCAGAGTCATTAATTAAGGTAACGGATCCTCTACAACTCTCTGCAGAGCTATTTCAAGGGCCACGATGGCGACACATGCCCCACGATGGTGACCAAAATCGGAATTGAACCGATAATTTATTAAAATATTTTAATCGGAATAAAATATATTAATATTTGAATCAAAATTAACGGTTTGGTTCCGGTTCTCATTTTTAAGGAACCGAAAGTATTTGTTCGATTCCGGTTTCGGTCAGAATAAGAAGTGAACCAGAGCGTGTGCACCCCTAAATTTGGGTACCAAGGGACCCTTTAATCGGTATAGTTAATCGATTAATTTTTTGATTTTGATTTTATATAATTTTGATTAAAATATTATTTATATAATTTTTATTTTTATTTTATACTTATTTGTAGAGAGGAAAAGTGATAATAATGGAGAGAGGAAAGTGGTAGAGAGAGAAAGAGAGCTGAAGATGATCCATTATCGTGGCTAATGACTATGAAGCTTGTCCACTAAAACTTCAGTCACACTTTTTATATATATACTTTTAGAATTTTATATGTTTTTTTGAATTTTTTACAAATTTTATATGTTTATTTTTGAATTTTATATGTTTCTTTCGAATTTTATATATTGTTTGAAATTTTATATATTTTTCAAATTTTATATATTTTTTACGAATTATATATATATTTTTGAATTTTATATGTTTGTTTCAAATTTTATATATTTATTTAAAATTTTATAAAGAAAAAATTAAATTATAATTTTCGTAATATATATATATATATATATATATATATATATATATTGTAATAAGGGGTGAAAGTGTAATTAATAAAATTACTTTTTTGAATTCTGCACTGAAGGGGATAGATTGGTGATTTTTGTGCCACTTTAAAAAATTAGGGGAGTTAGTCGGGAAAAAAAGTATAGTTTGGGGGGTTATTGCCCTTTACCCATTCGTTTATAAACATATAGAACATGTCACCATTTACATAAAAATTCAGATGTTGATAGACATAATAAATTTGGAAGTTTCAAACCGGCATAATTATATCTTGGCAAAAGAGCATAAAAAACTCCAATACATTTTAAGGGTTTGCAAAATATTCCTCTATACTTTTTTTTTATCTCATTTTATTACTCTCATTTTTCTAAAACAAATAAATTACCCCCTTTACACCCCCTATATGCCTAAATTACCCCTAATATTTCATTTTATCATTATCATTTATATTAAAATTTAAATAAAATATATAAAAATATATATTAAATTTCAATATTTTTTAATAAAATTCAAAAAAATCACATAAAATTCGAAATAAAAATGATGTACCTAAAAATATAAGAAATTGTATTGCTGCATGTTGTACCTAAAAATGATGTAGGTTGACATGTTGATTATACTTTGAATAGACGAAAAATGTGAAGAACAAACCCATAAAAATCATGTTTTAACATTAATTTTCTCTCTTATCTAGTGACTCATGATTTACAGTTCCTCCAATGGTACTGAGTGAATCTGCATATCCAATCAAACAATCCATTTTGATTGTCCTATTGGGATCACAAAGCACCCCCAATGACATATAAAATTAAAAATATATATATTAAATTTTGAAAAAAATATAAAATTAAAAATATAAATATAAATTTTAAAAAACATATATAAATTTCAAATATATATAAAATTCGGAAAAAAATATAAATTCGAAAAATTTGTTACCTGAATTTTAGAATTGTTTTTTCCAAAATTTATATATTTTTTTCAAATTGTTTTTTTTTTATATTTTTATGAATTTTATATTTATTTTTGAATTTTATAATTTTTTTCAAAATTTAATATATATTTTTTTCGAATTTTATATATTTTTTACGAATTTTATATATTTTTTCAAAATTTATATATTATTTCGAATTTTATAAAAAAAATTGGAAATTTAATATATATATTTTTGAATTTTATATATTTTATTTAAATTTAAATACAAATGATAATGATAAATTGAAATCTTGTGGATAATTTGGGCATATAGTGGTGTAAAGGAGAAAGTTTGCTTGTTTTAGAAATGTGAGGGTATTGAAATGAGGCAAAAAAAAATATGATTTGTGTAATAAATCATTGAACTATCCTATTTTGTTGCAATCTACCCCATTTTCTTTAAAAAAACATTTTAATGACCAAAATACCTTTTCTTAATTATATTTTACTTAATGTATTATTCTTATTAGTATAGATAATGAAACAATTAATTGATACTAATTTGATGATATATTATCCATTCAATAAATTTATACTTAATTTTTATAATTAATTATTCGAATAATGCTTTTTAGTTGTTAAAATAAGTAAAATAATTAAGTAATTATTCAAGTAAATCCTGAGTTATTTATAAACATACATTTAAGCATAAAAAATATTTTTAAAAGGGTAATAAGTTTTATTATTTAAATCAAACAAATTTAATAATAAGTTAATTACTTTAAAAATAAAAAAATTACAATTATAACTCTATTTTCATCTTCTTCCTTTTTTGTGTGGATTTGAGCATATATTTATTCTAATATAATCAAGGTGAAAGGTATATTTAATATTCCAAATAAGAGAAAGATTGTAGATATAATGTAAGGAATTGATAACTTAAATAAAAAGGGCTTTATAGTCTTTTGTGATGGAATTAGGGTAAATTGTAAGGCTCTGTTTGGGAAGACTGTTTTTGTATTTTTTTAACACTGTTCATAAGAACAAAACATGTTTGTGAGGGTTTTTACTGTTTACTTTGTTCTTGTTTTGAAAACAAATTTTGTTGGATAGCGCAGAAAATAAGAGAACAAGAAAATGACGTTTTCTTGTTCTAATTTTAGGATTTTCCTAAAAAAGAAATAAATTTTTTTTTTTGCAAAATAAAAAACGTATTCGGTCTCCTCTTCCACCACCACCACCAACGCCACCACCTGTTCCACCCCACCACCCCACCACCACCACAACCACAAACACCACCACCACCTTCAATACACACACACATATATATATATACACACATAAAAAAACACCTTTGTTCTCCTCCTCCCCCACCACCACGCCACCAATCAGCACCACCCGTTGCCACCATCCACAACCATCAACCACCACCACCACCAACGCCACCACCCGTTCCACCCCACCACCACCACAACCACGAACACCACCACCACCTTCAATACACACACATATATATATACATACGCATAAAAAAACACCTTTGTTCTCCTCCTCCCCCACCACCACGCCACCAATCAGCACCACCTGCTGCCACCATCCACAACCATCAACCACCACCACCACCACTACTACCACCCCCTTAGAAACCCTAACCCCCAATCAAATACTAACTCCCAATTGAAACTCTAACCCTTAATCAAACCCTTAATCCCCAATCATGTTTTTTGTTCTTATTTTTTTGGGTGAGAAAAATAAGAACAAGAATAAGAATTGTTCTTGATTTTTGGTTCCCAAAACAAAAACAAAAAGAATGGTTCCCAAAGGGGCCTATCAAATTGATAGTTCAAGGGGGTAATCGTAATTTAGGGGGTTAGTTGAAAAAGGGCCATAGTTTAGGTTTTTTATTTTTTATTTTATTTTTTTGCATTTTACTCCAAAAATATGGCATCTTTATCAATTAATGAATGTACCCAAGTCAACTAAGTCAATGATGCTTAGGTAGACTAAGTCAAGTATGTTCAGCTTCAAGTCTTGCTACCCATTATTGGTGTCTCAATATATATGCATATATATATATATGGGTAAATTACACTTTCACCCCCTATTGATTGGATAAATGACAACTTCCTTCTTCTAGTTTGAACAATTACACTTTCACCCCTTTCAAGTCTTTTCCGGCAATTGAAAACATGAAATTACCTAAATACCCATTATATTATATATCAATATTTATTAGAAAAATTATGATATTTGCAATTACAGTTTTGACCTTTACTAACCCTAACATAACCCACTCCAAACTCTAATCAACCTAACTCCAACCTAACCTAATATGAGTGTTAAACACCCACTTCATCACTTATAACACCACACAACACAGAGAGAGAGGGAGAGAGAGAGAGAGTCATGTTCGTATGAGTCTTGAACCCAATCCGATCTCTGTTTCCTCTCAATTTCACGGCCAAATCTTCATCATCATGATGCAGCTTGTTGATGAGCTTCACCTGCAACAATGGAAGACGCCGAAGCTTGGAAATGGAGGAGGACGACTATGGAGGAGAAAGAAACTGGTTTGCATATATGGGTATGGGTATAGGTATATATTAATACAAAGGCAATTTTGTCCACAAAATTAAAGGCTAAAATAGTATTTTCAGTAGTTAGAGGGTAGTGTAGTAATTTCACCCATCAAATTAGCTTTGACCGGTGTTGACTACGCCTGAAGGCCGGTGGAGGGGGGAAAGTGTTATGAAAAACTAAACTATAGGGGGTAAAAGTGTAATTGTCCAAACTAGAGGGGGTAAGTTGGAATTTGTCCAATCAGCAGGGGTGAAAATGTAATTTACCCTATATATATATATATATATATCTGTGTGTGTGTTTGGGCGATCTGTGTCTTTTCAGAGAGCCGTCTTCATCTGCTTTGTGATCGGATAACAGGTTCTAACTTCTATCTCTATCTCTATCTCTCTTGTGTGTTATAGTCTCCATTTTTCTTTCTTCTATGCCTGTTTCTCATTGGTACTCAAATCACATGACATTTTGATCAAGTCTGCAGAGATTTAGTACCTTGTTGATTTATAAGAGAATATTATTCTGTTATTTTAGCAGAATGATTCTATAGTAATCTGAATGTGATTGAACAAATTGGGGATCCAAATCTTAAAGCTGTCTCAATTTTGACTCGGATAATTTTTCTCAACTTTAACAATGATAGGATATGTACACATACTATTTATGATTTTTTTGATATTACAAGGATAGTAAATTAATACAAATTAATTGAGAGTATATATTATAGACATGTATTTCATTTTAGCCCAATACTCATCAATTAATAACTAGTAATCGCATTACATCATAGTTGACGGATCTGGTTCTAACATATTAATACATCATATATGACTATATTGCTTCATAAAAATAATTTACAATCAAAGTTTAAATTTAAGGATACGATTTCTTTGAACAAAAATTATCTTTTGCTCGACCCAGTGTAAAATAACTCATACACATCAATTATAGTGAATAGTGATCCTTGATGAATGTGATTGTTAAATTATTATGGCAATTGACTTATTTATGTGTATCATATCTAACCATCCATATTATTGGTGTGTACGAATTCTCGAGAGATCATTCGTCAGAATAAGTAGATTTTCGTGTCTAAGGTAATTAGATAGTGCTTCAATAACTTTTATATACACACGTATATAAATACTAATAAAATGCACGTACTAGAAATTCATGATATAATTTTTTTTTAGTATTCATAAATAATAATAATTTTACAATTTAAATCTTAATTTTTTTTATATTAAATAAGGAGCTAATTTAGTAAGGATACATAAAAATAATATAATTCTACAATATAAATAATTATTTCTACAAAATTAAAATAAAAAATATATAAAAATGAAATGAAACCAATTATTTATATATGTATGCATAGATTTCTTAGAATAAATGGAACTTTTTATATTTTGTCATGCCAAAATGAACAAAAAAAGAAAAAATATTAGTTGCTTAGAATTAGAAACTTATCATAAACAAAAAATAAAAAATACAAAAGAATATAAATTATATTATTAATTCAGTTCCTCAAACTCAAATTAAAAATAAATAATAATAAAATTAAAGTATCAAAAATTATAAAATATAAAAAAGTTTTAAAATTACAACTAATATAATTTAAAAAATAAAAAATAGATAATAAATTTAGAAATTATAATAGAATCATTTTAACTAAAAGAAACATGAGGAATTATTTAATGGACAAAAGAATAAGAAATTAAAAGAGAATAAATTAATCTTATAGAAATAGTGATGTATTTGTGAAAATATATATCAACAATTAAGTAAAAAAAAAGTATAGAAATTATGATATATATATAGTGATATTAAGAAAAGAATTGAATAATATACAAAGGTTGAAAATTATGAATGATAAGAGTAAATAAATATGAATAAATTAAAGTATTCATTAAAGAGCAAAAGAAAGTGAATAAATAATAATAAAAAAAGAAATAAAAAGTATATAACAAGTCTATAGAAATTACGATGCGCATGTTAAGAAAATTAAATAAACAAAAATTTGAATAATTTTACTGAAAATAAAAAATATATAAAACTTTTGAAAATATAATAGTGATAAGGTGATGTATATTAAATAAATAAATATTATTATGAAATTAAAAAAATATAGAAAATTTAATAATATAACATATAGGTTATTGAAGAATCTGAACCTATATACTATGTTTAAAGAACTATAAAAAAAAAAAATTAAAAAAGAGAATTAGAGAAGAGAATTGGGTAAAAAATTTCTTATATATATGGATCATGTTTATTATGTGTCGTGTGTAGGAAATGAAAGCATCAAAATTAATTAAAAGACAACTTCAAATTAATTTCATATAACTAACCACCAAAGGGTCCACGTCTTATATTTTACACTTTATGATATAACTTAAATTAATCAATTCAAAAAATTTAATTTAAGAAAAAATCTTAGATATAAATAAGAGTTGTCAATAGTACTAATAAATTACATAATTTTTGCATAAAAATTTATACAAATACTGAAGTAAAATGTTTTTTATAAAAATGTTAGCAAAAACAATAACTTGTTTAGGACTCTAGTAGCTAGTTATGATGATTGAACTTACAATATTAAAAAATAAAAATAAAATCTTAAAGATTTATGAAAGAAATAGAATTATACTTCTTTTTAAAAATGCTAAAATACAAATTTCAATTTGAGTGAAATTATATAAAAAAGAGTTGTCAATAGTAATAAATCATATAAATTTTTGCTAAATTTTTATACAAATACTAAAGTAAAACTAATAAATATATTAACTAAAATTAAAATAAAATTAATTTTTCAAATTTGTTAGAGGACTCTAGTAGCTAGTTAGTGATGAAACTTACCATATTAAACAAAAAGTATATTCATAAAGATATTATGAAAGGAATGGAATTACGCAATAGGTAATAAATTACTTTTATGAATTTAAATTATTAAAAAATTTATTATTTCTTTTTAAAAATGCTAAATTACATTTTTTCAAAAAACAAATATAAAATAAAAAAATAAGTGAATAAATATTTAAAAACATTAATGGTGTTGATGATATAAAAAATATTAATTAAATTAATATAGAAAACCAAATTAATAAATAGTCAAAACAAAATATAATTATAGTTTTTATAAAATTAAATGAATAAAAATTTACTTAACATCTGAATTATTATTTTTTAAAAAAATATACATAGATACAAGTATATGTATAGATATAGGATATAGAATATATAACATAGTACCAATATTAATATCATTTTGAATTCAAATATTAAATTATTACAACAACAATAATTAAATTCATAGTAACATATCCAAAAGGAAGAAAAACAAATCGTGAAACTAAAATTAATATATAGTTAGAAAAAGTAACAAAACGATAAACACAAACTCAATGAAATACATCAAAAATCAAATCATGAATAAAAAAAAACAATCAAATAGATCAAAAATATATAAATCATATCATCAATTTAATTTCTCAAACTCAAGTGAATTCATAACTAATTAAAATCCAATAGTAATAAACAACAACAATATAAGAAAATTTTAAATTAAGAAATTAAAATGAATAAATAAATAATTTGTTAAACTCAAACGCAAATTAGTAACATTCTATTAAGAAAAACAAATTATATGATAGAAAGGGTAAACAATAGAACATTCTAATGTGGATTCAATTCCTTAAAGTCCAACTACTATATATAGATATAAAACATTAAATAAATAAGCAATATATATAAAATATTAAATAAACAAACAATATTCAAATTAATATATAAAAAAACTAAAAAAAAAAATTTCAAATTCAAACGGATATAGTTAGGGAAAAAGAAAGTAAAAGTAATTGATGAAAACTCAAACTAACATATTTACTCCAAAACTCTAATTCCGAAAATACCCTCCAAAACTCTAATTCATTCCATTTATTCCAATTATCACAAACCCACTTTCTCTCACTTATTTATTCCAAAACTCTAATTCCTTTCATTTATCACAATTCCACTTTCAATATAAATTCCAATTTCAACCCAATTTAACTATAATTCATTTCATTTAATACAAACCCACTTTTAATTTAAATCACAATTTCAACCCAATTCAATTCTAATTACTTCTATTTATCACAAACCCACTTTCTCTCACTCATTTATTCCAAAACTCTAATTCCTTCCATTTATCACAAACTCAATTTCAATATAAATTTCAATTTAATTTATAATTATATATATGTATATCACTGTATATATAATAATATATACATACTTATTTATACATATATAATTATATATACGTATACACAATGATATATACGTATGTATATTTACATGAATAATATATATATTTATATATATATACATATATATAATTATGTATATATATATGTACGTATAAATAATTATATATGTATAAATAAGTGCGTATATATGATTATATATATATGTATAATTATAAAATGAAATTGAGTTGAAATTTAAATTTAAATTGAAAGTGAGTTTGTGATAAATGGAAGGAATTAAAGTTTTGGAGTAAATGGGTGAGAAAAAGTAGGTTAGTGATAAATGAAATGAATTAGAGTTTAGTTGGGATAAATTGAAGAAATTAGAGTTTAATTGAGATTTAAATTAGAGTTTGAAGGGTATTTTTGTAATCTTTTAGAGGAAGAGGTATTTGATTAAATTGGAAACTATAGGGGAGGTTTTGAAACCACAGTTTTTTTTGAACAATTTGGAAACCATAGGTTTTTATTTTTATAATAGCCCATTAAAAAAAGAGTAATTTGGACTAAGACCCCCTGAGGTTTAGGTCAATTTCACATAGAAATTGGTCAAGGCAAGTGGTGTCTCAAGACTCCCAACGTCCCATGAGGTTTCATTTTTCTTACAATGACACCCCCTAGAGACACAAAATGACTTTAGTGCCCTTAATTTGAATGTAAAATGTATAAGTTATCCTATGCCTAATTATTTTATTTAATCTTTACACTAAATATTATAGTAACACTCTTTTTATCTTTCCAAAAAATATATTAATTATTATTAAATCTCATTAAGCTATATATTATTTATAAAAGTAAAAGTAATATTTATTTTTTAACCTTTTCTTGTTATTTATGTATAAGAATTTTTTACACCACATGTTATATTCTTTTGGACTTTTCGCTAAATGTATCAAATATTACTGAATTTAACTAAACTATATTTACATTAAATACAAAATTCTTTTCAACTTCCAATAAAATGTATAAAGTATTACTAAATCCCACTAAAATATATATTACTTAAACAGTTAAAGCAATATCTTTTATAAACTTTTTTTTTTTTTGTTTACTCTTGTTAGTTATGTAAATAATTATACCTATTTATTTATTTATTTTATATTTACACTTTAATGTTACCAAACTCTTTTAAGATTCCCACTAATATTAATTATTATTGTTAAATAATATTGAATAATAAATATTGTTATATTGACAAATCTCACTAAAATTATTGATTATTGCTAATATATTTATATTGTTGAAGGGGGTTCAATACAATTTATATTTAAAACTAAAGAAACAAATCTTAAACTTTAATTATGAATGAAATCAGACAAAGGTGAAGAGGAGGAAAACAATAGATAAAAGAGAAAGCTCAGTTCATAGGAAAATCAATACCCTTGCACTTCGATGAGTACCTTGATCACAACACTTCGATGGGACAAGTGCTGCAGAAAGTGGCCTGAAAGTCCAACTGAATTGTGATCCCTATCACAACATTAAATGTGATGGTACTATGCATTAAATACTTCCGACTTTCTCACACATATTCATCATTACATCTAAGATCTTTAAGATCCTTTATGATGAACATGAGGTAAATCTCGATGACAGGGTTATAGAAAACTTAATTATAGCATTCCTTTTGGCATTCGTGGCCCACTTTACTGTTTTTTCCTCCAATCCAAAACTCATCTGCCGATTCCCAATATATGGGGTAATTTCCTATGTCATTACCTCTGAAATGGGCTTCAAGTTTGATTTCTAATCCAGGACCCCTATAACTGTTTATAAATAAATATAATATTTTTATTATACATTCATAAGAAATAATATATATGTTTTTAGGTTTGTAATACTTATAATGGATATTAGTTATAATCCTTTAGTTTTTTATGTGAAATATTTATATAGTAATTATTTAGAATTAAATAATATAATTTTCTTGTTATCAATTTAAATACTTTACTATTGATGAAATATTTTTGGTGGTAGAATTTATTTATAAATAAATTTTTTATTTCAGATGTTTTTGAATTTTGTATTTAAAATAAAATTATATCTATATATTGTATGTTTATTCTTTTATTTATTGTAATTTTTTCAATAATAAAAGTGTGTGATGATAAGAGTGGTTGGTGTAATAGATGATGTGTAGGGCTTATACGTATAATTTTTTCATATATTTTAGACAAATTACTAGGAAATCTAGTCTACTGGTATTTCACTCCCATCTAAAAGAAAATGTCTTGAGTTCACTCCCCTGTAGACATTGTGAGTGTGCAAGAGTGTGTTTCTTTTTCCTCATATCCGAGGTGTCCTGTCTTTCGTCTTAACAAATCCATGAGACCCGTACAAAGAGACACAGATCAAGTAAGGCTCATACTGTCCGTTCGTAACTTTAATGAATGATTTGCATGCAGCAGAATTTAAACACGAGACCTGATATTTCTTAAGACACCAAATCCCTAGTCTTTTCCAAAAGCGTCAACCTGTCTGGGTTTGAGTGTGTTTCTTCTTGTTAATGAAGGGGGGAAAAATGACCTCGAGATCTAAGTGTTGGACTAACCCGACCCTAAGAAAAAAAATTCAAGCATAGGGATATATGCTGCAATTCGGTTATTTTCTGTTTGTTTCCGAAAGAAAAGAACTTCTTAACAAATTGAATTGGGAAAAAAATAAACTTAGATTCAATAAACTTAGGAATGTATACAATGTGCTTAATTACTGACTTGTAGTTGCAGGACAAGAGAAGCTAGGTATATAGGATGGAAAGAATTGTGACAGAACTCCATGAAGCTGAGACATCAGAAGACTACATATCAATTAACATTCGAGCTCGTGGCGTCCCATTAGTAAATGCAATTAGAGAAAAGATAGACAAAGTCTGTGCTATATCACCAGATTGTTGTATCTACAGAGTTCCCAAGAGACTCCGCGATTTGAACGAAAGGGCTTACACGCCTCAAGTCATCTCCATTGGCCCTTTCCATCGCGGCAACAAAAACTTACAAGCCATGGAAGACAACAAGTTGAGATACTTGGAGGCATTCCTTGATCACAGTGGGCTGAGTTTAGACAGATGTGTAGGAGTGATCAAAGTATGGGAAGAGAGGGCTCGAGAATGTTATTCCGAAAGCATTGAGCTTAGCAGCGATGAGTTTGTGACAATGGTCCTTTTGGACAGCAGTTTCATCATCGAAAACATTTGGAGGAACTTTTCCTCTTACCTTGAAGATGTAGAGACCGATTATCTAGAAAGGCCAACATTCTCAACATCCACGATAACGGATTTGATCCTACTCGAAAATCAGCTCCCTTTCTTTGTCCTTGAAGGTCTGTTCAACCTCGCTTACCCTAACCTTTCGCGAAGGCATTCCTTCCTCTCCCTCGCTGTCTTGTACTTAAAATATCTTTTTCTAGTCCAATGCATCGAACCATCAATCTCGAGCTCTCTTGAAGTCAAGCATTTCGTCGATTTAATAAGATTATGTCACTTACCCTCGACTCTAAGACCTTCATCCACAACGAAGGTTGAATTTGTGGCGATACGCAATGTGACAGAGCTGCACGAGGCAGGAATGAAGTTCAAGAAGGCCGAAAGCAGTCACTTGCTCGACATAAGACACACCAACAAAGCGCTTGAAATCCCACACTTGACCTTGACTGATTGGACAGAGCCCTTGCTTAGGAACCTCGTCGCGCTAGAGCAATGCCACTATTACTATGACAGTTACATTACTGATTATATATTTTTCATGGATGACCTAATTGACACAGCCAAGGATGCTAGTTTACTTGTCCAGAGTGGAATTGTTGGAAGCTGTCTAAGCGATAGCGCTACAATCGCTGGTCTCTTCAATGGTCTCACCACAGAAGTGGTTTTGTTCACTGATAAGTACTATTTTCATGATATATGTAACAAACTGAATGCATATTGTAAGGTGTCACGACACAGGTGGAGGGCGACGCTGATGCACGATTATTTCAGCTCTCCATGGAGGACTGTTTCGACTATTGCTGCAGTTATCCTGCTTGGACTCACTCTTACACAAACTATCTGTTCTATAATCTCCCTTTAACTAGTTTTTTTATCAGTGTTTGTGTACTTCTATTCTGCACTAGTATTGTATCACTTCAGTTTTGATATCTATAAATTGTAATTGTCTTTTTTTGTTTTATTAGGTTTTTTTAAGAGATTTATGCAGTGTTTAAAAAATCCGTTCTTTATTTTAAGTACGCTCCATATACTAGCTCTAAGTTTTGGGTGAACCAAGTAAAACTGTGTGTCATGTGTGTGATCGTTATCTTGATTTACATTTTATACATTAGTTTTAGCTACATAACATTGTTTTCATAATTAATGAATTTTTTTGTTCCTATTTTAACACCATCAAACACAAACACTTGTTATCGACTAATATGCACATTAAATTTAACATTTTAACCTTACAAAAAATAAAATAAAATTATTCAACAATTTTTGTCAGAGACTAATATGGCACATTAAATTTAGCATTTTAAAAAAAATTGTTCTTATCAAATAATCATTGTTGAATAGGATTAATTTCAGTAAACTCCCTTATATTTTAATTTTAATATTAATATTAAAATTAAAATATATTAATATTAATATATTAATATAATAAAAATATATTAATATATTTTAATATAATAAAAATATAATATATTTTAATATAATAAAAATATAATATATTTTAATATAATAAAAATATATTAATATATTTTAATATTATAAATTTTAATATTAATATATTAGTATATTAATATATTTTAATTTTAATATTAATATTAATATATTTTAACCCATACCAACTCTACAAAACATGATTTGGTTTTTCAGCATCACTTTTTCTCACACCAAAACCATCTGCACCAAACATGATTTGGAACCAAAATAAAACCACACCAAACCAAATCGAACCCAACCCAAACCAAAACCAAAAACTAACACCGCACCAAACCGTTACCAAACACAACCTAAGAATATAACATATTTTTTAACCGCGATAAATATCCTTATGACTAATTTCTTAATGATAAATTAGTTACAAGAACGCATATATTAAATCAAGAGCGTAAACATATAATATCCTTCTGTAGTGTTAGAAATTCCATTTTAAAGGAACTGACTATTCAAATATTAACTTTGTAGATGGATCCTCATTTTGAACACAGAAAGGGACATTTAAAAAAAACAAATAAAAATTATAGCCAATTTAAAGAGAGAAAAAACCAAAAAATGTTGTCTAGTGAAAAAAAAATTACACATCGACTATATATATGTATATAATAAATAACACTTGTAAATTCTTGTGTTCTTTGAGGAGATTAATTAGTGTTTTGATAGGAGTAAAAAATAAAACAAGACAAAAATATTTTTATCTTTATTGCATGTTTAATAATGAACAAACCTTAATTATTTCATTATATTTAAATTTATTTTTTTAGTAAATCATTGCAGGAACAAATTTAAATTAAACAGAGGACACAAATCACTAACCTTACTAGTGTTACTGCATGATTTGTATCGTAAATAAATAATACAAATCATGTTGTCTTATATATTTAATAAACAAATTATATTCAAAGGAACTGAGACATTTGTATGATCACCAATATGAATTGTCATCTTAAATATAAAAGACAACCGTTAATTGAATTTCACCTTTTCAAATTGAATTTGAAACATGAATTTTGGACCACACATCACTTATTATGTTATTAATTAAAATTGTTTTACACTTAGATTAAAATTTGTGTTTAATTATTTCATTATCTATTTAAATTAAGGATAAATTATTCTTACCTTCTCTGAAGTTTTGATTATTTACTCTCAAATGAAAGTAGCATAAAAAATTTAGTCAACTTCGCCTGGAATTTGATTGACTTTACTCTCACTACCCCCTATCCTTAACCCCAAGTCAGATAAGTTAACAATAGTTAAAATAATAAAAATAAAATACCAAAAATACCCTCATGTTCATCTGCTCATGAAATGATCTCTATCCTTTTCGACACCTTCTTGCCTCTTTTTTGTTTATATTGTAGTTTTTTACTATTTCTCACCTACAACAAGAACATTAAAATATCCTTATGAAAATCAATTAGGTCACTCTTAGTAGTTGTTTGGTGAATCAAGGATTTTGCAGTGGGTTTACTCAAATTGAGGAAATATAGGCAAAAGGGGATGATGTTGGTGGGTGGAGCGGTAAAGATATCAAAGGTAAAAAATTGATGGATAGAACATGGGAAAAGGAGGAATCAAAGGTTGATGGTGGAAAGGGATCCAACTGGTGTGACGTGAAAAGTTAAGAGAATTGAGAGAAAAGGGCAGTGGTGTCGTTGGTGCGGTGATGACGGTGCTGTGGCAAAAACTGAAATAGTGGTAATGGTGATGTTATGATTGAAAAATTACATATACATAAAACAAAAAAAGACTGGATATTTAGGATGTAATTTTTGGATAAATGAATGAAAATTGAAGTTGAGAGTATACTTGTAATTGTGTCTTCGACTCTAGTTCATTAATTCATGATTAGTCAGCCAAGGGGGTGTTAGAGTAATTTTATTAAAATTTCAATTTGAGAGTAATTAAGTCAAACTTTAGGGTAGATCAGAGTAATTTACCCTTAAATTAATTGAAACCCACTTGTTGCCCCTAAATGTTTATTTATAAATAGTATTTTTGTGTCATTTATCCATGTAATTGTGAAATGCCTTTACACAGGTATAATTCGGAATTGTTATTTTACTTCGAACTTCTGACTCAATCTAATCCCATCATATATATATATATATATATATATATATTTACACATACAACAATTGCACTGATTCGAAGTTCCAAAATCTTGTTAATTTGATGTCTCTTACTCACTAGATTTTCCTCCTAAAACCCTCCCTCTCGGTGGAGCCTCTCAGGTACCACTCTGTTTCACTCTGCTATAGGTCATTACTTTTTCGTGTTTTCAGTGTTTTATATCTCACTGATCACTCAATTCGCACAGTTCTAGGGTTAGTCATGATTGTTTCTTGTTCAGCACAGTCCAAAAAATAATGGGTTTGTTTCAATTTTACTCCATCGGTTGGATTTCGCAAGATTGAATCTTGTTGTGGTTCGTTTAAGTTAGGGTTTTTAAATTTTTCATTAGTGGTGTATAGCATGTGTGTTGAAGATAATTGAAATTCAGTGAGTTAGAAGTAATGGGTTTCTTGAGTTCAGTTCAGTTCTTTGTATAGTTAAATATTTATTTTTTATTGTTTAATATAAGAATGTTAGTTCAGTTTTGGTATATACGGGTTTGTAGGGTGTTAAAAATCACCACTCTAAAAGCTTAAGTTGTTAGAGCAGTTGGTAGTTAACATGGTATCAGAGCAGGAAGTCCTGTGTTCGAGACTCACCGTCACCCATATTAAAAAATTATTGTTTCACGTGGTTGACAAAAAAGAAGACCGAAGAACTAAATATTTAAGTTACACCCTCTCTATCTACTTAAGCTTTTAGAGTAGTTGGTAGTTAACATGATCCGCGTACCTCCTTGACCCAGACGGATCCACCAAATTCTCTTCAAGACTCCACACATATGATCCGCATACAAATGGACTTTGCTCCTGAAGATTATGCTTCTCCACCAGCGACTCAGTCGTAACCACTAGTCGTTCAGTTTAATTCTGACGGATTGAGACTGGTTCGAAACTCGTCTATGTAGTTAGATGTGAACAGCAGAAGGTCACATTCACCAATTCTAGGACTGATGAATGCAAAACCGACTATGAATACTTATTCAAGGTGTCTTGTAGTTTTTCCTAGATTGGTATATTTATAGGCATAATATGTAGAGAAAGGGTATGGCACTGTTTTAAATCAGAAAGGAAATTGATTCATGGTGTCTATCGAATTTAAGATCTTGGGAGTATAAGCACTTTATGCATATTTTGAAAGATTGAGAGTTTAAACAAGATCTGTTCATGTAATATTCCCTAATTTGAGTGTTTTTTATACTATTTCTTACTCATCAAAACAAAAACAAAAATATTCCCTAATTTCATGAGTTTGTCATTGTGTTAAATTATCTATTCCCAGTTGTAGTCTATGGAAGTTGCTAACCATACTCAGATATTCCTGATCTGTAATTAGCAAAGGTGTGTTATAATCGGTGGCTTAAGATGGGAAAAAGGCATTTTGGATTCTCACCTCTCATAGGCAGGTGAACTTTGTAGTTGACGGCTTTCTCTTCATTAATTAAGGGCAATGATCTTGAGGATTTATACAGTTCATGGCGATTATAGAAGCTTAACATTAATTAGTGGTCATGGAATGTGAGCTGTTGGAGAACAAGTTGAAGGATCATTCAGGATTGAAAGACAGATGCATTCTCCCCCCAAAATCAAGGAGCTTGGAATGAGAAAAGTAATAGTCGCTATATTCTCTAGACAAAGTTTGTTTGTGGAGGAGAGTGGTGGTTGGTAAGTATGGAAGTCCAAGGGAAAACTGACTAGTGAATTTTGACGAAGCGAGTTAACTTAACCTTGGTGGCAGTGTTTGGCAAGGGACCAGAGATGTTTAGAAGCAATTAGAAAGTAATGGCTTTGTGGTGGACCTAGTGTTGCTTCTCGCGTGATGCTTGGTGTTGGTATGCTCACTTCGAAAATAAATTGTTGAAGATGCAATGGACAAATTTTTTGTGGTGGATTATATATCCAAGTGTCTGTCATAGGGTGGGATCATTATTTTGTTGGGACATGCATTATTGGGAGTTAATTTTAGTGCATGTTTTATAAATTTTAAATATGGCAGGTTATTGAGTCATGCATTGGCAAATTCTTCTGTAACTTTAGGGTCATACGTTGATTAAAATGGCTTGAGTTGTTTATCTACAACCAAAAGCAGATGATGAACACCAAAGAACAACGAGTAACATTGACGCTCTTCCTTATGTTTTTTTGGGTAAATAACATTTAAAATTTCCAACGTGAAAAATATCATAAATTCAATTTTTAACCTTTAAGGTTCAACCTCATATTGTGTTTAATGTGTTCTGAAAAACAAACATTTCAATCGATTGCAATTTCGATGGATCGATTGGCTTATCAAAAGGGGATTTAGAAAATAACAGTGAGCTTGGGTCAGTCGTACCATCAATTGAAAATTACAAGAGATGAGTGTGGAAATCCAGTAAGACCTCTGGAACTGGACAGGATGTTTCAATCAATATTTTGATTGATACAGACATTAACTTATGAGAACTCTTCAAAAGTGAATTCCTAAAGGATTTATTTTCTAATCTTATAAATGGCTCTTATATTGGCCTACATACGAGGCTATAGTCAGTCTAAGATAGCCTTTACAACTTTCTATATGCTGCTGAGGGAGAGAAAGCATTAAAAGTCAATTTTGTGTTTTCTTTGACAATCACACTCTATGAGATTCAGTGATTCACAGCAAGGTGCACAACAGAGACTATCAAGTGGCTATTGGTGAAAAGGTGACTGGCAACAAAGACGAGGTTCGATGGTCTGGGTGTTAATTTGGGTCAGGGAACAAGGGGATTCTTGGGGCATGAGTCTAGTAACTTAGTTGTGCAAACCCTTCTCATAGTAGATTGCTTATTATGCCTGGAGATCCTGTGGTCTTTCACTTTTTTATCGTGTACTACTCAGAAGTCTTTTGTCTTGGCATTTATTTTTCTATTGTTCTATGTGTTTGAATGTTTGGGGTAGCTTGAATTTCCCCAAAAGGGAATTACCGTAATAAAGACATCTCCCAAGGTTGCCTTCTTTTGTTGGACAGCTAATGGAGAAGTAATGTCTAATGGAGAAGTCAGAAAGGTTTCACTTGGAGACATACAACTGGTATGCGCATGACTTTCGTTACTGGATTACTGTTTTTCAGTTGCCTAATTCCTGTACAACATTGGTCACTCAGCCAGCTGATCATACCATAAAAAGAAACTTTTTATAAACAAATAAGGATAATCATACAGAGGAAAACAGTCTAGGACATACAATCACATAAATCTAAGGAATTAAGAAATTGAAAGAATATATCGCACGTGTAGTTATTAACTATTGTGAGTAGAGCTCGAGCTCAATCTTGCTTGGCAGTTTGTCAAATCATCCAAGACGGATTTATGCCTGAGAAAACAAAACAGGGCCTTTGGCTTCTAGACTTTGTCAACTATTTTTTTTTTCCTTTTGTGTGTGTGTGTGGATTAGTGTGTTTCTTTTGTTTGAAAAGGGTAGATTATTTTTTGTACACCCTCCAGTTACTTCTTTATAGAGAGGTACGTGTTAATATTTGTCAATACCATTCCCTGAACCATTAAAAAAATATATACCATTCCCTGAATTGCAAAAGAGGCTACTTGCAGTTCTGTTATGCAGTCCATGGTGGAAGCCACAAAACTGAAGAAAATAAAATTTGGAACAATATAAGACAAGCACAGTCATCTAGTGAATACTGAAGTACTAATGGTATGTATATACCCCACTAATTTACGGGAAAATATTTATATTCCTGCTTAATACCAAGTATATAAGAATTGTGATTAGTCAACCAACAATCAATGAGTCAATGTTGACTGAATGGGCAAATATTTTATGTTATTTTACTTATTGTCTTGGGGATCTGATTTTAGGTATACTTTCTGGGGAAGAAAGCAGTACTTATTAGTAGAAATCTGTCTGATATGGTTATTAGTCATCTTTAACATAACTAGCCAACCTTCACTAATTGCTAGCCAGACTTAGAGGAGAGTAGGAAACTGGTTGGCACTTGTTTTAACCAAATTTAATGAACTCCGGTACCGTAGTAGGGAAACTGGAAGGGGAAAGAGAGATCACTTTGGGCTTTTGTTTATTTACTGCGTGACGATTTTGTAAACTGTGAGTTTTTTCTTTAATAATTGCCCTCTCTCTCTCACACACATACACACACACAAACAGAGACATAGGAAAAAGTTGAAAAGTGATTCATGTTTTGACCTTTTTAGGTCTTTTTGTGGTGCTAAGTTGGCACCTAGTGTGTTTACCCAAATTTCATGTCTGATTTATTACTCCTCAAAGTTGCCCTTTCAATTTGGTCCCTCACTTAAGTTACATAGAGATGGTACCTACCAAAAATAAATAAAAATCTGAAATTCTTAAAAAAAAAAAAAAATTTGATTCATCAATTTTTATTTTTTTTCTCTTGGTAGAAGAACCTATTTTTATCATCTTTTGTTGAGAAGTATATGTGGAGAGGAACGGTACTATAGATGGATGCTAATGTTGCATTATGTGATTAGTTCTTAGTAAAGAACTACATCTTCTTATATTGGCTAGTGAGAAACAGGCGGACTGACTCTGGGATTGTGTATTAGGGAGTTGCACTGAGAAACAGTCCGTAAATGGGAAACGGGCACCAGTGCTGTTAGACAGTTTGAGTAGCATATAACTAGTACCAGAATATTGATCTTGTTGGAGCATTAGCTCATTTGCTTTGGCATTTCCTGTTACTTTACTTCAGAAGTTTGTCACTATGCTTGATTCACTTTTGCTACTTCTAATTATCTGGTTAACTCGGACAATTTATAATAGACAGACGGCTGGGTTATCCAAAACTCAATTTCTAATATTTTGACATGCACTAGAAAAAGTTCACCTAATGTTGTTTGCTGCTTCTTGAGAACTGACGAGTCAATACTGCAGATAGGATTTCAGGGTCATTGCTAACTTGTTGCATATGTAATTGCTCATGTAATTGTTACTGTGACACATTGCTACTCCATTTTTAGAACTTACACATTTGCTCTATTATACATGTTTTATAATTGAAAAGACAAAGTGTACCATTAAGAAGGTTTTCCTTTATGTTACAGATGATAGTTTTATAAAAATAGGTAACTATTGGAATGTGGATCGTTGCTCATCCTCGATATGAGAACTTATTATGGAAGTAACTTCTGGATGAATTTTGCTCATCTTTGTCAATGTCGTGTAAATAAAAATTTATATTTGTATTACTTTTTGTTAGTGTGTATAATTAGTCCTTGTTTCACAGTTTGGCAAAGGTTAGAAAAAGAAAATCAAGAATTTTTTAAAGCATATCATCTGAGATTGATAGTTAAAGAACAAATTGTTATTTTATTAGTTTTTGCATATACTATCGGGAAATTATTTTTGGGAAATTTTGGGAGTTGATTTTGTGTATGATTTACTAGATAAGTCTCTCTTCTTTTGATAGTAGTTGATACTTCATACAGAATAGTGGCTGCCTTATCTACAACCTATTCCAATAAAAATGGCGCACCTTGTTATTATGCCATGGCAACTGATTGCAAATTGCAGATACCCAAACCTGATTATTATAGTTCGGATATTTAATTACTCTCCTCGCTATCGGGATTAGGCTGCCATCAGTTGGTGCTGCTTTGGAAATATTAATGTTTATTGTGGCTTTGTACTTGCATTATTACTTCATCATCCAATCTAGCACAAGTATCTTGTGTTGTTTAAATAACTGGATATTTTTTCATTCAGATAAACAAAAAACTGATGAAGCATTGAGGAGAAAATATTTATGGTTGATATTATTACTGGTCTTTAATTCCTACTAGAGTCAGATATGGGTTGTAGTTGTGATACGAGTAGGGATGACAAAATAACCCGCCCCATTTTATACGGTCTTTAACCGCCCCGTTTTTAAATGGGGTAGTTACAGGGGTAAAAAAAAATTGACGGTTAGGGGACGGGGAACAGTTTGAGGGATTCCCCATTGGGGAACCGCCCCACCCCAAACCGCACAATAATAATAATTTTTTTTTCTAATTTTTTGTATTAAACTTACATAAGTATATATATTTACAATATTTTGAATTATTTGTTGATTTTAAATTATTATATTTGTTTTTGTGTTAGAAATTATTGCGATTAAACCAATTGGATAATTGCTTGTTTTGTTTTTCTGTTAAAAATCAGTGTGATTAAATTAATTGGATCATTGGTTGTTTCCTATATTAATCATAATGTTATAATAATTTATTTATTTTTTGCTTGCTCTTGGGAAAAAAAAAACGGTTTAATTGACGGTTTGGGGCGATTTTGTGGGACATAAAGGGCCGGTTATGGGGGATGATGGGGATTGAGAAAACCGCCCCATTGCCATCCCTAGATATGAGTGCCGGTATACCCCCATGATTTGCCTATACTCTTGTCAGAGCTCCTTGCGTTTGCAAATCTTCAATTAGACCCCCTGTCAGAGATTGTCTGTTGACATGATTATCCGAGAGCATAATGACTTATATACCCTCCTTTTCATCGCTGTACAATGCCTTACGCGAAACTACTAGCTACTCTTCCCCTACCAGTCATACATATGCCGAATAATCCCATCAACCTGCATACAATATACCTCCAATCCAATACACACATACATACTGACCCCTCCACTGACTGCCATGAGCTACTTCTACGAATTCCTAATCGGAAGTGTATTAATTTCCAACGTAAAAAGTCAGTTTCTTCAGCTAGTCTTTTGATACAATGTGCGATCAATCTATCCCTCTTGTTACTCTTCAACTATTTTTTCGTTGGATTACTTGCAACACTAGTTTATGAATTGATTGAGATATTGTGTTTTCTCCTTCAAAATCCCACCATGGATCTGCCTCTCACAGGTGCTTCTGTCTGGCCATCTGGCTGTACTTCAAAATGAGATATGATGCACTTCCGATAATTTGTAAACTGATGCCGAAACTAAAGGTGATTTAATAAAATGATGACTGGCTTTACAATATTAATATCAACTCTTGGACATTCTGGTAGTTCATCATGCTTGTTCAACATGTAATGCATTCTGATTAAGGTGTGATATGTTCATACTACACTTTCTACCAATGAAAATGGGAGTTGAGGCCATTTCTGGTTCCCAATTTCCTCTGACTAATCAATGTCACTCTCGCACCAGAACTCAGCATGCTACGCCCCAGAACAAACTGGACATGTTTTGAACCCAGAGAGCATGCACCAGCCAATTGGTACTGGTTTGCCTAATGCTTTCCCAAATCACAGGTCATCACTTAATTCGTGCATGCAACCTGCTGTTGATATGTCTGCTCATGCATGAAGGATTGATGTTGGCTCAGAGCTCAGATATGGGGCTGATGCAAGAAATGAATGGTGGAATGATAAAATCAGAATCCGGCTACGCAGGGAATTCCCTATTCATGTATGATGATGATGGAAATGCCCTGGAACATGCAATTGTAAATGCACCTGTGTCATCCTTGGGTAGTGTACAGTCCAATTCACAACACCTAAATGGAACACTCCTGGATGCCGACACTCCATTTGGACTCTTCAGATCTATTCAAAACTTTGGTCTCTCGGGATCTGGTTATGAAGGGAATTGCCCTTCAGCTGTGTTCTCTATATGTGTGGGTGTACCGATATTTAATTGATAAAACATGTCGAGTCGACTATAATTCTGCATGTTTTCTGAGATATTTAGCTCAAAATTTGGGTTAGCGTGTGAGTAAACTGGGAGTTATTTTAAACAATAGGTTCTATTGTTCGCACTCATACTACTTGAATCAACTAACTGCTTCCCTAACTCTGAAATAAAAAAAGTAAATACAACTATCTTTTTCTCAAAAAAGAAAGAAGTAAAAAAGTTTAGAGTCAACAAACTTTTGAACGCTGTAACTTATTTGATAATAATCCTTCCATTGTAATTCTTTCAGAATTGATGGAGAATCTCCAAAGATCGGCCTTCCTAGCAACAGATCCGCACAATTTCCTCAAACCCCATGGTAGAGGAGAGCACCAAGGTGAGTTTTTTGGCATTTGTCATTGTTTCGCAAATGGGAAAGGCTAACTGATATATGTGTCCTGGCCTGTTAGGAGACAATACGAGTTATGGCACCATATCACAAGGCTTGAGTTAGGATGATTTTGACAGAGATTGGTGAAATAATTTTGATGCTACTTTAGTCCCATCCATTAAAGAACTGATAATTTGTAAACGGCTGCATTTTTTTTAAAACATGTTAGTTAACTAAATGAATGTTGCCTATCAAAATACATATGACCAATGAAACGCGCATAAGAGTAAACCTTCCTAAGTTGGTTTATAGCAATAATCACTTGTCTGTGTCCAGGAAACTTATTGTTTTATATGTTTGATTGATATCCGATGACATCTAACGCATGTAATTTTCTAGAATTTGTGTTTGTGATTCTTACTTCACTGGTGGTTGGAGGCCATTCTTCTTTTCAAACACTCATTTGATTCCCATCTAATATGTTTTGATGAGTACTTTACATTTGTTTGTTTTTTCATTGTTGCAGGTCCAACAGCACCTCACTAGGACAAGTCTTTGTGAATAGCTTCTTTGAGATGCAAAGTAGAATTTTTGAAGTCCTTGAAGATACTGATTGGTGTGCTAAGGTAATAATACAAGTCAGAATGGATCACACAGAGTATGCAGTGGAAAACAGTTGACAAGAATAGTTTCATCAACACAATGTGTAACAATGGACATGATTTTGCTCCTTTATTAGGTTTGTCTTAGAATTCTGATACTAATAGTGTGGTATATATATGGTGGTGGTGTCAGTTAGTCTTGTGGTTCTGTTTGAACTGTGTTTTTGTTAAATAGAGGTTGTAATTAGTGAAAGAAAGTTTGGAAAAGGTTCTCTCTTCGGTGTTGACAAGGATATATGTGATTTTACTAAAAGGCCTAATGGCCAAACGGTACCGGCCCTTGCTCCCAAATGGGAGGTAAATGGTCCGAGCCCTCAGTAGAGGCAGAGTATCTTAACTTTAAAAAAGAAAAGAAAAAAGATACAGGTGTTTTTAACATTTTGAAACCAACGTATTATGTTCAAGTTTCAAAGTCTTATGTTCAAGTAATATTGTTTGAGTTGAACATCAATTTTTGTTTTTTTTTTCCGATGACCGGGGTGTTCAAAGGCTTTACCCCCTACTAATTCGCCGGACCCTTGCAAAGTGGTTCCTTCACACAAGGATTGTGTATTGTTCTTTTATTACCAAATTTACTGAGTGTCTTGAGCTTTCGGAACGACCAATTCACGAAATTCGTGCTAAATAACTCATGCACACGGATCGAGTAAAATTCATACCGTGTCCGTGATTGTGGTTCAGCGAATTATTTACAATCAATAAGAATTGATGCTTCTTGTCCAAATCTTATACAACTCAGTTCGAATCCAGATTTATGTTGCAAACTTTGTCAAAAGACCGGGCATTTGCATGTTTTCCTAAACATAGTTTAACCTAAGAAACTCACATTTTAAAAAGTTAGCATATCCTATTTGTATGTGTATAGGTGTATATGAGCATTGTATTCCTTCAAGTGTTTAGGTTTTAGTGTTCTAATGGAAAACAGTGCAAGTTCAGAAGATGAACGTTTTGGGTGTCTTGGGACTCTAGCATTTGAGTATAAAGATATTGGAGGGCTGAAAAGGGAAAAGAGAAATAGGCAATTTTATCATTGTCATGACGTCACCTGTAAATATACGTCCTCACGTGCATGCAACCCAACATGCAGACCCTAATTATTTACCAATTTGTTAATCATAACATTAATAATTTAGATAAATTACATCCATCTCCAAACGGCAACATTATCAGTTTGAACTTTCAAAAACCAAAATAGGGATGATGACAAAAAAATCCGCCCCGTCGGGAAACCACTCCATTTTTGACGATTTTTAACCGCCCTATTTAAAAATGGGGTGGTTATGAGGGTAAAAAACAAAAAAACGACGGTTATGAGACGGAGGACGGTTTGAGGGATTCTTCCATTGGAAAATCGCCCAGCACTAAATCGTATAAATATTATTTCATTTTTATATTACAATTATATAATTATATATATATTTACAAATTTTATATTAAAATCACACTAATATCCTTAAATAAATTTTTTGATGTCCAAATGGTGATCTGCTTGTTAGTTTTTGTTATGGAATGAACTTGTAGTCTTTGTTAGGGTAATTTACACAAAATTCCCTCAGGTTTCAAGATTTAATCACCAAATCCCCTGTCGTTCGTCAAACCCTCTGACATTTCAGATTTTAATCAAATTCTCCCCTCCAGCCAATATATATATATAATTCATAAATAATATATTAAATTTCGAGAATATATATAAATTTAAAATATATATATTAAATTTTGAAAAATTTATAAATTTAAAAAATATATATATATAATTCAAAACAAATATATAAAATTTGAAAAAAATATATATATTTCAAAAAATGAATTTTATTTTTTTATTTCACCACGTGAGTGGCACGTGATAAGGTGTATGATTTGGACCAGACACGTGAGGTTGAATGGGGACCCATGCCATGTTGTCTACTTAAATCTTTATTTTTTTATTGTATTATTTTAAATGGACAAAAAATTAAAGGAAAAAAAGGTAAAGATGCGAAAGTTGGATAAGAAGAAGTGGAATATGGTAAGATGGTAGGCTGATTGTTTGTCTCTTCTTGGATACTAGTATCATCATTTTATTTTTCTTTCCTTTCTATTTTTTATGGGGGTAAATTTATATATGTTTTTCGAATTTTATATATATTTTTCGAGTTTTATATATTTTTCAAATTTTATATAAATTTTTGAAATTTAATATATTATTTATGAATTTTATTTTTATTTTTGAATTTTATATATTTGTTTCGAATTATATATAATTGTTTTTGAAATTATATATATATATTCCAAATTTTATATAATATTTCTAATTTTATATATATATTTTCAAATTCTATATATTTGTTCTGAATTATACATATATTTCAAAATTTATATATATTTTTGAATTTTATATATTTTTTCAAATTTTAATATATAGTTTACAAATTATATATATATATTTTTCAAAATTTATATATATTTTTGAATTTTATATATTTTTTCAAATTTTAATATATAGTTTACAAATTATATATATATATTTTTCAAAATTTATATATTTTTTTCAAATTATATATATATATATTTGAATTATATATATTTTTTTCAAATTTTATATATTTGTTCAAATTTTAAATAATTTTTTCGAATTTATATATATATATTTTTATAGAGGGGGGAGTGTAATTATCCAAACAAGAAGAGGGAAAGTATATATATCCAAAAAAGAGGGGTGAAACTGTAATTTATATGAGGGGCATTTAAGTCATTTTGACATGAAAATTGCTTGAGGGCATATATGATTAAAATCTAAAATGTCAGGGGCTTTGACGAACAACAGGGAGTTTGGTGATTAAATCCTGAAACCATAGGAGATTTTGTGTAAATTACCCTTTTTGTTATGAAGTTGTTTTTTACTAATGATAATGATTTACAGGTTTATTGTGGATTGTTATGTTATATTGTTTGATCACTTAAGTTGTTAGAATTGGAGACTTTTATTAAAGTTTGTTTATCTAGATTTAAATTATTATTTTTTGTGTTAGTAACTATTGGGATTAAATTGGTTAGATAATTGTTTGTTTTATTTTTGTGTTAAAAATTATTACAATTAAATCAATTGAATAATTGATTGTTTTCTAAATAGATCATAATGCTCTTAGGAAAAAGAAGAAAAAATGGTTTAATGGGGCGATTTTGGGGGACATGAGGGACGGTTTGAAAAAGTTATGGGGGTAAAGGTGAATTTTTTAAAATATTTTGAGGCAGTTATAAGGGATGATAATTTTCACCATTAATTGGTTATAGGAATTGAGAACCGCTCTATTACCATCCCTAAGCATACACCACCCTTGTACACCTAATTAATTAATTATATTTTACCAAATTTCTCCTAACATTACATTAAAGCTACAATTACTGATTAAACCTCTCTTTCTTCTTTACAAAAGTTTATAATTCCAAATAGTCAAAACTTCTTTCAATATCTCTCTTTTCCCTTATCAAAACTTCTATTGGCCCATTTTTTTCTTATTAATACAATTATCATACTTACCTTTTAAAATAATAATAATAATAATAATAACCATGATCATAATTAAAGTAAATCATGGAAATTAAGAGAAAAAGTAGACAGAACGTAGTATACGTTGGGCATTGGTCATGGTCATGCATGGAGGCATTTCCCAAAGAGAATCGAATCAATCCCTCCCTTTCTTTTTGCTTTTTCACAGTTTGCTACAGCTTTCTTTACCATTCCCCAATAAAAATGGTGGGTTGTATATATATATATATATATATATATATATATATATATATATCATGGCTTCTTCATTCTTATTCCCCTCTTTCTATCTATAATATATATATATATACGTATATACTTCATTTCTTGGATAGTGGTATATGTGGTGTGATGCTTGTCTTTACAACTATATATATATAGAGAGAGAGAGTGTGAGAGAATATGTGCATATATATATATAAATCTATATAGTGATTAGAGATTCAAAATAAGAATAAGAGAGATCATAAGGGAAAAGAAATATGCATGATAGAGAAAGAAGCCCCCATATATGCTAGTATAGTAGAGAGAGAGAAAAGAAAAAGAAAAGATGGTCAAATTGGACCTCGAAGACTTCGATATTATCTCTCTTCGACTATCTTTATCGAACTCTCTTACCACTTTAATTACTTTGTTTGGTTTTTGAAACCCTAACCCTCACCTATCAATTTATATGGTCAAATTTTCACTTTCTCTCATTTTTGAAACCCTTCCTTCTCAATTACTATATATATATATATATATATATGCTCATAAAAGAGCTCTTTTATATATCCTAATATAAATTTCTCAATCAAACTATCCAATGTTACGGGTGATGCCGAGGGTAGAATTGGACATGCAAAATGATTTTCTTTTCCTTCTATTTTTGGTTTGCAGAAAATATCACTCAGCCAAGGAAATACTCTCTACCCAATTTTCTTTGTCAAAAGAAATAAAGAAAAAATACCTTTCATTTACTTATCCAAAAAAAAAAGTTACTTGAATAGATTTAAAGTACTTTAGAGTTAAATAATAAAAGTTGGGAAAAATTCAGTCTTAATATTCAGAAAGTATCAAATCTCGTGTTAAATTTTTAATTTTTAATGAACCATGATTGAGAATATCATCTGAATTTTATGCACAAGTCTCGTAAATTAAAGATATTGTGTTCTTATTATTGTGAAAATAAGTATTTAGTTTGACCCTTTTGACTTTTTCAGTACAAATAGAGTCCCAAGTACATATATGGAATATTCAATTATAGAAAAGGAACAACAAATTTTCCTGCTGTTTATGGCACTCACAATGTGGGACTCAAAGAATGTTATTGAAAGTGGACGTGACACTCATTTTCAGATAAGAATAAGCTACGAGTGGGGTCATTCTCCCCAAGGATTTTAATGCATGGAATATTCATTTTGCCTGGTGAGAAATAGTGGATTTTATTCCTCCTTATCTCATTATGAACCATTTAACACCATTTCGCATGCAGTTGCACGGATGTCCTTTTTTTTTTTCAATTTAGCGACTCGCAGAATAAGGGCCCTAGTTTTTATTATAAAAACGCTTCTAGTTATATATATATATATATATATATATCCAAATGTCTCCACTCAACGAAACTTGTCTTCACTTATGAAAAATGTTAAGAAGAAGCTAAGATAAAATATTTTCATGTATTAGGGTATGTTTGGTAGACATGTTTTTGTGTCTGTTTATGTTTTTGTATTTATAAACTTGTTTGGTTTAGTATTTTTGGGCTATGTGGGTTAAAAAACACTTTCTCACTTACCCAAATTTTAGGCATATTTCAATAAACATGAATTTGGTGTTTATTGGGGTGTTTATTGGGCGGTCTGGTCTTACTATTTATTTATTATTTATTATAATATTTATTTATGTATTATTATTTTTCTTTCTTTATTATTTCTTCACTTTATAATATATTTTATTATTTTATTATTTATATTATTAAATTATTATTTATTAATTTATATATTAATTTATAAATATATTCTATTTATTTATTATTATTTCATTATTTAAATCATTTTATTTATAAATATTTATTCATTTTTAATTATTTAAAAATATATTTTATTAATTTAATATTAATTTATTATTATTATACTCATTTTTTATTATTATTATGAAGTATTTATTTGTTATTATATTTACTTATTATTTATTATTTATTATTATTATTTATTTCATTTTGTTTATTATTTATTATTTTTATTATATTTTTAAATATGTTTTATGTAATTTATTATTTATTTTATTATTATTATTTATTATTTAGTCCATTTTGTATTATTATATTTATTTATTATTATTGTATTCATTTATTATTATTATTATATTATATTTTATTTATTATTTATATTATTAATTATTGATTTTTAATTTTTCAATTTGACCCAAAAAACATCCCTACCAAACATACTTATGTTTTTGGATGAATAAACAAAAAAACAAAAAACATGTTTTTTGTTTATTTCAACACAAACATAAACACAAACACAGCTCTACCAAACTTGCCCTTAAAGGTCTTGCTCATCCAGTATCTCTACTCTTGATCAAATGGAATTTCACATACATCACTCATCATAATTGTAAACTCCTATATGTACAATATTTCATTGATAATGTGATACTATTACAAAAAAATTATCCTTTTTTTTTTCGGTAATTGTAATTATACAAGTGTATGCAAATAATATCATGTTGTGCTTGTCTAACATATATACCTACTAAATCAAAACTCAGATAGAAATATATATATAAAAAAAAATCAAAATAGAAAGGTAAGGATAATATATAAGGGCACTTTCGGAACTTGGATATGGAATTTATGGGGGCATGCATATGTTCATGACTTCATGCATGCACTTGCCACCTCTAGCCAGAAGCCTAAAAAGAAACTTGTAGCTTATCAAATTTCACAATATTTTCCTTCTTTAGAATGTTATCTCCATGTTTCTTTTTCTCTCTTTTGAATTATTAATTTTTTATTCCAATTTTATTGTAATTCCATTCTTCAAGGTATGCCAAATGACTAATATATATGTATGTGTGTGGCTGTGGGTGTAAAGAAGATCCTTAGCCCTCCATTGGCCTGCTTTGATCCCCTCGATTCTCGAGACCTAAGCAAGTATATATACCCACATTACCATAACCAAAATCACATATTCCTTCAACAATCTTTTCTTCTTCACCAGTCAAGTAATATTGACCGTTTCTTAGTTATCACAAGGTGAGACTTTGTCCATATATATAGGGTTCATATACATATATATGTATATATATATATAAGCCCTCATATACAGATTTAGTATTTTGTTTTGCTTCAAATTGTTTCTTAGTTTAAAAAAACTACACTTCTTCCTTTGGTTTAATATTCCATGCTGCTTTACTTAGAATGATTTTGAGCTCTGGGTGTTTGTGTGTGTAACTGTGTATGAATCGAAGTATTTTTTCAGTTTGACTTCTGCTTAGATGGTTTCTAGCTAGCTAGTACTTTTAATGTTGATCTGGTGAAGCTTCCTCTTCTTTAAATATTAAAAAACTCTATGAAAATTATATAGATATATGCATATATACATGTTGCTAGCTAGTACACGAGTCTCATCGATCTCTCTTTCTTTCATAACACGTACTCTAAAGCCTTACTCGATCTATCATTATAGAAATATAAAGACCAAGGATCAAAGTGTTGTACATATGTATGTTATGTGCTATAGTAAAGTGGTACTAACATATACTAATATGTATATATATAATGAAGGTGACATGTATATATTTTGTGGTAGTAGGAAAGATGAGCAGGCCAGGAGACTGGAATTGCAGGTCATGCCAGCACTCGAACTTCCAAAGGAGAGATTCATGCCAACGATGTGGAGATCCGAGAGGTGGAGATAGATCAGGCCACCATGACTATGGAGCTTTTGGCTTCAGAGCTGGAGGTAGTTCATCATTTGGATTCACAGGTCCTGATGTCAGGCCTGGTGACTGGTATTGTGCTGTTGCCAACTGTGGGGCCCATAATTTCGCCAGCCGCTCCAGCTGCTTCAAGTGCGGCGCTTTCAAGGACGAAACCTCCTCCGAGGGTGACATGCCTCGCGGAAGAGGTTTTGTCTTTGGAAACAATAGCGGCGGTGGTGGCAGTAGCAGCCGCTCTGGATGGAAATCCGGTGACTGGATTTGCACTAGGTAAAGTTAGCACATTTTTTTATGAACAAAACATAGAAGATTTATCAAATGTTTAATGCCCTTACTCCCAAATGAGAGGTCAGGTTCAAGTCTCACCCGAGACGGTATGTTGTGAGTATACTTCACTTTTAAAAAAAAAAAATATATATATATATATATATATACTTAAAGCATTTTGAATAATGATATTAATTTGAGATTATGAATTTTAAATTCAATATTAGGTGTCGAAACTATTTTTTTGTTTTTCATTTGATGCAATAGATCTAATTGAAAATCATTTCGAGACATTTTCTATGGAATATAGTAGTTTAATTGGCCACTTGGCATTTATTGCGGGCACGATAACGTACGTTTTGAACTCCAAGTCAAGTAACAATTTTCGAGCTAAGTCATGTACTATTCTAAGAATAGGTTTTTATATTTGATTCTTCTCTAGTTCGTTTGTGTTAAGTCTTAACGGAGTGAAACATATAAATTTTGAGTTTCATGATTTTACTTTGAACCCGAGAAAACGCATCCAAACAAAATAGCATCTGCCCATTTTTACTTTTGTTTCCTTTTTGCGAATACTTAATGCATGAAGCACTTTATTATATATATATATATATATATCCTATTTAATGGTATATATTATATACATTATACACATATATATTGAATTATAAATTCAGGTTGGGTTGCAACGAGCACAACTTTGCTAGCAGGATGGAATGTTTCAGATGCAATGCACCGAGGGACTCTAGTAGCAAGTCTTCATTTTGATCCCACAATTTAAGGTTGACAGCTTTAGTTACTATATATAATTATATACACACACACACTTAATTTTCCACTATGTGATTATTATTTATCCTACTTATAAATATTTGTTAATTTCATTTTTCAGATAATGCTGCCTAAGAAGAGAGAATCAGGGGAGACCATCTTATATGTTATCCCAAATTAAATGATCCTTTCCCCCTATTTTCTGGCTTTTTTTTTTTCAATTTATATTTTAGGTATGATCTTTAATTTTTATGTTTCTGCTTAGGGAGTCTAAGATGAATTATGGTTGAAAATTCAATGTTGAGGAAAGGATCAATCCATCATTGTGTGAGCTTTGTTGTATTAAGTTTGGTCTTGTAATACATGTGATGGTTTCATCAATCTAGTATTAATTTATGTCTTTTTGAGAGGGTTTCTACTTCCTGATTATTGTTGCTCCAATGTGTTCCTCGATGGAGTCTTATTATTACTGTATATTGTATTAAATAACCATAATGGTGTGTGTCTGTGTATATATATATATTACACATGCACTAGCATGACTTTCAGAACGATGGTCTCTCGAATTGTAATAACTTCTATGACATAATAGTTGCTTTATGCATGTGGAAGTGGTCCAAGGATGTTAACAGCAGTTTCTGCAAATCACCATTAAACTTAACAAGCTGCAAAGGATAATATATATGTATATATATATATTATATAATGTATATATGTAGTTTATTGATTGCAAGTGAAGGTCTTGGTTAATCCTGCACATGCAAGAGGATAACAAACAATGAATTTATTTAACAAAATAAAAAAAGAAGAGGATAACAATGAATAGAGAGAGGTTTCTATATATTTTTTAAAAAAATACCAACCAAAAACATTTATGAAAAGAAAAAAAATGCATGGAAAACATACAATTGTCTCAGCCATGCATATGTATATATATATCCTCAGTCCTCACTATCTAGCTAGGAATTGAAAAACGGTTAGATATTTGGATATGTTTGTACAAACTCTGGTTCTTTAATGTACTTACCATATATGGATATGGATTTCCATCAACTATTTTGTTGTTTGCATGGACGTCAAAGAAAAAGAGATAAGTAACCGAAATTATACTGTTTTTTAAATTTAAATTTCTTCCTTTTTTTATGGGATTTAGAAAATTTAACTCTTCTCTGTTATTGCATACCCCATATTTTATGTATAGTATGTTCTATCTTTGCAGATCATGATATTATCTTTTTCTTTCCCTAAGTAAATATATATTTTATTTGTTTCATATATAAATATAAGGATAATGCTTGGGTCCTCACCGCTGAGGACCAACTTGGTCCTCACCTCTTATTTGAACTAATAAAATTAAGACACATGTCCAATATCAATTAAAAAAATAAGATTAATTTCATTTACATCATTTTGAACTCCAAGGTTTGCATAATTACATTTACACTCCTTACTTAAGAAAAAATAACTCACTTATAGCCCCTGACCACTTTTGGTATCTTTTCACACCTAACAAAATTTTGAATACCTAAACTACCGTTACCATATCCCTATTTTAATATATCAATTTGACCCCTCAGTTTAAAAAAGACTATATTGTTCAAAATTCAGATGGTGTAAATGAAATTAACAAAAACAATTTATTTACATATTTAACTAACACAAGTATTTACATTTATATTTATCAAACTTGTAAACTAACACAAGATTTCATTATTTATATTTACATTTATTTTTTACTTTAAAATATTTATATTTATCAAACTTGTAAACTAACATAAGTTTTTATTATTTATATTTACATTTAATTTTTTTGAAAAATATTTATATTCATATTTATATTTATCAAACTTGTAAACTAACACAAGTTTTCATTGTTTATTTTAATTTTGAAACATATTTTCAATAATATTAGACACACTTCACAAAATAAAATAAAAATATTTTATTTTAAATTAAAATAAAATAAAATAAAAAATATTTGAATTCACTCAAAAAAATATTAAATTACACACATATTTGAATATTGAAAAACATATAATAATATATTATATATTACCCATGTCCAGAAAAGTATTTGTGATATGGTGAGTCTTTCAACCGAGTTATTCTTAAACTTGGCACTAGTAACCACTCTCATCCGCCACTCTCCACCGCCATTTGTATTATTGTATTATCGTAAAGAATTGCTATTTATGTGTGTAATTTAATATTTTTTTGGGTGAATTAAAATATTTTGTATTTTATTTTATTTTGTGAAGTGTGTCTAATATTATTGGAAATATGTTTCAAAATTAAAATAAACAACGAAAACTTGTATTAGTTTACAAGTTTGATAAATATAAATATGAATATAAATATTTTTCAAAAAAAATAAATGTAAATATAAATAATAAAAACTTATGTTAGTTTACAAGTTTGATAAATAGAAATATGAATATAAATATTTTTCAAAAAAAATAAATGTAAATATAAATAATAAAAACTTATGTTAGTTTACAAGTTTGATAAATATAAATATAAATATAAATATTTTAAAATAAAAAATAAATGTAAATAATGAAATCTTGTGTTAGTTTACAAGTTTGATAAATATAAATGTAAATATTTTAAATGTAAATATTTGTGTTAGTTAAATATGTAAATAATTTTTTTGGTTAATTTCATTTACACCGTCTGAATTTTGAACAATATAGTCTTTTTTAAACTGAGGGGTCAAATTGATATATTAAAATAGGGATATGGCAAGGGTAGTTTAGGTATTCAAAATTATGTTAGGTGTGAAAAGATACCAAAAGTGGTCAGGGTGTAAGTGAGTTATTTTTCCTTAAGTAAGGAGTGTAAATGCAATTATGCAAACCTTGGTGTTCAAAATGATGTAAATGAAATTAATCTTATTTTTTAATTAATATTGGACATGTGTCTTAATTTTATTGACCCAAATAAGGGGTGAGGACCAAGTTAGTCCTCACTGGTGAGGACCCAAGCATTGTCCTAAATATAATAAAATCCATGAATGAACTGTTCAGTACAATTTCTCTCATTGTTCAGTCTCCCATTATTATTTCATACTTCAATCAATTGCACGTTTCATTTTTCATTTAAATCTAAATCTACCCATGTTCAATTCATATATATATGAATTGAAAATCCAATTTATATGCTGATGTTTCCCGTATTAATTTCCTTCTCAATTACACATAAATTTGGTGTATATATATATATATATATATATTCCAATTAACAGATATTCCAGTTCATTAATTCTGAATGAGATGATAGCTGAAGGAGTGAAGCGAAGCCCAATTGATTTCCAAATTTAGGGTTTCTTTACAGCTTTGTATATATATGGCGTTTTTTCTTTTACTACTTTAGGGGTTTTCTCTTTTACCCCTCCCTTTATAACTGTTACCTTATTGGTTTTATAATAATTATTTATACACCCAAAAAAAAAACAAAAAAACATAGGCACTTCTTCTCACGAGTGTCAAACGTACCGTCATATTAAACAAGAAGAAAAAAAAATACAGGTGACCACCTTTTCCATATTGTCTAATCTAATTAATGACAATAAAATAAAATAAACACTTCAATATAATGTATTGCTCCAGGGCAGGAATTTCAATAAAAGGTTATAAATAAAAAAATAAAAATAAAAATCCAATTATTTTTTAGTCAACACTACAAGAAAAAAAGACTATTTACAGGGGTCAAATATGTCTTAAAAAATTTTTTACGGGTAACATTGCACTCTCGTCTATGGAGATCTCGTAAATAAACTTAATTTTTTACGACTAACAACGTAGTTCATAAAAAATTAAATATCACTCGGATAAAGGTTTTTGCGACATATATTTTCTCCATCAATAATTTATTTATATGAGATGTTATTTCTCGTTAATATATTTAAATATTCACAAAAAATATTTTTGCGCAGGGACTCGAACCCAAGTCATCACAAACTACCGTGGGGAACTTAATCATTAGGGTCGAAAGGCACATATTATTATAAGTACTTAATCACCAATGAAAATTAAATAAAATTGTCTACCAATTATTTACGATATATTTTACCTTCTATTATAGCCAAAAACTATCTCATTAATAATAAAAAGATTAACGAGATTTTTAGCTCTTCGTAAATACTTGCTTTTACGACTATTTTATTAGTTTATCGTAAAAATTTCAATTTATGAACTTATTACAGAGAGTTTTATATAAATTTCGTAAAAGGTAATTTTACGAATTAAAATACCGATTTTTGATAAATACAAAGTCGTAAAAATTCTTTTTTCTTATGGGATTAGTTCTAAAACAATTAAATTGTGCATGATCACAAAAGAGTAAGTGCATTAACCTTATAGTAAGATATAGTTCTTTTTCTTTTGTTCATCTTTCTTAAATAATGAGGGACCATCTTTGATTAATTTGATAAACTCCCAATCAACAATAGATCTTTATCATCATATTAAACATATAGTTCACATAGGATTCCAAAACTTTTCAGTTAACATCTTTTTTGGGCTCTCCTCATTGACCTTATAGCTTTCTTAAGAGTAGATTATTGGTCAAAAAGTGACCACACATTCATTAGTGTCTCCTACTACACTCCATTATTTAGCTTTTGCCAAGATTCTTGTCTCCCTTTAAGCTAAACTTAATTTATGTAACTTCATGTGGTTTACTAGTGTTAATCATATATAGTACCTCTCACATATATAATCATGTCAAAATAGAGCAAATTATTGATGCAGGTTCTTCCAAAACCAGTTGATGTGAAGTGTACCATGCAAGAATATGTATTGAAAATGAATCAGAAGGGAAGGTAGCCAAGAAGAGATTGTGTGATTTGATCGTTACATAATATTATAACTAAAATAACAAGTTTAGTACTACTAGAATGTTTATAGGACTGTAAACCAACCATGCAAGCACTTCACAAGCAACTCAATCTCGGCTCAATAAAATTTTGGCTCACGTTTGCTTATTTAATAAGTGAACAAAACTCAAACAAGTGTAAGCTCGGTTCGAAAATGTTCGCGAACAAAACTCATGAACAAGACTTGTTAAAAGTTTCCTTGTATATTTTTATATATAATAGATGTATGGTAAATTATTATATTATGTAATACATAATATAAAATTTTAACATATTTATACAAATTTAATGTAATATAGGACAAAGTTAATATTAAGCCCAATATTATTATTATATTAAAAATTATCAAAGATCCTAATCTCTAACAAACAACCCAATCTAAGAGATTATTGGTAAGAGTAATATATATTATAATTGAACCGAGTTATTCATGAACAGGCTTGAGCTCAACTCGCTAAAACTAACATTCGGCTATGGCTCGTTCGTTTAACAAATGAACCAAATTTAAACAAAATTAATTTTAGGCTCGTTTAATAGATAAGTATGTTTGAACATTGTAAAGTTAGGCTCGACTCAGCTCTAGTAACCGCTCATATACAATCTACCTTGTACTCAATTGCATTTTGGTTAATTGTAAAGGTGTTTAAGGTTTTTAATGTGGCAATAAGTTACTGTAAAATTTGTAATTTAAACAGTGGGAGAGATGAGTAAAAGTAAGACATGAATTTTAGCCACTCAAACTTGTAATTTTTTTTTTTGGGTAATGAAACTTGTATTTTTTATTTTCACGTAGTAATATTTTTTTTCACTTAAATTGCACGGTAGACAAATTTAAGAAGGAATGTTGTATTTTTATTTTTTTTGTTGCGTTTTATTAATATAATATTTTAATCCTTTAGACATTTTTCATTGAATCAAGAGCTTATGATTTTATTAGTCTCTCAAACTAAAGGAGTAGTGATGGTGTGAGTAGTGAATACTTTTGATGAGAGTGCCCTTTCATACAGTAGCTTTTTCGTAATTAAAGGAGTCTTTTTTATTTCCTTGTAATGGTTAAAAGAAAAACATACATGATAAAGATGCAAGGTAGTATTGCTTTGGAGATGATAAAGAATAAAGATCTCTTCTTTTTCAAAAAACAATACATGGTGCTTTGGAGAGAATACACTTTTCATCTTCCTTTCTCATCCTTCTCTCTTTCCCTCTTATTTCTTGTATAATCAAGTATGGTTAATTATTAAAAAAATCATTTTTTAATTGATTTTACATTTGCACTATAATTTGGAAATAAATAATTTGAAAATTAATTTTCAGATTTAGCTAGTCCTAGTTTGGTAGGACCGTAGGAGGGTAAGGAGGTGCAGCTTGGCCTACAGATAAAGTCATTTTTTCAAAAAAAATATTTTACTTTTCTACTTATATAGGTGGTGTTTGGGTCTTTAAAAATGACTTTATAAATTGTGAAATGACAGAGAAGAGAGAGATATGGAGGATGAAAATACAACCAGAATTTTATGAATGTTTCATATATTAATGATTATTCAAAATAATACTGTAAATCAATAATTTATTTAAGTTTATCAATTCCCAAATAAATTAATGAGTTTTTGAAGTAGATAAGTTCACTCTAACTACTTTTTATTTTGAAATTCATTTATCAAATAGGTTTAGATTTCAAAGTTATAGAACACTAATTGATGAATGATCATATTCATTATATTTATTCATGAATACTACTAGTAGATATGTTTATTTTTCCAACACGCCTGAATTTCATTAAGACAAGACATATGATAGACTAGTCACGCCCTTTAAAGAAGCACTTGAACCACTTTAATTATGAGCTTAAATGTTGTTTGGCCCTCAAAGTAATCAACCTAGTCAAATCATTTAAATAAGTACAAGAGTTGAAGTTTTAGCTCAACACTGTGATGGTCAATGATAGCAAAATTTATACAACTTTTATCCAAACCTGAATCCAAGAAAAAATAAAATGTTTTGAACTTTTAGAGTTTACTTTTAATTATAGTTTTAAGAAGGCAATTAAGCACCTATAATCAACTAAACTAAGTTCAACCCACTTTCTTTTCTCTTTTCTTCTTTACCCATTTTTGGTTTTTCCGATCTGTTTTTGGGATGACAAAGATGCCCCTTTGTTTCAAAAATATTTTCACTTTATGTTTTCTTTTCCTTCTTTTTCAGAATATGAATTTTGTTCTTTTTATTATAAAACAAAAAAGCGCACTATTAAAAACGTAGTCTTAAATTGCAGTTATATATACTTTTAGGGTTTTGTTTATGATGCGTAATTTAATTATATTTTTTTTTCAGTTCAGTTAATCTCAGAACATTAACCTCGTCTAGGAAACTCAACTGTGAATCCTTAGTTTAATTAATAATTTATAAATTAAAATAAAACTTGTAACCAACTTATATGAGATAAAGATAAGGATTATGGAGATGTGAAATTTCTGTTAGTTTTTTGAATTTTTTTGAGTTATCAGTGATAAACAGAACTTTCCATCCTTTGAATTTTTATTTCATTTAAACTGGTCCTTATTATTTTAAGAATATAAAAATTACAATATCAAACTACTTAAATGAATAAATAATTAATATATTTAAAATCAAAATATTAAATTGAGTATCACGCAATACTTGAATGCATAACACTCTTGATAAAAAAAAAAAAATAAAAAAAAAAAACACCTAGCAGAGTTATACTAGATTTGCTTTAAGAACCACAAGCCCAAAAGACAAATTATATATGGGATTGTAAAAATAGTAATCCAGCAATGGCTATAATTTAGGTTTGAATGAATGAATGAGTTTGATTAAATTTAAGAATGACAAATGAATGAATTTGGGATGAGTTTGGCTAAAACCTGTTTTTCAATTACGATATCATTTATATTAATTGTGCAGCTTTTTCTGAATGAGTTTTAAATAAGTATATCAAAATCGCTCTAGCAGGACAAATGAAAGATTCATTCTCTCCCGTTACCTCCTCCATTATGTACAAGAAAATAAAATATCATTCTTTTATTTTGTAAAATAAAATAAAAAATTACTCTAAAAAGTATGAACATGAGTTCTAAATTAAATAGTGGGTAATATGTTAATATTCAAAGAATATATATATATATAAACAAAAATAGAATTCAACACTGAATCCGCTCCACTCCATACTCATTGCAAGTTTCTATATAAATTATATAATTATCTCTATTTCATAGAATTCATGTTTGTTTTTCAAGAAACATAAGTAAAAATAAAAATAATTTCTAATAATATATTTTCGTTTTCAATGATTGAAGAACGTTTCTCATGTTTTCACAAAAATATCAAATATTAAAAAAAGCATATCTCTTATCTTCGTCACTATATCACATAAACGTTTCACATATGCACTATTCATTTAAAACAAAACTCATATCATATATTGCTATTATTAATTTTTTAAATTTAAATACACAATATATTATAAATTTTAGTAAATTATTTTTTAGTTAATATAAAATAATTTTATATGCTAGTTTGAATTGTTTTTCAGCAAAAATATACAATTTCATCTATCATATCTTTATCTATTACATTCAATACTTTTATGTTAGTATTATGCAATAGATATTATACTATAGTTTTACCGTGAAAAATTATTTATGTTTCTTGCGAAAATAGAATGAAAAACAACATTTCCCCTTATATTTTTAAATCGGAGGAAAAAATCAAGATTGTTAGGATCGCGATCATCGTTGGAGGGTCCGTAGGATCAAGATCGTAGAATCGTAAGTACGATCGTAAGATTCTACCACATTGTTATAAAAATAATTCAAATTAACTCCTTAAATCATGATATCTCTATAATAGAATAAAAATATACTCAAAACATCAAATATAAATAAAAACATAACCCTAAAATCAATTTTGGAAATATTATAAGGATTATATAAGTTTGGCCTATCATATAGTATTACTTTATATTTCTTTAGTCTATGTCTTTTGAAATACCAATTAGAGTTACGCCTCAATTAATGCATATTAATTAATTTATTTTTAATTTTTTCAAAGAAAGTTTGGAAATATTCCTAACCCCTCACACTTTTAGAACAGTACTAGTAATAAAAATCATGTGCAAAATGCACGTATCATAATTAATAAGAGAAAATAAAAAAATTATGATATTATATACATAATTTTGTAAAAAATGAAAAAATGCACGTGAGGAAAGAATCATAATTAAAAAGATAAAAATTTATATATATATATTTTTTAAAATACTGCAAAAGTGCAACAATAAAATAGTTTACAAATTTCTTATCTACAAGTGGATATATAGATATATATATTAACATGTACTCGTTTAGATAAAGTCAACTCTTTTTGAAAATTTGCTAAACCTCTTGACTTTTATAAGGTAATATAAAGTAAAGAACAAAACATAACAAAATATTTACTACCAATACTTTTAATAATAAAAAAACTCACTTTTTGTATTTAAAAACACATGAAAAAAATTAGAAATAATTAAAATACGTTAGATTTTTATAACTAAGTAAGTATAGATATGAATTAGAGATAATAAATAATAAATAAATACAAAAGGTATAGATAAGTATAAATTAAAAATAAGTTTAGATCGATTATTAGTTTTTATTAGATAATAAGTATAGTTAATTTTTTTCCCCCTTTTATATGGATGGCTCAACATAAAATTAATTTTTTCGCTTTAAAAAACCCAAAATTGCATACAAATAGTAGAATCCCGATCTTATGTCAATCCTACCAATCCTATAGCGATCCTACCCCATGAGCGATTTTTATGGGATCAGAATTATTTTGGATGGTAGGATCGTAAGTAGGGGTGTTCAAAACCTGTTCGGTTCTGGTTCCGGTTTCGTCCGGAACCAGAACCAAAAGTGCAAGGAATCGAACAAAAAAATCGTTTCGGTTTCGGTTCCTTCTATCCCTTTTTTTACAAAAATAAAAATACCAAATATTAAAAGATAATATAATTATAAATTATAGTATTTGAACTATTACAAACCCAAAATCAAATATATAATTAGTGGTATGAAAATAACTATATCAAACGAAAAAAAATATGTATATATGCTTATATATGTAAAAAAATATATATAAGATAAAACTTGTATGGATCAAAATCTTTAAATCATACGAAAATTTTCAAACCTTTTCAAAGTATGGTTAATTTAGGTTGTGATCTATAGTTTATGAATCAAATGCATCCCACACTATTTATTAAATAATTTTAGAAAATAAAAAATAAAAAAACAGTTTGGTTCTGGTTACGCGGATCTGGAACCGGAACCGAACCTAAATTTTCGATTTTTGAAATTTTGAACCGGAATCGAATGGCCGATTCCGGTTCCTGAACACCCCTAATCATAAGATCCTACCCCTAATCGTAAGATCCTATCTAATAGGATCGTGATCCTAACAATCATGGAAAAAACCCAAATGCAGTTTTGCTGATTCAAGCCCATGTACAAGTTAATGCTAGCCCAAGCCCAACTATCACTGACAGGCCTATAATATTGGGCTAATCTAATTAATTTGGGCCAATGGGCTTCACTCTGAAAATTTAGTTTCCCGCTCAAGGACTGAATGATTTAAAAACGCGCTTTGTTCACTCATCCCCATTTTTGTAGAAAAAAAGGAAAAAATATTATTAGTAGCATTTTTGGCAACATTTTGAGTCAGTTTCAGGAGAGAGAGAGTGAGAGAGAGAGAAGGATGCGGAAGGAGTACTCTTCCATTAGGGTTAGGGTTAGGGTTAGGGTTAGGGTTTTCAACCATGGGTTCCCCTCAATCTGACGATAAGATCAACTCTTCCACAACCATCTCCTCTTCATCACACTCCCTCACAATCCAAGTAATACTCGCAACTTCGTTCCTCTATCCCTCCAAAATTCCTTTCTATTGATGATTCACATGATATATATATATATATATATATATATATATATATATGTATGAATGTATGTATGTATGTGTTGCCATTTTGTGTTGTACTTTGATTTTTGTTTTGTTTACGGCTTCTGGGGTTTTTATTATTGGATGGGTTTTGCTTGATGGAGGTGGGCAGGAGTTGTTTGTTGCGGGTTGGATTGAGTTAATTCTATTTGTGGTGGTATTTAATTTCTGTGCAGACATTAAATCAGGGTTTGGGGGCGGGGTTAGAATTTGGGGATTTTGATCTGATTTTAGATTTCACTATTTTTGATTAATTGGTGTCAATTGAAGTAGGTTTTGGCGGTGTTTCAGTGGATTTTGGGTTTATCAAGTGATGTGTTGAATTGGGTACTTGCTTTCTCCAATCTGTGCTTGAAATGAACTTGAGAGTATTGTATTGCAGTTTCTTTTAGTTTTTGTGTTTTTGATTTTCCCGCGGGTGAGTATGTTTTGATTGTTATGTTCTGCGTCAATCTTCCTTTATTTATACTGTAAAATACCCGGGAAATGTCAAAGTGGTGCCATGAAAAATGGGGGTTCTACTTTTAGAATTTATGACATAGATTATGTATGTATACCATTAGAAGTAAGTTTTACCGAGTGAATATATCACAGTGAGCAGCTCTGGGACATGAATAACTTATTTCTTTTATTGATTCCATCGGTAACAGGATTCCCCTATTTTTAAGTACATAAGCAGCTTGTCGCCTATAAAATCTGTGAAGGCAGCACCTGTTGCACAAGGATTTCCAGGACTTAGTTCTCCTCCAATTGTGTTCAAATCACCTAGTGTTAATCCACACCAAGAAGGAATTTCAAAACGGTTCGATATTTCTTGAATCTTACTGTGTTCTCTTGATTTCAATTTACGAATATGGATCATGACATGAGAATTGATCATGTGAAAGTGTTATTTTTTCGCAGGCTTCAATACTCTACCCCATCAGGGGCGGAGTTATCACAACAGGACAATACATGCAAGAATGATATCACAGATCCAGATATGTCTAAGAAGTCCAATACTCAATATAGCAGGGGGTTGATCCCTTGCCCTGAGGAGGAATGTGATAATAATGGCTCTGGACACAATCAAGATGGCAGTCCCTTAGGATGTGTTGATGAATACTTGGTTGATGCTGTGCAAGTGGACTGTGCAAACTCTGCACATTCTGCCACTTTAAGCTCAAAACAACCTGATAATGTGTCTCAATCAGGGAATGGTTTTACCAACACTGAGGAATCAGTAACAAAACATGATAAGAAGAATGATTTAGGAAAAGATGCAGAGAGGGCAGCTAATGCTTTTCCGGCCTTGTTAGAGCAAGCTGAGGAGGATCTTCAAGGAAAGTTATACTTTGGCGACAATAGGACTGTTGACACTGACGGGAAGCAGGGTGTTGTTGACATGCCTTCTAGTGTCTGCCCAGAAGTCGAGTCTATATCTGCTGCCCGTGCTTCCGAAGAACAATATTGTGGATATTCAGCGTCACAGGTGATAACTGCTAATCTTTGCTTTCTTATATCTAGTACATGGAATGTGTAAACTATGAATCCATAGAACTTTGTTTTATTTGATCACATTATGTGATTTTGCAGCATACTGGAGCTGGTTCTAAGGATGAATTCAATTGTGTCTCCAAGTTTCAGCCTGAACCTTTGCAGATGATACAGGAATATGAAAATCGCGATGAGACCAACCGAGCTATCTCAAACAAATCAGTTGACTCCATAATGCTTCTTGATCCCAAGGTATAGCCTGATTGATAATGTCAATATTGCCTGCGAAGTTCTGTGTTAACTTGTGTTTTGCTTGGGTGGATTTATAGGTTATGATCTAACAGTTTGCTGTAAAGACCCTTTCCTATATGTTTCATTGTTTTATGTAGACATGTAGTGGCCGTTTAGTACAAATTTTGCCTTTTGCTTTTGTAGTCTCAAGAAAGCAAAGTCAATTATTCTGTGTTTTAGACTAAAGCAAAAATCAGAAATCATTGTCATCATCCTTGCATTTATCCCATAGACATGGGATCGGCCACATGGTTCTCTTTTCCCATACCTTCCTATTATATACAATGTTTCTCTAAGTTCAGAATTGGGGATTGCAATGGGAGGGGTAGGAGACAGAATTGCATATATCCATTCCCGCCCCTTCTAACTTTTTAAAATACCATACCCTTCACGGGTGCCTTCTTCTAACCCATGCCTGCCTCATTAACACTTTACTATACCCGTGCCCACCCCGCCCTCCCTGCCTCGTTAACGCATTTTTCCCAGTTTTGAATCAATGAACAAAAGCAAATTGAAATAAATTAATAAAATGCTAAAAATCAATACAAATCTGAATTCATAGTGCACTATAGACACGAAATTCAAAGAGTATCCTAACTATCATATGAACAAATTGTTTGTTACGTCATAAGGGTTTGGTGCACTGAAAATTAAAAATAAAACCTTAAATACGCATATAAAATGCTTTAAAGAAAACTAATCTATGAACTTCTTTCAAACCATTCAGCATTCGAGCTCTATCTGTCTTTTCTCTCTAGATATTCGGCTAAGACTCATTCCCCCTTTGTTTGAGATGCTGTGCCCCAAGGGAAAAGAAAGAGTAATAACTAATAGGGTATTTTGGGTTTCATAACACAAGGTCATATATATTATATATATATATATATATATATATATATATATATCAATATAAAAAATTAAACTTAATGTAAACTGGGTGGGGCGGGGCGGTTATTTACCAAAACTCGTCTTTGCATTATATCCCGTGACGGGTGCAAACTCTTTTATCAAACTCGCCCCTACAAAAGAAAAGTTGTTCCTAAACCCTTAAGGGCCCGTTTGGGAACCATTGTTTTTGTTTTTGTTTTGAGAACCAAAAAACAAGAACAATTCTTATTTTCTTACCCAAAAGAACAAGAACAAAAAACATATTTGGGGCAAAAAAACACACATATTTTCACACAATTTTTCCTCTCTACCACAAATTTTTTTTTTGGAAAATCCCAAAAAGAACAAAAAACAAGTTTTTGTTGTTTCTTGTTTTTTCTACTATTCACGAAAACAGTTTCCAAATTGAGAACAAAACAAACAGTAAAAAGGGTTGCCAAACATGTTTTGTTCTCCTGAACAGTGACAGAAAACAAAAGACAGAACAAAAACAAGGTTTCCAAACGGGGCCTAAATCAAGGGGTGGAGCTCCGGCGGGGGCGGTCCAACTTGCCACCCCTATTCAAAATCTTCTAGTCAATTTCATTTGTTTAATCCCACAAGAGTTTTGCTTGCTCCTTGTTGCTAACAACTTTCTTCTTTCTATAGCTGCATCATATGGCCTACAAGACCATACCACCTAAGTCTATTTTTCCTAATTTTATCTAGTGTTCTCCTCATACGTTCCTTATTTATTTTATATCTTGTAGTGATTCCCGTCATCGCACATAGCATGCCCATTTTTGTTACATGGATGCATTGGATTTGTATCTTTCTCAATGCCAAACCCTCTTATTTATACAACATTGCTGACCTAATAAATGAACTATATAATTTTCCTTTTTAATTTATTTGGTATTTATTCCTGACAACTGGTGCCACTAACTTACCTCCATTTTGTCCACTGAACACCAATTCAATTTCCTACATCACCATCTACTTCCCCATCTTTTTGTAGTATTGATCCTAGTTAACAAAATTAGTTCCGGTCAGTTATTATTCTGTCGGTTAGTGTGATATTTATTATCACCGTTTTCTGGTGTATTAAGTTTACAAGTGAAATAATACTTCATTTTAGTTTTACTAGTTGGTAGGCCCTTTGAATCTAATGCTTTTCTCCAAGTATCTAATTTTGCTGCTAATGCTTCCTTAAAGGCATCTATTAGTGGTATGTCATCTGCAAATAATATATACCATCTTATGTCCTTTGAATACTTTTTCGTTGTTTTGTTTTAATATAGCAAAAATGTATGGACTCAACCACCAATCCGTTGTGCAGTCCCATCCTCACAGGGAACTCTCTAGTTTCCCCCAGATGTGGTGTTAACTCTAGCCAATGCTTCAATCTACATTTTAAAGGGATATATAAACATTATAGTGATGGTTTTCTTTGTTGAGCCCACCAAATTCTGTCCCTTTGTTATTTTTATATTCTTGCTTTGATGAAAAATATTACTCTCACTTTGTACCGCCTTTTCCGTGTCGATGTTTACAATTTGTCGTGTTATGTGTCTTTATCATGTCGCATCCGTATCACATATATGTTTCCTTGCTTCTCATGGTGTTACCATTAAATGTGCTCAGAGCATGGGAATTGGTATAGGTAATTGCATTACTGGCGTACTGTGTCAACAAAGCAACATTGCTACCACTAGTTCATCAACTAATGCTATCATTTTGCTCAAGGTCAAAGTCAATACAACAAAGTAGATGTGGTTTAGTTTGAAACAATGATTGAACTGTACAGTTCACAATGTTGCAATACATGCTGTCATCTATTTTTTTTTTTTCAGATTTGAGTGGTTGTCCAGTCTGTTGTATAGCTGCCCTCACAACGTGAATAGTTTTCTAATTAGCAAACAGTATTCTATCTACATCATACATGCTCTCATTCCTCCATAACACACTAAATAATTATAGTCATTGTATTTAGTTTTGTTTTATGTAAGATTCACTGAAGCTTCACAATCTTTTCGAGAATCTATGAATCTCGTGTAGTATTATTTAACAAAGATAACGATTTGCTATACTAATAATGGTTTGCTATACAACATGCATGAGGTAATACCAATCCTAACTACCTTAACTTTTATTCAAAAACAGATAAAATTAACATAAAGTTTAGACTCTAGCTTGGGTTACAAAATTTGCCAATACTAAGATGCTATTTGATAACTCAATCCGTTGTTCAAATATGAAAAGACTTGGTGTTTGTGTAATTAAATATGTTTGACAATAAAAAATGGGTATGACTTACTTAATGGCGTATAACTTGTAAGTGAATTGTTCACTTATTAACTGAACACTGAACATTGTACATAGAAAAACATATGCAAACCATTCCTTATTTGGTACTAATACTTTAAAATTTTGGTTCCAAAAAATATAATTGCTTGATTTTCAGTTTTTTTCAACCCTTAGGAAACAGTTCTAAAAGTTTTGTTGCTTAATTTCAGTCTTGTTAAATGGCACTTGTGTCCTAGGGGTTGTTGATCTTGCATTGGTTCATAGAATCAGAATATATCAAAGGTTATTGGCGTTCCAACTTTTCATCTACTGGCTCATTTTTTAACACTCTGATTCTTGACTAGTAAAAAGGTGCTATAAGTTGGTCTGCTGTCACATTAGCTTTTAAAAGTTACAACAAACATTATTTCCAACATTGGAAATACATAGATTGATTAATTATTTTGTAGAGTGGCAAATCGATTAGTTTATTCTATTGGAAATTTTATAATGAACGGATTAGTTGCATACAATCATTAATTATGGATGATTATAGATAAATGGCTTTAAATATGTGGATCATTTCAATGAAAACCATGCAGGCTCGTGCATCACATTTTTCCTTTTCATTGCATTGGAGTAATTGCAACAGTTATTGTAGGTCAGCCAATGTCAACGTGGAACCCGTAGGCGCTGTCTTCAGTTTGAAGAGGCTCAACAGAATATCATTGCAAACACCCCTAGTTCGTGGAATCCATTAAATAGTGTAATTAGTTCAAGGTCACCATCTAGTATGGAAAACTCTGCAGTTCTAGAATCATCTTGCTCGGCAATGAATGCAACTTCCAGCAGCAAGAAAATGGTTAACCTGTCTCAGCTGTCTCTTCCCATGATTTCTCCTCAAATTGGAAATTCTAATTTTGCAGTTTCCAAGTCATCAGGTATTGGCTTGCACTTGAATAGTATTGTCCGTTGTGTGCCAATGGATAATGGTGCAACTGCATTCATGAAATCGGCTGAAAAAGGTTGTTTGAGCTTAAAAGGGAAGAAGTCGGGATCTATTATGGGTAGTCATCCCTCAGAAAACACCAAGATTAGCTCAACCTTAGCTAGAGGGATTCAGAAAGTTTCAGAAAGCACTGAATATGCTAGTCATGAAACCCAAGCCTTAGCAGCAGCAAGTTTTGCCACTTCCCAGTCTCCCCTTATTGCTAAAGCAACTCCATATGATAAGAGAAAGTCTAGTTTTGAAGATTCTGATGCTGTGGAGGAGTCAAACCAATCAAGCCCAAGAAAGAAAAGGCAAACCTGCATGTTCTCTCTCAGTTTAGTCGTATGATGCTCTATAGTATTTTCTTACTGATATCAAAGTGTCCACCAAATTTTGCAGGAAGAAGGCAGCGGGAACCAATGACAGTGATGGTTGCAAACGTTGCAATTGTAAGAAGACAAAATGCTTGAAACTGTAAGTGACTTGAAGCTCTGTCTTAGCTGACCTTTTGCTTTTCCTGTACATAATGGCAAACTTTTTGGGCAGTTACTGTGACTGTTTTGCTGCTGGAATCTATTGTGCCGAAACTTGTTCTTGTCAAGGATGCTTTAACAGACCCGAATATGAAGATACAGTGCTCGAGACTCGGCAACAAATTGAATCACGTAACCCACTTGCATTTGCTCCAAAGATTGTAAAGCGAGTCACAGAATCTCCTGCATATAGTAGTGTGGTACAAATATCTCAAATTTAACTTTTCATATGTACCTTCCTGCACAACAACTTTATAAGATTATCAACACTCTGCAGGAGGAAGGAAATCAGTTGACACCATCCTCGGCAAGACACAAAAGGGGGTGCAACTGCAAGAAATCTATGTGTCTGAAAAAGTATTGCGAGTGCTATCAGGTTGCATGTTTTGTTATTTCTTGATCTATGACCTTATTCTTGTCACTATTTATTCTTTTCATATTAATTGACTTATTTTTCTTCTGTTTCACAAAAGGCTAATGTTGGATGCTCTGATGGATGTCGGTGTGAAGGATGTAAAAATGTCTACGGCAGGAAGGATGGTAAGATTTTGAATGAAGAGTCCTTACTCTGACTTGTTTTAGTATAATCAACACAACTTCATTGTTACTATTGTTGATTTGCAAATAATGTTGAAAAGGAGGAAAGATTCTGCATTTTAAGTAATCAACCCTCTTAGGCCGAGATTTATTTCCGAGTTGTGGAACTTAGATTTTTTTAGCTTTCTGGTGCAAATGAAATGTTACACAATCAAATAATTGCACTAAAAGCTTGGTGGATAAAGCATGAGGTGTACCCATGATTTTTTTTGCAAATCATATAGGTCTTTTGGCAGAGAATGGTCTTTTTTTTTTTCCATATGTTGGTGGATCATCACATTTCTTTTCGTTTTTTTTTACTACTAACCAGAGATAATTTGTTTTGGCATTGCAATGAAATTACATTTAAAAGGCTCGCGTGATCATGATTGCACATGTACTTTACGTTTAGAAATAAAAAGAAAATATATATTTTTTTAAAAGTTAAGCATACTCATACATACTGCCTCCACTAAGGCTCGAACACTTGACCTCCCATTTTAGAGCAAGGGCAGGTACCGCTTGGCCATTAGACCTTTGGTAAAAGAAAAGAATTTTTGTATGAAGAGGACATCCAGATCTGCCAAAACCATGTTTTCACTAGTGTGTTATAAGACACATGATATCTATAGCTTAACCATGGTTGGATTCCATTATAAATCTAAAGGAGTTTTCATCAAGAAAAGAAGGGAAGAGGAATTTAGGGGAAACATTGTGAATGAGTAGAAAATTTTAATCTAGTACAAAAGATTTGATTGGTGATAAAAATTATTGACTTAGATGATGACAGACTTCTTTTACAGGCAGTGTTGCTTTGTGTTATTTTATAACATGGTACGTGATTGTTTACTTTTCCATGTAAATTATAGAAACCTTGTTTTCCTTTCTTTCTTTCTTTTTTTTCTTGTTCTTTTTTCTTATGTGGCAAAAAACTACCAGACATAATCTTCAACTGAGAGTTTCTTTAGTCATAATAGCTGTTGATGGTCCTTGCCTTAGTTACCTACTTTTAACTGTATCCAAGCGTTTACACGGATGCGATGCCTTTTAACTTCTTTTTAAGCAGTAAAAAGTTGCTGCAACATGTAATTCTAAGGATAAATGTCTTCATATATACTCATATTCTCATGATTCAGGTTTATAGGAATCTCACAAAGGCTCCAACTGTATGCCGCCTGGCTTAAAATGACAAGTTACTTTGTACCGCTACCTGGGTGTCGGGGTGCAGGCAAGGAAGGGATTCGTTGCCCCACCTGTTAACTTTTGTATAATAACCATCAATTTAATTTAGTTGTACCACCTTTATACATATTTGTTTCCACATGTATGTGTGTTGTTTGCATCTGATCTTAGCATATATACATGTCTTTATGTGTTTTTTTTCCGAATTTGAATTGAACATGGACGATAAGAAGCAAATGTTTTTTTCTTCATACAAAATGGTTTATGGTGGAACGTGTTTTATATTGAAAGAAATGAGATGTTTTCATAGTTTCTTTTTTTTTTTTCCCTTTATTGAACTGGATTCTATTTTGATTTCCTACTAAGATTTTGCTTTCTCAGAATATGGCATTACTAAGGACACAGAAACCAGACCACCCATCCATGAGAGATTTGAAAGCACATTTGATGAGAAACTTGAAATGGTGGCAACCAGAAACAGTTTTTTGCAATCCGAGCTGTGTAATCCTCACTACTTGACTCCTCTAACTCCAAAATTCCAGTACTCAGAGTAAGGTTTTTTTTCTAAGGATGTTTCAATGTATTAAAAAGCGATTAGATATTTAATCTGATTCCTTTCTGTTCATTGCTCATGTCTCTGCAATCTAGCCCTGGAAAGGATAGAACGAGAAATAGATTTCTGTCTAGAGGATATATCCCGTCACCTGAATCTGATCTTGTCTCAGTTCCACCTTATGGAAAGTCCCCAGGATCTCCCAGAATTTCTGATAACCACGAGATGCTCATGAAAACTCAGAAGAACATTCTGGATATGATTTCTTGTCATCAAGAGTTGGATTATGACAATGCCGATATCTCAGAAAGATGCGATGGCCTTGCCAATATATGTCCTACCACTGCACTGTTTGATGCTCCCTCAATGGTCATGGCTTCTTCAACATTGTCAAAAACAAGGGACTGGGCAAATGATTCAGGAGCCCAATCGTGTATTGGAAGTGACCGTTTCTCATCGGCGACTTCCCTTCGTTGGCGCACTTCACCTATCACCCCAACTACTCAGTTTGAGGGTGCCAAATATCTTCAGGCGGTTGGTTCAGACAACAGGCTTTATGACATACAGGAAGATGACATGCCTGAAATACTGAAGGATACTAATACGCCTGTCAATGCTGTGAAAGTAAGCTCCCCAAATAAGAAGCGAGTTTCTCCTCCTCATAGTCGCTTACATGAGCTTGGATCTAGCTCTTCAGCAGGCTTCAGGAGCGGTCGCAAATTTATATTGCAGGCTGTGCCTTCTTTCCCACCTCTTTCACCATGCATTGATTCCAAGGATAGTACCAATCAGAGTATAGATTGTTCTAATAGTTTTGGCAGCAACAATGACTGAAATGATTTGAGGTGGCTATCATAAACTTTTCCTGTAATTTCATTTGTGAATAATTATTGCCTCCCCTCCCTCCATGTGTGTCTGTTGCAAGACTTCAAGTTGCATTGATTTGCTTGCTGATACTTTTTGTTTAATAGCTTCAAATAATTCTCACAGGTCATCAAAAAAATCAAATGGCTTTTCATCCTTAGATACAGAGCGCCATTATCACAAAATAATCAGTCGTGCCAGGTTCAGATTCTAATACCTTTTTTGTTTCTCTGTAGTTCTTTACACATTCTTTTACATGTATACTAGTTATATCCTGATTGCTTACTGTATTCTAGGTTTGCAAGTGGCAATGTCGGGTGAAGCGCAATTTTGGACAAGGGAAGGGAGAGCCTTATTGCGACCACATCTTCATGTGTAGCCTTCTTCCATTTTCTTCTTTGTTCATTTTTAAGCATTTCTTTCTTGAATGGATGATATTTGTTTCTGTCCTTGTGCTTAGAGGGAAGGACAAATGCGATTTGCACCTACTAATCAGGGAAAAAAATAAGTGGTTCTTTTCATTTCAAGCAAAGCCTGAAAAAGTTTATGTTTCTAATTTTTGGTATGTCCTATTTCTTCATTTCGGCTACTTGTTTTGGCCCCACTATTGGTTCCACCATGCTTCGTGTTCTTTGGCATTGAAGTTGCAGGTGATTGATGATGCATGTGATTCCCAATTGCATGGAATACATTGCCCCAGGGACCATTGAGTGAAAGTTTTATGCTGCATTCAGATGAGTAACAGCACGAGTGTTCGTATGATGGGTACGGATGAATTTTTGTATTTGTCTGAAATGTTACTATTTTATCAGCTGCTTAGATTGCCTGAACTGACTCATGTTCATTCAGATGAAAACATGCTAAACTCAACCAAGGATTCCTTAGGACACTTTTAATTAGTTACCATCTTGAGCTAGGCTGGTTATGGTAAGTATAATACATGTATATAACTGCAGTGTGTAGGGTTCTATACTGAAGTATTCAGTTTCGACTCTTGGAGACTACAGATACATTTATCAACCATAAAGGAGCTGTCACTAGAGTTTTGGAGCTTATGAGAACTGAGAGAACAAGATTCTAGGAACCCATATACAAATTGTCTTAATTTCACACTGATTAGCCAAGCCTGAAGATCCCAGGTCTTGTTCAATTCAATTGTTGCAGTGTTGAGCATTGATTAAGAGATGAATTGTTTGTTGGAAGTTTATTTTCACTTATTTTAACTTCAATGCAGAGCTGCACATTCACTGATGGGAAAGGTCATCAATGTTGAAAAGGATTTACTGGGAATTTTAGAGGTTAAAATGTTATACTTTGCAGCTTCTAAAGTTTTAAAATAGAAAAGCAAGACAATAATATAATATTGTTCACCTTTTATAACTCATAGACAGTAAGCATTGTACTCCCTCCCGCTGTCCCAATTTAAGTGTTTATTTTCATGTCTTTATCGGTCCCAAAATAAGTGTTCACACTTGAAAAATCAAAGTACTTTAATCTGTTAATTTACTAATTTAACTTTTATGCATTAAAATAATAAAAATTTATACTACAAAGCATCACATCATAATAAATCTCACTATGGATAAAGTTGGCAATTCATATAGTATTCATATAATAAAAAAATATTAAAAGTCATCATTTTAAAAAATTGAATTTTCCAAGTACATTTAAAATGGAACAGAGAGTAATATTTTGTAATGTGGACCATACCACTCTCTCCCATAACTTTCTCATGACCTTTTAGTTATTTAAATATAAAATAAAGGGGTTTAGTTTTGTTCACCTCTTACTCAATAGCTCACTGTTAGACTCTTGTACCTCAAGATAGGTTAGTGGCATGCCAATGTGACACGGAGTGTGGTATAGGGGCAGAAATGTAAATAAGTCGAAGTTTGGAAGTGCATCTTAGACTTGTTGAAGAAATGCGGAAATATGATGGAAACACAATAATGACCTAAAAAGATGAACTGCTAAAGAAGATTTGAGTTTGGAGTTCGGGAATTATTTAAAAGGCCATTATGACTCCTCGGACATAGCTGATATTTATTCGGGGTAGTGTTGTGTTTGTATATTCTGCATATATAAGGGGGGGAAGGATTCTCCCTTGGCACCCAACCATCTAGCAAGACTTTGACAAGTTGTCAAGAGCACATATGGGGAAGTTTGCTAATATGTTAAGGCATGGTTTGACATCATCTCAAGGATGGTGGCAAGATTGGTGACGCGGGCGGTAGCACAGAATGGGCAATGGGCAGGCTTTGTCATGCCTTAAGCCATGAGCAAGGGGTAGGCTTCGTCATGTCCTAAGTCATGCGTGTATGGACCATTGTGCTACCAAAGACCAAGACGACAAGTTATTGTGTGGGGGAAAAACAAAGTCATGGGTATGTTGGTGCATATCTATGGACCAAGGCGGTGGTGAAATGGAGGCATTGGCAATGGGATGGGGCTTGCTTAAGGTATTCGGTTCAGACTTGATGAATGACTCATGTGCGCAATGACATGAGTGGACTGTGGCTAAGAAGTTTGCTTAAGTTAATGGAGCATGGTGCACTGAATGCACATGCTGGTCAAGGAGATGGAGTGGCTCAACTCGGTAGCAACATGGCATGGTGTAAGACATGTCATGGTATGGAAAGATGGCCTAATTTGGTGACAAGTTGGTATGATACAGGTGGTAAAGTGAGTTGTGCATGATTAGTTGGCAATGTCGTGGATGAAGTTATGTTCCATGTTAATTCAAGTGGGATGAATGAGTGCTGCATTAATCCTTGAGTGAGTTGTTTAGTGGTGCACTTAGTTGAGTGGCAGGCCTTTGTCTTCCATTGACCCATAGTGGGTGAAGTTGTGTATAGGCAGTTTTCTGAGTGCATATATACAGGTTGTGTATGACATTGTAAGGAGAGAGGAAAGAGTTAGAGAAAGCACAAGTCTTAGTGTGTCTGAATTATGTGTCTTTTTGTAATCTGTGCAAGTGTCATAGCCTTAGTGAGGATTTCTTCTATTGTTATTGAGAATAATAAAAGGTTGAGAACCATTGATTGATTGTGGTTTCTGTAAATTATTGTATTGATCTATTTTGCATATATACTTTGTGTGTGTGTGTGTGAAGTTTTACTCTTGTTGCGTATCCGGACGAGGTAAGAGTGTTTGGTTGAACCAAGTCAGAAGCGTGTGTCGCTAGGCTGATTTGGTGCCATCATGGAACGAAAATTCTAGGCCAGAAATTAACCCTGTGACACTCACCATGATGGCCTGACTAGAAACAAAATGGTTCCATGCTCTAACGCTCTTATGTTCACATAGGATACCATAAACCATCATTGAAGTATGGGTTGGAGTGTGATTTTTGTTCATTCATCACTGAATTGCTTTTTTTTTTCTTTTGAAAACTTACAAGCAGCTGAAATAAAATAAATCTGCAAAAGAAACAGTGCCTATGGTGTTTGCCCAAGGCCAACCCAATATTCACCTGGACCCATATGATTCAGAGCTTCAGTTCAGCCCTAAATTGCAAAGCTTGTTCATGAGGTTATTATTCAAGGTTGTTAAAATCGAGAGACTAAGGCCTTGTTTGGTAGGTGGTCTGGTCCCAGGTGGTTTGATCTGGTCTTGCGTTTTATGGGACCAGACCGTGTTTGGTAGCATTGGTCCCAAATTTTTGGTTAGACCAAGTAAGACCAAATCAGACCAAAATGACCTCATTTCAGACAAAAAAAAAAGGTGGTTCCTGGTGGTCCGATCTGGTCTTATTAATAAAATATATTTATAAATAATTAAAAATGAATAAATAATAATAATAAATTAATAATAAATAAAAAAAATTAAATAAAACATATTTTAAAAATAAAATATAAATAATAAATAATAAACAAAATGAAATAAATAATACCTAATAATAATAAAAAATGAATATAATAATAATAAATAAATGAATAAATAATAAAATATATTTATAAATAATTAAAAATGAATAGTTAATAATATAAATAATAAATTAAATAAAACATAATAATAATAAAAAATGAATACAATAATAATAAATAAATATAATAAAAATAAAAAATGGACTAAATAATAAATAATAATAATAAATTACATAAAACATATTTAAAAATATAATAAAAATAATAAATAATAAATAATAAACAAAATGAAATAAATAATAATAATAAATAAATATAATAAAAAATAGTAAATAGATATAATAATAAATAATAAGTAAATATAATAATGAATAAATACTTCATAATAATAATAAAAAATGAGTATAATAATAATAAATTAATATTAAATTAATAAAATATATTTTTAAATAATTAAAAAAGAATAAATAATTTATAAATAAAATGAATTAAATAATGAAATAATAATAAATAAATATAATATATTTATAAATTAATATATAAATTAATAAATAATAATTTAATAATATAAATAATAAAATATATTATAAAGTGAAGAAATAATAAATAATACATAAATAAATATGATAATAAATAATAAATAAATAGTAAGACCAAACCGCTTACCAAACAGACTTTTCCAGATTAGACCAGACCAAACCAGAAAGACCGCCTACCAAACATGGCCTAAGTAGAATCGTTGGTGGGTCCATAGAATTGGAATCGTAGACCTCATTATTAATAAATAATTTTGTTTAATTTTTTAGAAATATATATTTATAATATAGCAAAATTATACTCAAAAAATAAAAATATTAAAATTTTGAATCTTTAATTATTTTCTCATAAGTTTGGGTCATATTTAATTAAATTATTAAGATTTTGTGTCTTTCATATGAAGTACCTACCCATCAAACCATCATTTCAGTTCGAAAAATTCCAAAACACATGTGAGTAAAATTGTAAACTCGTATAAAATTATAATAGAACAATTTTACAGTTAGAATCGCGATTATGACAATATGTTATTATTCCACTTCTCATTAATCCTATTTGCAAGATAACCTTATGAAGAGCTTTTCCCTTCCATGAATCCATTTGGTCCACTAAAACTAGAGGTGGCAAACGGGCGGGTTTGGGTTGGATCATAAATAGGTGGGTCACTAACGGGTCAGTGACCCATACTCGACCCGCTATCTAGGGTTGTGAATGGGTTGGGTGGTAAACGGGTCGGGTCAACTCATGGGTTGATCCGACCCGTAATTATTTTTTATATAATTTTTTTTTAATATAATTTATACCAAAATTTAATAGATTTTCATAAACCATAATTATATATATATATATACGTACCTAAATAGCATGCTCCAAACACAACATATATAGATTTTTAATAGAAATTTATATATATAATTTTTGGTTGAGAAGATTATATAAACCAATAATTTATATGATCATAGTTGGAAAGTTCTAACTCAAGTTACAAAATTAATACATATAAATGTATTAAAAAACAAATTATCAAAAATGCATAAAAGACTACAATTTTACCTCTTTATATAAACAAACAAGTTGGGTGTTTGTTAAAAAATTCATGAAATTCATATCTATATATATATATATATATTACATAATTATACTCTTGAGCATCTATCTAATACATAAATAAACTTATATATATATATATATATATATATGTGTGTGTGTGTGTGTATACATACATATACACAGACGAGTACAAATAAATATTTACTAAGCTCTCTTTAATTTCTTCATGGAACCGACACAAATAGATACACATGTATGTACATATAAAAACCCTCTTATATATATTTTTTTTGTTTGATACAGAAATTTGTTATCTCTTGTAACATAAATTTGTTCTCTCTTGTGACATGAATTTCACCGGATTGTAAAAAAGAAAAAAATTAAACAGATCTGGTAGATATATATACACACAGGGATATGGCATATATCTATATATTTTAGAAGAAGATGGTATTGTTGACATTTTAATTTTTTATATCGATCAGATTTGATGAAATTTTGCAGTCATAGGTGGCTAATTTTCCGTCTTTATATATAGATCAGCAGTCAATCCCACAAATATACATCATATATATATATATATGTATACATAGATCCGATATATATATAAATATATATATGTATACATATGTTGAGGTAAGACAGAAAGTGAGGTGTGGGATGGAAAAAAAAGGAGGCTGCAGAAGGAAGGTTGGTGGGGTTTGTTTGGTTGGGTTTTTGTTAGACGGGTTGAGACCTGTTAACAACCCGCATATTAAACCACTCATCCATTACCCAACTCATTAGCAATTCACATGTTAAACCACTCACCCATTACCCAATTTTAGCGGGCGGGTTGATGGATTTGTATAATTTTTGCGACCTCTAACTAAAACCCAACTCAAGGTGGCTTCAAGGTGAAAAAAATGTCTTGCCCTGCTTGAAAGATGCAAATCATGCAATAGTGACAGTATAGGTTAAAAAAAATGAATCAAGCAAGATATAGCACTTTAGAAAAGCCTCTTAAAGTACATCCATTTCCCAACGAAGTTAGGAATTTTCTGTTACACCATTGCCCAAAGAAAGGAATGTTAAGAACCCTAGACCACCCTTTGATGGGGGGAAAAGAAAAGAAAGATTACACTTGCAACAAAACCAGATGAGTGACACAGTCACTTACGTTTATTGTAGGCAAGACAAGACCAAAATGGAAAGATAGGTTGAACAATGCAAGTATACCATATACCCCATGATTACCATCTAATCTAAGCTGCTCCTCTGCTTCCTAGAGATGTATTTATGTTATTCGTCCGGTGTATACCCCCATGCTTCCTCGTCAACTATTTCCGCAAAGTTATCACACATACCCTTCCAGCCCCAACACTGCGGTGAGCCAATTGCAAACTTCCTGATTCTCTTCAGGAATGGTGTAATGCCCAAGCCTGCATAACACCACCAAACATTCAACAAATTGTGGTTGAGAAAGGAAATCAAGTACAATGGTCCTTGATGATGAAGCAAAAGGTGCAATTACATACCCCTCGTAGGCTCTGAAAGTAAGATTTCGAAACCCAGCTGAGCTCAAGGTTTGTGCAGATTTCTCTCCAAGATTATAGGCTACTACATCATCACCTATAAAGAAAAAAGAAATGGATTACATCTTCAAAGTATAGCACAAAACATGGGAGTAGAATATGAAAAATATAATTCGCCTGCTATTTATTTATTTATTTATTGTTTGGTCTATCATCAAGGGTTTTCAATTCTCTTTGTATCGTGTTGGGAACAGAAACACCTTGCTTCATCTACACAATATGGATTCTGGCTCTGTTAGAAGCATCTTTGAAGTATCAAGTATGTTCCTTATTTTTCCTGTAAAATTCCATATACCACCCATTCGCAGATATGGGCAATCATAATCTTCAACAATATGAGAAGCTTTTGTACTTGTGAGACAAGATAAAAGAGTTTCTCCTTGTTTCCTCCTTACAGTAGATAAGACGATGTAGTTTTACAGGTTTGTGGTTTGGCATGGACCTTTCCTGACTAGAAGATCAATAACAATACGCAAGCTTCTCTCGTTGTAAAGCTTTCTGTTCCAAAATATGGAAACAATGTGGACGTTATGATCTAATGGCCAATTTAGCCAACTATTATAACCTAAGAGCTTCTATAGTTCGGTTAATGTGGGATTTGAGTATCTCTTGCTTTAGAAGCAGCATCCTAAAAGATGTATGATTTTGGCTTGATGCTTCACACTGTGGTGCCCCTACATTTGTGATTCTGCTCCAATGATTGTCACGCCGCCAATGGTTGGGGCCTCAGAACACCAGCATTAAAAAGACTGCATTAATCTTCAAATCTTAAATCTACATGAACCCAACAGGCTTTATTATAGTGTGCTTTCCAAGCTACATCCAGTGGCAGAGACGGAACTTTGGGGAGGGGACCACAGTTTGGTTGATGAGTCCTCTCTGGCTTTTATTTTAATTAAACAGCGCAATGAAATTAGCCTTTCCAACTATATCAACAGTGGATTAGGTTTGATGGATGCTAGATATTAGCCACTGATTTAGAGCTTAAAATATCATGGCTTTGTATCTCTCCTTCAATAATTTTTGCAACTCTGTTAACTTTACGCTGTTCATAGCCATAGTATTTATAGAAATCTTCACATTTCATGGCCTAAAGTCACGGAACTTGAAGACCTACAACACAGATTAATTTGATTGTTCATATCAAAAGAGGTTAAAAGTAAAAGCATTATCTGATCACGTGTGCCAAGTGCCAGCAGAAGGCCAATGCTACATCTAGTTTTAAGATATATTAGTGGTATTCAATTACAGGGTACCGAGTTTGAAGAAATATAGGGGTTATAATTTTTCTCTCTTATAGGGTGATCTAAGTGGAAAGGCTGCGCGAATCAGGAAGAAAACCAAGCACATAATACGACTAAAATGTTTAGAAGACTTCTACATAATACACGAAGATGAATGTGACTTCTACAGAAAAATGTGATGAAAGCATTCATAGAGACAACATATAACGGTCCAATTGTTCAAGGGATAGTACTTAGATGTATGTGCACAATCGAGGACGAGCAAGCATCTTTTCATGTGATGTTTTTCGAATTGGTCTTCTATAATTTTAAAATGAAACACCTGTGGATATGGGCGAAGAATTGACCCGTGGAATTCATTTTATAATCTTTTGGAGTCATTGTAATTGCATCAAGCATGTAAGCAGCAATTAGATTTCAACATTTTCATGATGATACTTTTTAAAGATTGATATGTATTTAGATCAACCGAACCGAACAGAAAAATCCTGTTATAGTAATGCTTAACCAAGAGGATACATTTTGAGTCGAAGTCGTGTAATGATATATTACTCAAACATGAATACCTTGCAGGCTCTTTTCCATGATTTTGCTGCTAAAAGTGAATGTGCACGCAATAACCAAAAAGGAAACAGACCATATAAAATGTATACATGATATTTGTGTGTGCGTGTGTGTGTGTATTTTATATACCTAAACCATGGCAGAGCAAGATGGGAAAAGATGCTGCACGCCTTGAAGCCTGTTGTGATCTTTCTATTCGGTTCTTCAAAGTTCTAAACAATAAACAAAAAATAGCTGCTGAGTAGAATCAAATGCCTAGCCACAAAAGTAGGTTGACATATAGTTAAATATAATGTGCGTAGGACTGAAGCTAAACCTGGAACAAGGAAGCCATCCACTCAGACCAACGACTGCACTTAGGTTAACCATGTATGGATTTCCATTCCCATATTGCCCCAAAACATGGCATGTAGCAGAGTAAAGGGCTGTTGCGGCACCCATACTGAAACCCCCAACACCTAGTTTGACTGTACAATAGTGTTAGAAAAAACTTCCATGTTATGGAGCAGATGCTATTCCCTTCACAACAGAACAGTCATAGTTCTTTTTGCACTTGTTAAAAACATGTTGCATCTTCATGCTATGCTCAGGGATGCAAGATATTTAGATAAGAAAAAAACAAAAAACAAATAACAAACAAGTTGGGAACCCCAAGTTCCTAAATGGGTTGCCGATTTGCATGCAACCCATTTAACGCTTATTCACCAATTAACGCTCTTGAATATGCAGATTATTATGTCTCAAATATAAAACATGTTGCCCATGCATTCAACCAATACATGAGAATGGATTTCCTACATATGTTTAGGCCATTTCCCAATCACAAATTTAATCAATGAGGTTTTGGAAATCAGATAAAATATTAACTAAATTCTGCAGTTTAATATAATTTTAGGTTTCAACTCCGAAGCGTGACATCAAGAAGTCACTGAAGTAAAAAAAAATGTTGAAAAATGTCTTCTATTGGAATCTTATGGAGCCTTGTTAAAGCAACCCCTAAGAACCAAACAGACTGATCTAAGTTACAAGCTCACACAAAATGGGGATTCTCTGAATGTGTAACATAATTTTCTCCCTTGGCAGTACGCGTGCTTGTACTTTACTCACCAAAAACTTCCATCAGATTTGACCACACACACAAAATGAGAAAATAGAAGGCTGTTAAAATTCTATGTATATGCAATAAACTTAAGAAACCATGTAGAAGGCACCTTATAGGTCCACAATACCGGAATATATGGATTAATGCACACCTTTGCATTCGGGGAAAATTGAGTAGATGAAAATGGATAAACCAAACCAACAACTTATGCAGAAACCAGGAGGCATAGTTCATCACTTTGGGTTAAACAACAAGTACAACACCGAAAATTGAAGCATGTTTTTTGGTTTCTTTGTTCTTTCTCGTGAAGCAATTCACTCAAAAAATCTTCGCTGAAATCCTTTATTATGTGTATGCAGGCATAAGTATGTTCTGGAAGCTAAAAGGGGGGAACTTACTATCAGCAGGCTCCGTCGACAACAGATTTGCAACATGTGCTGCTGAAGCATCTAGCCCCTCCAAATCGTCAGGAGTATTTTCTGAAATATCTCCCACATCAAACCCTGATATTCAAGCAAGAGTATTAGTAACTAATAGCAGGAAAAGCATGCACTGTTACATCAAATAACTGAGACACAACATTAACACCGCATAACATCTTATGTTGAGCTTTCAAGGTAGTAAAATCTTACAAGCAGTGCAGGGGAATCCACCAAATATAGCTACTGGTCGAGTAGGAGCAGTTGGGCAAATCCACTTAATCTGCATAATAGAATGAAAAGAAAGAGATGGCACAATCACCAATAACTTAACAACTTGGAGTAGGAAATGAGAGCTTCATGTTGCATCTGGATGCATAAAGAGGATATTTAATACTTAAAACTATATACTAATCCCTTACATTTGGAAGAGGAAGGGTCTCCAAGAGCTGGGACCAGCTGCAAAGCCAAGCAAAGAACAGGGAAGTCAACTTTAATCTATATAGCTACCTTTGAATTACACAATCAAGGGGGAAAGATGCTAAAATTATCAAAATTGTAACCTAAATCAAATGCAGTCAGCGTTCCACAAGAAGGTCCATCACCCCTGATAATGTCTTAGAAACACCCACTTTGTCCATGTTACTCTAGCTTAGGGACCACCCTCAAAGTTGAGAACAGGATTTCGAAAAACTAGTGGAAACAAACAAAATTACACCATATAAAATGTCCAGATAGTGCAATAGCACGACCAAACTAAACCTCAGTTTTTAATATAAAGGCTTCATTATAATTTAGAAAAAAGATTCTCAGTTACATCACCTAGTACTATTTTTTGTTAGCCTAGTTGATAGGTCAATCAAAGTAGTGAAGAAGTGGTCCCCTATTATAACAATGACATATATAGTTTTCAGAGTCTCAGCTGCCCCAAGATACCTCAGAATCAGGGGGGAAGAAAAAGAAAACAACAACTAAGCATGTTATATTCATTTCATGTTGCCATTGCTCTCTACTATCCAATCTTTTAAAACGATAAACATCTAGAAAATTATAGAATTTAAGCATTAATTAACATCAAACTGCTCCATGAGAACAGGACACTAGTGAGATCCTCCGAATATTTCATTCTCACACATAATGGAACATGTTTTAATAGTAAAGGAAAAGTAACCTAATTCACTATATGTTCCTCATTAAGAAGGAAACATATACAACAATGCTGATTATTAACACCCCACAATTTAGTACACGCTCAAATCTCACAATTTTGTATCAACAACATCAAAGAAAAGCATATTAAGCGAAAGCGTGATAATTTAGCTTAGTGTTTAGTGCTTAACTAACTTCGAACAAAGTTCAGTATATGATCATCTTAAAACTCCATCTCGATTTATAAACAGCGATTTTCTTAACAGAGAAGATAATGCAAAAGATGGACAAGTGTTATTACCTTGCACCCTTATCGCCAAGGCCATGTAACCAAACTATAGTGGCTTGGTGCTTCCCTTTAGGCCTGACCACATGGGTCCTTCCAAATTGAAATGTCCTTGTAGAAGCTGTATTGCCTGAGACATTGCAGTCACATTAGGTCTAGTGGTGAGCCAACTAGCAAGAACCGAAGTATCAATAAAAATCGAATCGACACACATTCACATTTCACATATACCAATTAAAGGAGACATTTGAACAAGAAGAAAACTAACCAGAACCTCCCGTAGAGCCACTGAAGCTCATTTTTTCGGCACGAAATAATTACACAATGCTGACCTCTACTTGCAATGACTAAGAAGAGCTCCTGCAATGTCTAACATCAAATTGAGCATACCTATTTATACCCATTATGAGATATTCAAATCAACAACTTACTCATACCTAAAAAAAGTTAATCAGAAAGAGACCCACACACACACACACACACACACACAAGAAAAGGAGAACTAAAGAAAGACCAAAAAGAAAGAAAAAAGCAGCAAGTCTTTTTGAGCAAAGAATCCACAACAGATCAAAGCAAATCAATGTAAATGAGACCTACCCAGATAGTAACTGGTTTTACAAAGCATATGGAGAGAACATATGCTTGTGGGTAGTAACCAAAGTAAAGCACTGCAACTACAACTACTTGAGAATCTATTCAAGGCCAGTAAAAACAAGAGACATTTTCAAACCCAATATACAAATCCATCCAAATATAATTTATACTTAATTTCTATATATATATATATATATATATTTAGGATTGATGGGTACCCATTAAGCACAAAATTGTAAAGTTTCAAACTACACTTGATAGAGTGAGTAAAACAAGTTGCAATCAACTTGCAGATATAATAAAGATCTGTACTAGTAATGAATTTAGAGGTGAGAAAGAGGAAGTAGGGTTTTAGCTACTTTTTTACCTTTAGGGTTCTAGAGTTGGAACAAATCCAAAAGCATGTGTCCTTTTTCACTTTCCTTTTCTCTCTCTCTCTCTCTCCACCTTTGGTTTTGTTTGTTCAGACTTCCCTCACAGAATACACCGAAGCTTCAAATTGGTCATTTTCTTACAACTGTTATTATGTGACCAAAATGCCCTTGACGGTCATAACTTCTACCAACCTCGTAACCTTTTTTTATTTTTTTATACCAACCTCGTAACCTTTTTTTATTTTTTTATACCAACCTCGTCACCTTGTTCCATATGAACAAGCTTATATAAGAGGATAATTAATAAATAAATCAAAATGATTTGAAAAATCATCTACATTCGTTCTTCCAAATTTACAAGTTTTTCTAAAAAAAATAATCAAACACCACTCAAAATATTTTTTAAATTCAAAACGTTTGAAACAACATTTATAAAACAAACTTAAACAACACCGACTATGTTTCAAGGCAATGCTTGATTATGCAATATTCACATGTGAAATTAAGAAAGAATTTTAGATAATGTGATCATCATTTTCGAGCATGCGATGACATTTTTCCACAAAGAATAATATTTACATGGGGCCTCAAATTGTGATATCAAGAATCATTGATGTTAATTGTCTTATCTCACTAACATTACACTTGAGACATATATGCTCATTCCATTTTGTTTCTTAATTATTATTTTTATGACCAAGGTTCTAAATCGACAAATGTCTAATCATAACAATACCACTTGGCATTAAAATACAAGTTGTGCCATACTATGACTACATGCATCACCATTGTCTCTAAAAAATTGAAAAAATTAAAGTAAGTGAATCTATAAACTGAAGAATTTCTCAATAAGGTGACAGGTTTTATTTAAATTTGTTTTGGAAGGAACAGGTTTATTCTACATATTCATAAATTCTCATAATGTAGATGCTCTTTAAAGGAAAAGCATTATTCTAATGAAGCACTTGGCATTGCACCACAAGTTGTGATCATGTTATGACAATATACATTGATAAAATGTAACTTGAGAAGGTGAAAGGGTATTTGTCTTTTCCAAAATTGAAGATATAATATGATAACTTGAGAAGGTGAAAGGGCATTTTGTCTCTTCAAAAAATAAAGATATCCTCTTTTCAAAAAAATAAAAAATAAATTAAGATATACTAAGATTGTTTTGATATCTTACATGCTTTACATACATATATATATATATATATATATATATGGAATTGGCCAAGTGAATTTTTGGGTTACATCATACATGTCATATTATGTACATTCTTTAGAATAATATCCAAACACAGCATCCCATGTTCATTTTGAGTGGGCTCAATCTCTCTTGTTATTCATATTGTGCAGTGATTAAATGTCGTATATGGATATATCACCTAAAATTTTTGGGTGAGAATAATTATTCAAATTTGGCCTCTTCTTTGGAGTTTTGCAAGAGTATTAAAAGAAACTCCCTCCGTCCCAATTTAATTGTTCACTTTACCTAATTTACTTGTCACAAATTACTTATCCAATTTCAAATCTCAATATAATATTATCATATATTTTTTCAAATTATCTCTCTTCATTAACTTAAAAAAAGAATGGTCTCACTAAAAATTACAACTATACTACATTATCAAAGGACAAAATATGAAACACAAAATAACAAAAAAATTATTGAAAAATTAAATGTGGATAACTAAATTGAGACAAAGGGAGTAACTAATTTATACAAATTAATTGGTAACTCGGGCATAAAAATTATAGTTTGCGGTGCCCTAACATTCCTTGAAAGTATGTTCAATTGTGCATGTATTATTCTACAGGAAAAAAAAAAAACAAAGAAATTTTTTTGTGGAGAATTCAATAAATGAAACCATCAATAAGTAATAGTAGTGCAAATGTAGACAAAAGAATATTTACAAGGGATCTCTAGTATTCTACTTGTTAACATCAAGAGTATATCATGCAAATTGACCTACATTAATACTCCTTTTGGTTGGAGAGATGAAAAAGTGGATAGAAGGGGAGTGAAAGGAATGTATGAGACATCCTTATTTAGGGAAGGAATTATGTGTCTCTTACTTTGTGTTTGATTGAATGAAATGAATAACCAAAATGATGAATCTAATAATACATTCTTCTTATTTGATTAAAAAGAGGAAGATATTTTCATTTTGTAAAATGAATTTACCAATATATCCTCAATATGTATAATATATCACATAAACAATTTGTTACGAAAGCTAAAAATGTAAATTGTTATAATTTGAGAGGAGTTAGTTATTTTCTGTCTCCTCTTTCGCCCAAATTTGGGTGGATTGAAAAATGTGAAGGAGGGAGGGATGAAACATCCCTCCTTGTCTCCTTGCTCTCTTCCCTTCCCTTCAACCAAACACAAAATAATTATACTATCCTCCCCCTTATCCCTCACTCCTCAATCCATCCCTCCAACCAAACATATAAGTAGTCATAGTGAGCTTTATATATTCATGGTTATTTTGTTTTTTATTTTTTTATTAATTTGTTTTGTCACAAAGATCCTTTTCATTTGACATGCGTGATCAAAGAATACCAGTTGGCATTGCCATTGCACCGCATATTTGTCATAGTATGACAACATAGATTGAGTAATAACGCAATTGAAAATGAAAATGAATGAAATTACCGAAGGATCACTTGGCTCAACGGTATAACATCTCCTTCAAATAAGGAAGGTGAGGAGAGTATTCTTGGAAACAAAGTGGGTATGTGTGTGAAAAAAATAAAAAAAATCTTTACCTTTCAAAAAAAATAATGAATGAAACTAATAATGAAATAATTGAAATTTCCAAAAGGGTATTTTAGTCATTTAATATTGTTAAAGTAATGTGACAAGGGAACAAAATATGTTTTTTTTTAAGGGTATCAAGAAAAGAAAAATAGCTTTTCAAATTTGGCGTCTTCTTTAAATTCTGGCTACTTTTGTTTGGGGTGTGAACTAACTTGGTTTTAGTGTTCACAAGACACATTGTAATTTTACAAGTCAAGCCATGACTTGTTTGTCACAAATCAAAGGGATCAGCATAATCGGTGCTTCATTTTAAATATATATCTTTTATTTTATTGTACATTTTTTGGTATTACTTTAAACCAATTATATATACCAATTCAGAAATAGTAATAATAAAGTTAAAAAGATAACCCTTGTACTTTTTCAGAATCATCTTTTCACTTAAAAGCAAAACATAACATAATTATTGTCTATGTAACTTTATGACATCAGTTTTATTTGTCAACTTTGTAAGAGTAACCGGTATGATAGAGAGTAATTGGCTGGCTAAACAGAAGTTTATAGCCAGCCGCGTCACCCATTTTGTCTGATTTAATCATTTTTTATTTATAGCCCATTCAAGGGTTTGAATTTTGCCCTTGAGGTTAGGACAAGAAAAATTGGACACAACACGAAAACCCGACACGACCCGACACGAACACGACATGACACGGTTTAAGGCCTTAAATGGGTCGACACGAGAATATAAGGGTCAACCCGAACACGACATGGATAACCCGAACACGACACGTTTGACACGATTACTGTTCATATTTATCTTTATTTTTATATTTTTCTCTTCTCTAATTGGTCATGAATTGAAATATATCAATAAAATAATATTGGATTGTGTCAAAATCAATTTAATTTTGTTGATAATAGGTTAAATAATTTACCTCTAAAATGGATTATGTCAAATTTAATTTAAAATATTATAATAAATAGGCTAAATGAATTAGCACCTGTATGGCTTAGGCCTTTGTTTATTTTTATATCATCTTACCATTCTCAAAAAAAAAAAAAAAAAAAAAAAAATTACATAATTTACATGGGTCGACCCGAACACGACACGAATACGACACGACACGAACACGACACGTATAGTAACGACACAATATCGACCCGACACGAACACGACCCGTTGACACGAATTGCCACCCCTACTTGAGGTTTACCAAACACCCTGAAATTTCATATTTGAATCAAATACTCCCTCTTTCTAAAAATAAACAATTTTTACGTCAAAATGACTTAAATGCCTATGACATAAAATTATCCTTTATGAGTAATTTACACTAAAACTCCCTGAGTTTCAAATTTTAATCAAATAACACATGGGATTCAAAAAGCCCCTAAAAATTTCTTTCTGCTCATAATAAATACAATAAATAATAAAATATAATATTATATATCATTCATAAATAATACAATAAAAAAATCTTTTGAACTACCAATTAATACCAAAATGTTAAAAAACAAAATTTTAAAAATAAAAAAATTCAAGGCGGAATGAAAAAAAAATTGGCCAAATTTTTTTTCGTTTAAAAACAAAATTTTAAAATGGTCGATTTTTTTTTTCGTTTTAAGACAAAATTTTAAAACGAAAAAACAATTTCGGCCTTGGATTTTTTTTTCGTTTTTAAATTTTGTTTTTATATATTTTACTATAAACGAAAAAAAAATTATGCCGAAATAAAAACATAAAAAAAAAAAATTTGAACTACCAATTAGGGTAAAATATATAAAAAATAAGTTCGAAATATAAAAATATATTTTGAACTACCAATTAAACTTTTGTTTTTGTTTTTTAATGTTTTTTAACATTTTGGCATTAATTGATAGTTCGAAAGATTTTTTTCTTTATTGTATTATTTATGAAAGATATATAATATTGTATTTTATTATTTATTATGAGCATTATGAAAAAAATTAGGGCCTTTTTGAATCTGAGGGGTTATTTGATTAAAATTTGAAATTCAGGAGATTTTGGTGCAAATTACTCATAAAGGATAATTTTATGTCACGGGCATTCAAGTCATTTTGACATAAAAATTGGCTACTTTTGGGAGGAGGGAGGTATTTGATTCAAATCTGAAATCTCAGGGGGTTTGGTTATTAAATATTGAAACCATGGGGGATTTTGTATAAATTACCCTTAGAATAAACATGTTTAGTACAAGAAAACTAATTTTTATCTTACATTTACCACTAAACTATGTACATCAAAGATGCCAAAACTTTAATCAAAGAGTCTATAAACACTTTAATTTGACTTTTATTATGTACTAACAATGGTTCAAAGGGAGATTCTTGATAAAGTTTTAGATGATTTTATGCCGTATGTCGGGCCATTTGTGAAATTTTAAATAATTTTTGTGGCAATCCAACTCTAATTAATTCTACTCGCTCAAAGAGTGGCAGATTATGCCATTAATTTATCACATTAATATATAATTCTGTGCTAATGCGGGTACTAATCTAGCTAACTATGTTGGGAGCCACATGAAATAGGTATGCATAGTACTAATCCAGCTAACATTACACATAAAATTGTATATCACAAAAAGCTTGAGTAGAATATCATTACCATAATGTGCTGTTCTCATGTGCAAATCATGATAGCCTTAGCTAATGGACTAATTTGAAACCCATAGATACAAATTACAGGATAGATAACATTTAAATAAATAGGAATATATGTTGTATATGTGTGTGTGTATATATATATGCACCTTTAAGAATTATAACTAGGTAATAATAAGAACGAAAAAAAAAAGAAGAAAAAAGATGGAGGGACATTTAGTGACAAACTTGACCATGCTACATTGATGGTTCTGTACTAAAAATTAACCTGGTGTGATGAGTTGCTCATAATTTTAATTTACTTGATAGTCATTAAAGAAGAATGATTAGTTGATTTTCATGTAACTTGGTCCATGAGCAAGAATATTGTACTTTTCCATGAATAATAAGATTGAGGGCCCTAGCCAAGTCTTTTTTTTCAGACCAATTTCTCTCATATTGATATATGAAATCAAGCACTTAGTACTGATAAGTCATAGCTTAAAGGATGAATGCCTTGAATCAATTTCATTCAACTCAATACAAGACACTTGCTTAAACAATTACAAAACAATCTTTTCGAAGGTAAGATTGGATAAATCCGACCCTCCCCTTACTACAATAACAAAGGTCTCGTGTAAGATTGCATACATCTGACTCCCCCATATTCTCGTTCAATGAACCAACCCTTTTATGGAAATCAAGCTAAAACTGAACAATTGTTATGAATAACTGATTAAAAGATAGCAAAAATGGCAACCCCGAGTCGACCGGGCACATCTAATTGGACAAACCACTACCATTGGTAAAACATGGGGTTCCCATCAACATAAGAATCCAAGTCGGCTTCCATCATCTTCTTCATCAGCAAACCAGCCTTCTCCCGAGCTCGTCCCGATCCTCTGACGGAAAGATCAGCCAGCACGGAGGAGAACTCCGGCAGCCTCAGCGCATCCCTCACACACCCCTCGCTCTCTTCGAACAGACGAATAAGTATCTCGGCAGCACCTTCCTTGCTCAGCATGCACCTCCCTTTCAACACCTCCAGCATGACATCCACAATCCGTTCCATCTTTATCAGAGCATTCAACCCCTCTTCAAACCTAGCAACAAGTCCCAATATGGCGAGCGAAGTCCCGGCTAGGTCCTCACCATCACTGCTCTCCACTATTCCAACCAGCACCTCCACAGCCCCTGACCTGACAGCAACAGTGCAGTTCCCATGGAACTGCACGAGCTCGGCCAAGGAGCTAAGGAGGTGATGGGCGGCAGGACCCCGAGGTCCTGACACCGCCCTCACCAGCGACTCGATGGTGCCCAGTACACCAAACCTAGCCTTGTTCTTGTCCAGCATTGCCAGGCTGCAAATCAAGGAAGCTGCAACTCTGCTGGACTCCAAAGAGGCGGGAGAGAGGATTATGTTGTTGAGGTGATGAATGGTTTGCATGTCTGCAAGAGAATGCTTTAGGTTAGGGTTTAGGGAGAGGTTGAAGAAGATGGATAGAGATAGTGTCTGGATGATCGGGGATGATGACTTGGAGAGGGTGAGGAAGACAGGGATGGCGCCATCTGTTTGTGCAAGTGAGTTTCTGTTTTGGGGGCTGACTTTGGTGATGAATGCCAGAGATTGCAGAGCTTTCTGCTGATCTTCCGGGGACTCCGACTGCGCGTCAGAAAGACACTGGTTGATGGTTTCGCGGAGCCGAACCGCAGACATGATTTTGGAATTTCAGATTGCAGGCTACGCTCATGTATGTTCGATACAGAGTTTAACTTATGACCTGCTATACTGCAGGTGTGAACAAAAATTTAGATGGTTTCGATGTTGCAAGCATTGGAAGAAACTACAATTATCTTTCAACCTTCACAAGATGTTGGAGTACTACGTCGATATTATCATAGTAAATATGTTTTGGCCCCAAAGAATTGTTTTTGTTTTTTGGTTCCCAAAACAAAAACAAAAACAAAGAGTTCCCAAACGGTCCCTCAATCACTATGAACCAGCAAACAATGTCAAGGGACTGATTCCGCCGCTAATGTAGCTTCAGCTCAAATAGACATCCCAACTAATAAGAATAATTAAATACCAAAACAACTAAAACATCCATTATTCAAAGTACATCACCAATAACATGTCAAAAGCCTGAACAGAGTTGAAACTCAAAACATGTCACTTCTGCACATAGCATCTAGCAACACAATTATAACCAAAGTTTATAGATATAAATGCAAGCCTCTTGAATCTTCAGGATCAACTCAACCTCAACGAGAATGCAGCCATTACAATCATCACTCCTACGTCTTCTTACCTCGGCCCCGAGTCAGGAGACCCGTCTCCATAAGAAACCAGGCCCTTCTTCCCAGGGGGGCTTCCAGATGATGAACTTGACTTCTCTTTGCTTGCCCGTTTAGGTGATTGTGACAGTGAGGACCTTGATTCTGATGGGCTCCTGCTGCGAGAAGCTGGCCTCCGCCTCTCGGCACGAGGAGAGTGGCGGAGTCTGGACGTCTCAACAGGAGAGCGGCTGCGAGAAGGGCTGCGGCTGTAACGACGGTTATGATAGCGGATTGGACTTTGACTTCGGGATAAAGTAGGGCTCCGAGTCCTGCTTCTCCGGCCTCTGTACCTGCAAATAAGTGTTACAAAGTATTATAAAATGCTATGACAACATGTGGTGGTGGTGGTGGTGGTAGTGGTGGTGGATCAAGGATGATGACAAATCCGCCTCGTAACCCAACTAAAACAATCTCAGACGCATGCACCTTGCTGGCAAATCACCAAGACCATTAGCAGAAGCTGAAAGGTCTAAGAGAGGAATTAAGACAACGTAACATGAACCTTGTTGGCAAACCACCATAACCAACATCAGAAATAATTTGGAAAACAGAAAGGATTACCAATTTTTTCGGAAAAGAAGTGTGGTCAAAGGGGGAAAAAACACTACAATCAGCATGGGCAATTACTCTATGGGCCTACAAAAAATGATCAGAGGCTCAAAAGGGCAAGAAAGAGGAATAGAAATTCACCAAAACAGGTCCCAGACGAACAAGCTACTAAAAGCATACTAATCAGGAACATCATGGAGTGTCTCAGCGAAGAATCAATGTCAGGCCTGGCCTAGGGGAACATGGAACCTCCATTACAATATCAGCTACAGGGACATGGAACTTAATGCAGGTTGTCCATCCATCTAATGCAACTCTCTCCACACACAGCACAATCTTAGTTGAAAGGCAAGTCAAGGTTTTTCTACAGTGGCGATGAAGAAACAAAGAGGAAGTCCTAAGATGTTATGCATGAATTAAATTTCTTAAAACGCAGGCAAACAACATACCTTGGAGGAGTTCTTGCTCTTGGTGGGCTCCTGTAGCGCCTAGGGGATCTCCTGTAGCTCGAATATCTAGCAATACAAACAACCATTTCAAGTAAATGACATTCTTACACCAAATCAAAAGACCACAATCTGAATAACGAAGATAGATTTTAGTTGTTAATGGATTTTAAAGGAAAGAGCTTTACTAATTACCTGTCACGATAACGATATGACCTTAGAGGTGAATGATCCGGCGAACGACTCCTGTATCTGCGTGCATACGAGTATCGCTGACTGAATCCCCTCCCCCTCCGAATGCGTGATCCATCTGGGGAAGGACTCCTTGACAAGCTCCTTGCACGATCACGAATAGGCGACCTTGCCCTGCGTCCTACATTTACAGGGCTCCTAGAGTAACTGCGACGATTATGCCTGGCAGATGCCCTAACTGGGCTTCGGCTAACACTTCTCCTAGAAGGTGCCTTCCCTAAGCTTCTGCTTAAGCTTCTTCGAGAAGTTCTAACAGGGGTTCTGCTTCTTGGAACCCTTACAGGACTTCTGCTCACCGTTTTACGTGATGACTTCCTTGATGAAGTTTTTGGCGAGGTTCTGCTAAGGCTTCTTTGAGGTGGCGATGGTAGGGGACTCCTGCTAATGCTTCTTCCTTTTTTGCCCCTCACAGGACTTCTACTAACACTCCTGCTACTAAGACTTCTGCTGCTGACAGCTCTGGCAGGGCTGCTGCTGTAGCTTTTTGCCCTTGCGGCCCTGTCTGGACTTCTGCTGACACTTCTGGAGGCGCTTTTGCTGCTGACACTTCTGGCAGGGCTTCTGCTGATACTCCGGCTTCTCTGAGAGATGTGCGGAGGACTTGCACTACTACTTGGACTCCTGCTCACACTCCGTCTTGGACTCACACTTCGATTCTTGCCCAAACTCCTCTTGGGACTAATACTCATACTCTTGCTCATGGTCCTTTTAGGACTAATGCTTCGGCTCCTGCTCATCAACTTTCAATAAAATACCAGATCTGGAAGAATCGGTAAAGCATAAAGAATGAGGTTGTGAGAAGAATGGAAAGTGAACCTAGATTTTCCAGGATGATCATCAACTACATCAGGCCCATCTGCACTTCTGTTCGATTTAGTTTCTGCTTCGAAGCCGTTACTTTGCCGCTCTCCATTTTCTTTAGGGTACTCACCCTCTTCCCTTTCAAGCATACCAGTCACCTCCCCCTTTTTATGATGAAGGGAAGCCACCTCTATCTCCTCAGCCAAAGGAGGCTGCTTCTCAACTACAAAAGATAACATAGTTACAGGAAGCATCTAACAAAATCAAAGTAAAAAGCAATTTGAAAGCATTCCTGGAAGGCTACAAACATGTGCGATGGATCAAGATGCTGGTCATAACAAACTAAGTGTGATGTCCCACATCGCCCGGGTAGAGGTCTGGGGATGTGCTTATATGTGCAGTGTTGTCTCCAATTGGTATGAGGCCTTTTGGGAGGAGCCCAAGAACAAAACCGTGCGGGCTGGGCCCAGAGCGGACAATATTATACCAAGTGTTGGAGCGGGGTGTTACAATTGGTATCAGAGCCAGAGCCCGGCCGGAATTAAGTGTGGGTGCATGCACAAGCCCGTGGGTAACACCAGCGAGGACGCTGGGTCCCAAGAGGGGGTGATTGTGATGTCCCACATCGCCCGGGTAGAGGTCTGGGGATGTGCTTATATGTACAGTGTTGTCTCCAATTGGTATGAGGCCTTTTGGGAGGAGCCCAAGAACAAAACCGTGCGGGCTGGGCCCAGAGCGGACAATATTATACCAAGTGTTGGAGCGGGGTGTTACACTAAGCAAACGCAAACACTACACAAAGTAACTCGAGCTTAATGTTGAAATAAATTCAAGCATACCACTTATATGCGCCTGGTTTTTATGCTTCCGAACTGCCCTTCCAGCATCAACATCATCGTCATTGGAGCTACTTCCACTGTTACTCTCGCTTTCAGTATCAGTAAGACTATCTGACGCTCTTTCAGAACATAACAGAAAGGAAGAACTTCAGACCAAGAGATATTGAAGAAAAAAACCAGAGAAACAGAGCAAGAGAACATAGCTCAAGTAATACTCTCCTCTAAATGACATGCTTATAAATGAGGAAAGCAGTTTAGAAAATTATGTTCAGTTCATATAAACAAAACCAAAAAAAAAAGAAGAAAAAAAAACAAGTCAAGATCAATGTCAATATAAAGTTGGCATTAATGACTGTAAAACAATAGTTATTTCATGAATGTTTTATAGTTTACAACAGCACGCAAAGAAATAAAGTACAGAAACATAATGACACCATGTAATGTCCAACAAATTTCCCATTGAGAGACTATGAAACAAACCCAACAAAGATATATCTGCAAATATAGGTTTCCACTAGGTCAACAAAAAAATCAAAAAGTTATAAAAATCCTTGAAAAGTGAAGAAAAATTAAAATTACATCTGGCACAAGGAACAGAAAAGTTATATAGCACCAACCTTTTTGATCGGTGCTTTAATCTCTTATCGCGCCTTCTGCGCTTCTTTTCACGCCGTCTGTCTCTCCTTTTCCCACGTCTATATCTGTCTCTCTTAGATGATCTCTTCCTCTTCTTTCGCCTTTCACCACTTGAAGAACTCAATTCAGACGATGATGATGTATATGAGTCAGAATCACTGTCAGATTCAGAAGATTCGATCTCAGATTCTGAGGAACTATCTGATTCAGATGTATAATATTTTCTTCTCTTTTTCCTTCTATCTCTGGTAGATCTTTTGTGCTTCCCTCTACGCCGTACTTCATGACTATTGGCCTCAGAAGAAGCATCCTTCCCCAGTTTCAACTTATTTGCTCTCTTTTTGCCTGCACTTACTAATATCAAACATTGAGGGAAGAAGAAAACCATATGATGCAAATCTAACATGATAATTAAAAGCTATATATTACATCTCTTTCAATAAAAAATGAACCAAAAATATATATATTAGATAATAAATTTTGGAACCCTCCACTGGTAATACTCTAAGAATAGCACTTTTTCAGTAAGACAACATTTCATTTTGGTTCTCACCCTCGCGAAATTCACCACAATTAATGATCTTCACCGTAACAACTGGTTTCCCTTCTTCCTCGCCCACATTCTCAATTTTTTTCAACACTTCATCTCCTTGCACGAGTTTGCCAAAGACAACATACTTCCTGTTAAGAGATATAAAGAGATTTAAGGAAGAGGAACTACACATATAATTGATACAATTTGTAGAATGCACTGATAGTTGATTTTCAGCCTACGAATTTTTTTCCCTCGCATCCATAAGGGAATCGAGGACTGCAGCAAAATAGCAAATAGACTAACCTGTCAAGCTGATGATTAGCCCTGAAGGTGATACTGAATAGAGAACCACGGGCCTCGCGATCCGCAATTGCCATTGATAGAAGACCAGGTGCATCATGTTTTAGCTTGGGTGGCTCATCTGGAACATGTCACAACTATCACCAGTCACCCATAGGAAAAACATAACTCTAAATGCTATCTTACACCAGTATGCAAAGCATTATTAAAATACGAAAACCAAGAAAACAGGGCAGCAACCGTACATCCTTAATAGCAATGCTTGGAGCAATGCCACGATACATTCATTCAATCATCCTAGTTTGAGAAATACAAGATGGATGCTTATCAAATAAATTACATTTCAACTTGAACAAACATCTACACACTTTTAAACAATATACTTGACAGAGGCACACCACTGGTCATGTTTTGCAGTTCCAATAATTCATTCATATATTCAATTTGCATTATATTATATGCCATTTAAAATCAAAAGTAAATACAATATTGAACCCATTATAAATTCGGTTAAGGTCAATGGCAAAAAAACAGTTGCAGTGGAACCGTAACAAGACGAATACTAGCTGTTGTGGTACTGACTCCAATAGAAACAAAGATGGTGATAAGGAATCCTAACCCGACTAGAGGTTGGGCTCGGGGAGCTACAAGGATAAATCCGGCTGGGGATAAAGATAAGTCCGAGTTAAGAAAACTGTTATCTTAAGGTCATGGAAAAGTTGTGGGAATCAATTCCCAACTTGGACACTAATACCAGGAGCCCTTAAAAGAAGGCGACGGTCAACCCACCAGACACAGCAGTAAATTGCTTCCTTTCATTTACTGTAATCAAAGTGCAAACGTGAGCGTCGGAGCGGAGCCTCTTAGGCCGGTACCACACTTGTGCCTTACAGGTTGCTGTTTGGTGCATACGACGTCGTGTTCCAAGTCGAGGCTAATCCATGCATCAACACATAGCTCTTAAGTTGAGATACTGGATGCTAAAAGGAATTTATTGACAAGGGAAAGAAAAATAGTCCGGCAATCAATGCAGCGGAGGAAGGGACAGAGGTGGAAGCCTAAATGGAACTATAAGGAAATGGATCAGTACCAACTACAATTAAAGTAACAGACAGTGTTGACGGATGCAACAACAATGTTGCCAAAAGGGAAGGGGGTTGTTGATGGCCACAACAGCACCAGTGACCGTTACTGCCAAGAGCAGCCTTGATGACATCAAGGCGGCAAGGACAATGGCTATGGTTCCATCACGATTGCTCAATTCCCAAGAGTGGAACTAAAACTAAGTAGGTGTAACTATTAAAACTTCTCATCTAAGGAAGATTCCCAAGTCTAGCATAGTAAAGGAAAATCAACCTATATGGCCAAGGAAGAAGACTCCTGAACCACCACCAACTCAAAAAACATAGAAACACTTGGTAAGTTGTATTATTAAGGGATATCCTATTTCAAAGGATATTCGATGCTAAAAAGAGTGGAGAAGAAACTTTGACAGCGCTAAAAATTAAGTACCATAAAAGATGTCTCTTTTATGTCCAACCATATATTGTTAAAATGCTATCCCATGGATATAACCATATTTAGGATCAATCTGAATATGCCCATTGGATTAGTTTAAATCCAGGCATATTTTGGTACACAGTCTACGAGAAGGAATAATGACGTATGAAACCCCCTACAGCGCGGACTGAACTCCATTTGCTCATAAGATTAACCCAATTGATCAAGTACTGTAAAAAGTCCCTTTGCAAGAGTGTTGCATCCTAAAACAAAAAGATCAAGTCATAAGCACCCATTTTATACAAGTAGCACATCATGTCTGGCAAGTCCTACATAGAGAATCATCCACTTTGCACTCTAATAACCAAACCTCGGTTAATCCCCAATTTTTAGGGCCGATACATAATCTAGGGATTCATCCCTCAGAAGCTAAGCAGTGAAACATCAGAACCACCGAGAAACAACTTATGGTCAGTGCATGTAAAGCAAACAAGCAACTTATTTTAAAAAATAGAAAAAAGAAATGGAAACAAGCTAGTTAAGTAGATCAATCCAGTATGTAGAACCAATATACTCAAAGTGCACCCCCTTCTTCCATAGGTACTAGTGTACAACAGTGGAGCTTGCTCTGCACAACAGTGCAATATGCAAGACTAGACATAAACAATCAGCTTAAAATTGGTGTCTTTTCATAAATGTCACCCAAGAAAAGAAATGTTGTGACGTCCCACATCGCCCAGGTATAGGTATGGTGTTGTGTTTATATGTGCATGTGTGTCTCCAATTGATATGAGGCCTTTTGGGAAGGAAGCCTAAGAGCAAAACCGTGCGGGTTGAGCCCAAAGCGAACAATATCGTACCAAGTGTTGGAGCGGGGGTGTTACAAATGTAATCCGACATTAAGCGATCCAATTATGCAGCAGAAACTTTGGCCTTAAAAGGTTAGCCCAATTAATACCGAACACGCTTATTATACCTTATCCAATACACAAACTCCCAACAGTTTAAAAAAAAAAAAAAAAAAAGATGCATTCACAAAGAAGAGAAGGAAAATAGGACAAAAAGAAACAGAACAACACTAATACCTTCTGCAGAACATACTTTGAACAAGTCTATGGCACTTAACATCCATAAATCAAAGAGGTACAAATACACATTTAGACATGATATCTATACACCCTACCATTATAAGAGAAAGAAACACTATTGTCCAATTTCATTGGGTCGAAGCTCCCATGCTCCGAGAATAAGATCAAAGTCAGCCCCAACCTTCACAAGCAACGCAAAAGGAAACCCATTTGCTCACAAGATACAAATGATTTGTGGGAAATGAAATATTATACAATTGTGTGTGCTTGGGCCAAGCTTTTATCAACAGTTTAAATCACAATCCTCAAAAAATTGTAGCCAAAGCTTTATGGATGATAATACTTCAGAAAATGGCATCATAAGCAGACAGCAAGATACTACAGAACTAACATGGAAAGAAACAAAAAGATAATTGTATACTCACCTGGAAACTTATCCCCATATATGCTTTCTCCGAACTTCCCTGCAAAGGAGGCAAAAGAAAAATCAACTTGGAGTCAAGTATGACCATAAAATAAAAGCAGTTTTAGCAAACCATGGGTGGGTCTGTCAAACAATGCAGCATGACCCTATAATCATGACAACAGATTGAGACTCAATTGTTAAATTAAGCAGTTGAAATCAGACAAGGCTTTGGAAAGGAAGTTCCACAGAAATTCCTTCCTCAACAAAATCAGACCCCATATTCACTAAGGAATAATACCATCTTTCTCTACTAATCTTTTGGTTCCACAACAACTTAAACTTAGCTTGGTCAAAAAATGGTACTATCCAAGTATTTATAGTCCCTTTTATTTCCCGTATCTCTTGCTTTACAATCATTATTACTTTCAACATCTAAACAATTAAATGTGCCCCGTTTGTTAGAATAATTGCAAGATCAACATTGGTAAAATCCCATATTCAACATCTAAACAATTAAATGTGCCCCGTTTCTATTCACCATTTTTTATTTTTTTGATAAGTATAAATTCTATATAGTCATAGTGAAAGCATCCTGATAGATTTGTGTGGAAATTCTATATAGTCATTGCCAAATATTTACACCGACTCCTGTAAAGCAAAAAGTTCCTGAACCTTTTTAATAGCTCTGTCATAAGGGGACCTAGTCACAATTTTGGGTTACCCGGCTACTGCCAAGTTAATCCAAACAGTCAACTAGATCTACTCTATCAGGTAAACGTCATTTATTGAAATAACATATAAGAACTAATAGAGTAGGGTACAAGAAATGAGGGGTGGCATAAGAGGGTTTCTTAATTTCAACCATCTCGTTCTATTTGCTTCGGCAGTTTTCAAAAAATATCTCTTATTAACCACTTACGATTAAGAAAGTGCAGGTCTGATTGGTTTTGTCATTCAGAAAACAGAAATTTGTTTTCAGAAATCTATAAAACAAAAGTTTTTTGAAAGCATGCCTATATATAACTAAGTTCTAGGAAATGGAACCAAACAGAATTTTAGTACAGTTTCTCTAAAACAGTTATCTTTCATGTTTTAAGAAAAATGAACCAAGCAGAATTTTTGCTCAGCTTTCTAAAAATAGATAACAGATTGGTGGGATACAAACCAAGCAAGCTGCATGACAATGCAAGCTCGACAAACAAAACACTTAAGCAATTGAATTATTTGTCACTTCAGGCAATACACGTCCACTCATAATTCTGAACACAAATTGTAATCTTCCTCAAGTTTCCAATCTTTGAAGACAGACTGACAAAATGGATACAAATGACAGCCCAAAGGACACGTACCATCTTTTCTAAGCAAATCGCCTCCCTGCAAAGAAAACAGAAAAGGTAAAAAAACAAAAGAAAATCGTTAATACATTGGGTCAAGAATAAAATTTTCTGACAAAAATGGGTTGTATACAGAAGTTCAGTAAATTCTTGAGGATGGACAACTAAGCACAACCTTAAAACTACATCACAAGAAAAGCAGTCGTGACCATCATCCCTGTATCCTACATCATAAAGAAGGATAGCTGACTAAAAGAGACACCACTTCTAAATCACGCTCAACCAGAAAATGAAGACGGCAATGATACAATTACAATCTATCAAAGACTCATAAGTTAATAAGAAATCAAGAACATACCTCAGCCATGGATCCTTTAATAATGTGATGGAAAAAAGATGCTTTATAGTGTAGAGGCATTCCGTTTTTCACACTGACTCCTTTCTCCCCTGAAAAATAACCATTCATAAAAAACAGGACAACAGATATAATTTAACTGTCACTTCGCAAATGAATTAATATGCGAAACATGTTGAAGAAAAAAAAATCTTCCATGATAATTAACAGCAACATAAACTGAACGCCATCCATCAGCATAATACATAACCAAAAAGATTTAATCTTACTCTCTCTATTGATGTTTAAAACATGATCGAGCTCATGGGTATAGCAACAAAGATGATTCTGAGGTAACAACAAGTGAAATTGAAAATCCATCAAAAGATAAACATAGCATTTTACCAAAGTTCAATCATACAGATTTTACTTACAAATTGTCTAAATACGTTATGGAACTAATAATTAGAAAATACAACTGCTGCTAAAATGAATACCACAGGTTGTATTATAGATCCCTAAGCATCACTTGAAAAATAAGACTTTCTCAGAGTGCAAGGGTTACATTTTTTTTAAGAATAAGATTTTTTTAAGTAAGAATGCAAGGGTTACTTTTTTTTTAAAGAATAAGTAAGGGTTACTTATACATCATTCGTCACTAAGTACTTGCAAGAAAAAATAAAAAGACCAAATCCTGGGACGAAATTTAAGCATAGAACAGGATTAAGAGTACAATAACAACTGGAAATAAATAAAATAAGTTAGTTATACGTCAACTGAAAATTTAACTACGGAAAAAATGATTATCCGGTGCCAATTACATAAATACGTTACCTGTACAGAGTGCCCGGAAATTTTCTGCAGTCTTTGGAGCCACATCAGAAAAAAGCTGTAGACCCAAAGGGACATAATGTATTTATTATACACAAAGAACTTACTCACTTTGAACTTCAAAATTTATAGTATAAGAATCAAACCTCAAAAACCATTTTTTCAACAGGATTTCCATCGATAGAGACATCCAAAAACACTAGAGGATTCTTCTTGCTCATTTTCTTTGTGTTTCAGACAGCAGTGCGAACAACAATCTGATGGCAAAGTTGTGCATTAGCAAAAAGACCAGTATTAACACTATGAGCAAATCAATATTATACAACACCAGTGGGGGTAAATAAAAGATCCCATAAGAAAGTAGCAAATTCCAAGGCAATTCCAACTACTTCTCACCAATATTTTTAAACAATTCAAACCCATGTGAACATTGATTCTTGACATGTACAGATGCATGACCTACAATGTTACAGAAGACCACTTTTCAATAAAGTGATGGCAGGTATTTGAGCACATTTTGACTTGTGTTGACAAAATTCAACAAAATCTTGAGATAGGCAAGTGGAATTGAAGATAAAGACATGTAAATATCACTTTCGTGGCTCAGCACCCGCCACGTGATCTACCATCAATTTCCATCACTGGCTAAGCTATCTGACCTCAAGTCTCACTGGAAGAAAACAAATAAAAAACATTAGCTTGAGCTAATTGGAAATGACTTCTTTTGTCAACTACGATCATTCGTTTTCATCAGAGTTACTATGCCATGAGTCCATGATGGACATCATGTTGCTTCTAGTCAGAAGACCGATGCTTCTAGCCTTCATTTCATCCTTAACAGCCAACTTGAATTAACTCACTTCCTAGCCAATGTAGTCATCAATATCCAGTAGAACACTTTATCTCGCTTATGTTCAGATTGGAGCATACTACCACCTCAAACTACTCACAAACATATTCCAATTCTTCCATCTTGTACTAGAGACAATTCAAATAATAGTTCCCACTTGTGTGAATCCCAATTAGTAGGAACCATGTTTTCTTCTTCCACGTAACTCAATACACATCATGAATACCAACACCATTTCACAATTAATTTCATAGGCAATAGATAATCACATGACAACCCTCAAGTCTCTCAGACCTATACCACTGTGAAACAATACCCTGGCTAACTTTTCAACAATAATTAAGTTTTACGAATTGATCATTACCATGTTGCTCAACTACAAGAGTCCATCATCCAATCAATGTAGATAGTTCATTCCTCACTTTGAAAGTCTACGAAAATGATGTAGCACTAGGATCATATTAATAAATCATACAGGAATGTAAATAAAATTTATATGCACCGGAAAAGGAATGACATAATTAGAAAGGAACCCATTCATTAGATAAAAGAATTAGCAAAAAATGTGGATAAAGTAAAAAAAAAATATTAAGATGATTGGCGTGTGTAAGAAAGACAACTAGTTAGATAGAATGCCATGATCTACATGTAAAAGATACTGGGGAAGCAAAAGACCAAGATTACAAAGGGTAGGGCAGAGTAGGTAAAGGTCTTATAACACACCATGGAACGGAAGTATTGCCTTAGATAGTGTGGACTGAGACAATAGGATTCACAAGTTGAACCCGCGTAATCCGAAAAGGCTTTCTTCAGTTGAGGATAGGAAGCCTTAGATAGTGCGGAAAATAGGATTCACACAGTTGAACCCAAGTAATATGAAAAAGGCTTTCTTGGGTTGAGTATAGGAGTATCATCCGTAATATAAATTCCAAAAAAAATAAGGATATAAACTGAATAGTTCAACTACTTAACTACTACTCAGATAAATCAATCCTTCAAGAAACAAGCCAACCAACAATTTTATTATCACAAGCTCCAGATCGGTTTATGGGGTTTCAGTCTCCTTTTTTTCATAGGAGTACCCATTTCATCCATGCATCCGTAAGTATTTAAATATCCCCACATGTAACTGAAATTCAACATGTAAATGTATATTCACTTTAAAAACGAAAGTAGTAGAAATGTGAGAGTATAGGGTGCCTTTGGACTCGAACCACAACCCAAAACACTAACTAATTCCTACTGATACCATATCCAACTTACAAAAGGATAATATTTTGTTGTCAAACAGCAGTACTCAGTAAATAAAAAATAAGATGCAAGTTCTCCCATGATATGAAGAAAACCCATTATAGAACCAATAAATCCCACTTTTCCTCACATTAATTCACCAATATATAACAAATATAGTGATTCCAAATTCCAGACAGCATGGATCTAAAACCGAATGACTAAACCCTCAAATACTCGTCAAATTCATCAACCCTGCAAGAGGCAAAACAAAGCCGGAAAACCCATTTAACTGGCATAAGCTCTAGATCAGCCTATGATATATCAATACTCAATTATGCCTATCACCAAATTAGGCCCCTCTTTCCGATATGCATATGCATCAACACAGAAATACACAGATAAATTCAGTCATACATAAGCAAAAATAAATATATATATATATATATTGAAGAGAACTACTGAAAACACGTGATTATTTGAATCTAAAAACAACCATAAACCCTAGCTAATTCTCTCACAAACCCTAAAGTGAAAAAAAAAAAAAAAAAAAAAAAAAAAAAACTAGCATGATGTTTACATAACTAAAACCCAGAGACACAATAATCAGATTCATAAGCGCATGAGTATAAACTCCGATACAACAAAAAAATCACGAAATCAAGAGAAGAAAATACACAAAAACAAAAGAATTTACGAGAACAGATTGCAGAGAAGCTCGAATAAGATGATTGAATTCGATAAATGTAAAAGAGGATACGAATATGTAACACACAGTGATGTGTGTGTGTGCGCGCGCGCGCAAAAACCCTAGCCCTAATGTCTACCTGATTGACGGTGCAGCTAGCTTTCCGGCTGCTCCACAGAATGTAACGATGAGAGAGAAAGAGACAGCCTTCTTATAGCGAACCTAGCAACTTCCACTGATCTGTGTATTTACTGAATTAACCCTGGGTTTTCTATGGAATGTGTTGAATGCCCTTAGAAGGACCCAATCAATGACTAAAGCCCTGTTTGGTTCATGGTCCGGTCCCATGTGGTCCAGTCTCATAATGGCTTTTTTGAGACCGGACACTGTTTGACAATACGATTCAAAAAAAATAAGGACCACTTGGGACCAAAAGGGGTAATTTGAGACAACAAAAAATGATGGTCTCAAGTGGTCTTATATACAATTGTCTTAACACATGAGACCATAAAATTTGAAATATATATATAAAATTAAAATATATATATAATTTGAAAATAATATATAAAATTAAAAAAATAATATAAAAAATTTGAAATAATGTATAAAATTTGAAATATATATATATAATTCAAAATTAATATATAAAATGCAAAAAATATATTTAAAATTTGGGAAAATATAAAAATTCCAAAATAATAGAAAAAATCAAAAATAATGTATAAAATTCGAAAATAATATATAAAATTTGAAAAATAATATAATTTTTTTAAAATAATGTATTAAATTCGAAAAAAATATATAAAAATCAAAATTAATATATAAAATTTTAAATATATATATAATTTAAAAAATAATATATAAGTTTTGAAAAATAATATAAAAAATTTGAAATAATGTATAAAATTTGAAAAAAATATAAAATTCAAAAATAATATACAAAATTAGATATATATATATTTGAGAAGATACAAAAAAATTGAAAATAATATAAAAAATCAAAAATAATATATAAAATTCAAAAAATAATATAAAAATTCGAAATAATTTATAAATTTGAAAAATATATTATTTTTAAATTTCTTATATTATTTTCAAATTTTATATATTTTTTCAAATTTTATATATTTTTCATACTTAATATATTTTTTGAATTTTATACATTATTTTTTTATTTTTTGTATTATTTTTCAAACATAAGACCAAACAGCTTGAATAAATCTATAAGACCAGACAGCTTTACCAAACAGACTTTCAGAACACCACCCAGATAAGACCAGACTGGACCGGACCAGATATGACCAGACTAGACCAGATAAGACCAGACCGGACCGCCTACCAAACGGGCTCTAAATTACTAGTAACCATTTTTTTATTTCATAATTAAAATTTTCTGATTCCATTTTTTCTTTTTCTTTTTCTTTTTCCCCCTAAAACAACATAAGTGAAATTTTATAGAATTAATTTTATAATTTTATTTTTACTTTCACATTTTAGTAAGTAAATGTAGGAAACACGAAAAGTTTCAAGTCTGCTTGGTTTGTATCTCTGAAAATTATTATTAAAAATTCTGATAACAAATAACAGTTTTCTAAGAATAATAAAAATAAATTTTCTAAAAATAATTATTTTTGTAACTGAATTTTCGAAAAACTGAACCAAACTTGGAAACTTTTCATGTTCGTAAACAGGCCTACAACAAACACGTCAAAAGACTATTCAAAACCAAATAAAATGGAAGACGCCGCTCTTCCATCAAGATTCAATAGGTTGAATTAGAAAATAAAACACCTTCCACAATACAAAGCATGGAGACATCTACTTTGACTTAAAACTACTTAATAATAAGACTTTTAGGGAACTGTAAAATTCATCAAAAACAAACCAAAAAAAAAAAAAAAAAAGTGAGAGAGAAAAAAACATCATACTTTAGGTGCTTCAAAATTCATCAAAGTAGTAGGCCACTCAATGTGATACCTATCCATCCACTTGCCATATTTATTTAGTGCATGTTTGGTAGAGGGAATGGAGTCATTTTTTGGATTTGGTTTGAAAAATTTTCTCCATTCCATGTTTGGCAAGCATAGTGTTGGACAAATAGTGTTTGAATAGTATCAGTCCATTGGACCCAAATTTATTAAATTTAACAACATCTGAATAGATGGTTTGGTTGGAGTTGGTCCGATGGTTTGACACTATTCATTTATAATATTATATATATAAATTCGAAATTAAATATTTCGAAAAAATAAATATTTCAAAAAAATTAAATATTTATGAAAAATAAAATATTTCGAAAAAATAAAATATTTATGAAAAATTAAATATTTTGAAAAAATTAAATATTTATGAAAAATTAAATATTTCGAAAAATTAAATATTTATATATTTTATTTTTTAAAACATATATATTTACAAAATGTTATTTTAAATAAATAAAATGTCAAATTATTCCAAGTTACCAAATATGATTGGTTTCAGAATTTCAGCTCATACCAACTCTACCAAATATAGTTTGGTTTTTCAGTTTCAATTTTTCTCACACCAAAACCATCTGCACCAAACATGGTTTGGAACCAAAATAAAACCACACCAACTCTAACCAAACCAACACCACACCGTCTACCAAACAAGCACTTAGATTAATGGAGAGCTACATCGATTAATTAAGCTAATGTGGTCATGTTGGCTAAACGGGCAACTTCCTCACAAAGGAGAAGTGTCAATACCGTTTTCCCTGTCTTCATTCTGGAAAAAAAAAAAATTTAAATTAGTTGACATTATCAATTTTTGTAAAAAAAAATTCTATTTATTTTGACATGTAAAGAAAATGGATATAAGATATTAGTATTTCAGAAACTTTATTTTTGTGATCGATAGTCATATCTATATTGATTCAAACCTGTGTCTATGACTGAATGAAGTCTTTTTGTATAATGTTTCCGCTCTGTTTGGATTAGTTTTTAGAAGTTGTTTTTGACTTTCTAAGGGGAAAAACTGTTTTGAACAGTATTTGACAAAATTTTAGAAGAGCTTTTGAATTTTGGAAGAAGGTTTAGAAGAAGTTAGGACATATCAGTTTTGCAAAACGGCTTATGTTTCTCTTCTTATTCTATAATAAGCGGGAAGAAAAAATTATGTCAAACGGAGTCAAAACATTATACAAAAATTGAGCACATTTGTCGTTCTCTTCTTTGACATTGTGCCCTGAATTAGGTTCGATGATTGTTTGGGTTAATTCTCAATATTATATCTATATTAAGAGCATCCTATCATAAGATCATCAACTATCATTTGCATAATAATTCATCTTTTTATATCTACCAATCGAACCTTTTATTTATCTAAATTTTCTCCAGAACTCCGAGCAATTGAGAGCTGGAACACTCAAAACTCCCCTTCCAAGATTCGTCTGTTAAACATAAACTGCTCTTTATGTATACAAAACACTGAAATATCAAAATCATTGAAGTTTCACAAATCAGTGAGAGTAGGTTCGTCACAGTGCATCAAATGAAAACACCAGTTTAGCAATAAAATGTCAAATGGAAGATAAAAGTTGAGTTTGCATTTTTTTAGTTTTAACTAAACTCAATCTATATAGATTAGAAAAAGTGAGAGTTTACAACAAGAGGTCAATCAAATTATATTATACATCTCCAAAAAATAATCAATCAACAACTCATGCTTCTAAAGTCTGGATGCGAGCCATATTTTCAGAATTATCATCATCGAGATATCCACCTATGATCATTTTGATGAAACTTAACTGCTCCAAAAATAATCCATAGCTTCATTAGTTTCGGAGTTGAGCTGATGGATGAAGATCCAGAAAACCCCGATATCTGAGACTTCTGAGACTGAGAGACTTTAATGTATCTGCAATTAAATCTGTTGTACCATCTAGAAATATATGAAGAATAGAGATGGAATGCCAAAAAATCGGCTTAAATTAATTAACCAGAAATTCACATTTTGAAGTAAAATACATTTATTAAACATCCAGAAAGATAATAAACTACTTGTTGAAACAAAAGATCAATCGCAAACAATAAAACAATAAAGAATCAAGACACACAAGATTTATCGTGGTTCAACCAATTTGACCTACGTCCACCAGAGCAGTCTTTGTATTTCGTTTATCAATGAATTAGGGTTACAATGATGTATATATAGACCTAATTCAAATGTACTAGTAAAATACCAAAATCACTCTTTACCGTACCTCGGGGGTCTCGATGCCCCAGGGCTTGTTCCTTCCTGGATTATGAGTCATAACCCAACGCTACTATTCAGTTTAATTGTTAAATCCAATACTTAGCTTACTGAGAAGACTATTCATCCGCCATCCTTGAGATGGTGGCAATGACTTCTCCCTTCAGAATCACCACCAGCAGAATGGTAGAGTGATTTAACAACCCAAACTTCGTTACAAATGAAGGGTAATCCTAATTATTTGAAAAGACTATCTATTTAGCCAACTTCAGCAAAGCAAAACTTGATCAAGCAGAGGCTGAAAGCATAATAAATGCAAGGCGTTGTATCGCTGCTACATTCAACAACACCCCAAAGATTGCCCATGAACATGAAGCATCGATGATGAAAAGGGTGCTTTTGGTAAGTAATGAAGCATCGACATAATTCAATATTTTCAACTTTCAGGTAACAATTTTACTTATTATATATTGATCTTATGGTAATCCAGGAGACAAAATCCAATTGTGGGAGATATTAGAGTTGTATCTGTATCGATTGGAAACAATTTTATTTCACCGTCATACTAGCCAAACAGAATGGGTTGCTTAGGCACTACCAACTCACATGAGCAAGAATCCAATAAGTTAGGTAGTAGTTGGGCAATTTACAGGAGTTCTAAAGAGAGCATAAAGGATAAGGGTGATGGCTTACAAGTTACAACAACAGCAACAAAGAGCTCAACTTCATAAATCAGTAGATCCTGTCACCTTTTAAGATTATAGAACCCAAGGCTTGATTAGAAGTTTTGATATGGATTAATGATAATAGCCTCCCTCTATAACTACACAAACTATTGCTGAAATGCAATGACTTGCATAGCTACACCTTGCAATTTTGAGTCCAGTGACGGTACTTTTTCCCAAAATACATTTAAATAATTGACTCTTACTTTGAAGGAGGGCCTAAACATTTGGGAGTGTTTGATAAAGAAGGAAGACCTAAGATGATCTCTCTAATGTCATAGAATGCGTCCATTTCATTCCCGCCTTCATTTTGTACTAATAAAAATATAATGCATGAGACAATTTTCACCTTGGGCGTTTAATTTATACACGAAGCTGTTTGTTTCATTTATTGTCTTGTTACATACGTTATATTCGAGATAAGATTATCATCTTTTTTCTGAGAAGAAGCATTTTCTGTTTCCAATATGCTCTGTTTATTAACTGCGGGAACTCACTCCACTTGATCTTGGGTTTTAGACTTGAAATTCCATGGGATCAATATTTACATATTAAGTATTCATACTTGATTGCAGGCCTTCACCAGTTTATTCAACCATTTATAGTTTGATTTTAAACCCTAATCTTTTCTTAATTCTTGACCTGATGATGCCATCCATTTACCAACCAAAGATTTAGTAATTTTCAACAATAAAGAACGTCTCTTTTCTGTTGGTATAACAAACTATGTCCAATACTCAAATTCCACAAAATTCATCCAATTAGACATTTATATTAAAATGAAAGCCTACAATTCAAGTCTGTAATCAAATCACCTTCTTCATACAAGTCAGTACTATTGTTCTCTTTTCACCTATCAAAATGCTAACAGACACCTATCTTAAAATTTATTATTAAACTCTGGAGGAAAATATCCAAAATTTGAAAACTTGAAAGGGTAAATAACTTTGATTGAGATAATACTTGTCCCTCTCAGTTCTTCAGTACGGCCAGCTGTTACGTCTGTTTCCAAAAGAGTAAGAAACATAAACATTTTCCTACCAAGAAATGGTTTGCACTCCCTAATTTTCCTTTACAGAATATAGTACTTGACACCATGATAATTTGAAAGTGATACAGGTAACCTCAATTTGAATAAATCCTTCTGATTAGAATTCTTGGTTCAATGCTTGAGAAAGCTAAAAGCTTAGGTATCAACTCCAAGATTACAACAGCAGCGGCTATACTACACTTTTTGTTTTATAAGTAAGAGTAGTATAAAAGGCACTCAAAAGGGAAGTGCGTCCCAGAAAACAATAAAGGTCGCCCTAAGCGCCGAGCGAACCCAAAAAGTCAAGTTTTTCCTATATAGATGTACAAAATCTACCCTCCACCCAATAAAAAAGAAGAGAAATAAATGAATCCTTAAAACAGCCTACCGGGGACTCAATCCCCTCAAAACACCGCTTATTGCGTTCAAGCCAAATAGATTCCCGGTATGAGGGACCAGTGAAGTCCCACATATTCTTCACAATTGAGTCCAAGATATTGGTAAGAACTTAAAAAATATGTCTGCCATTCTCCACTTGAATTGTCTCGACAACAATCAACTGATCAAGCATATCCCCATGTGAAAACAAGAATATTATCAAAATAAAACAATAAAAAACACAATAAACAAAATTGGACGAAGGACTTTGAACTTTAAAAATCACACTTGATGAGCACACAGTGGTAAACTCAACTACAAGAATAGGAAGAAAGAGAAGGAAAGCCAACTCGCAAAAATATATGAATATATATATATATCAAAATATATTAGAAGATTCTAATTACTTAAATTAAGAAAATTATGGGGAATTTTTACTACTTTTTATCATTATTTTTTTCAAATAACCTGAAAAATGGTACCTCGAAATTGATCACAATCACCAGTAATCACCGCAAGAGCATAGCCCATCTTTGAAATGGTGGAACCTCTTAGCGTCTCGAATAATGAGTTCCCTGCCAACCAGCTTTGAGATGATCTTAAGTGCAGTATGACAATCACCACAAACACGAAGATTCTTGATTATCCGAAGTGGTGAACGAGCTGAGCTAGTGATGAGACCTTGAGCAACAGCAAGCCTCTCGCTATGAGAAAGGAGCGCCTCCTCCTTACCTTCTTGGTCTATGTCATGGAGCACAAATCTAGTCTCTGGCACATAACCAGCCTCCTTCATCTGTCCCTTCATCCCCCTAAGCAGTGCATAGATCTTATCCGAATCAGGGTGAGATTTATCTCCTGCCCTATATTCATAGATCCTACTTCTAGCATCTATAAGATCTTCACCTGCCAGTTTCTTCTTCTCCTTCTCCTTCTCCTTTGCAAGGTTAGAAGCTATCTCGGGGATGAGGCCTGCCTTTGATTTTTCACTCAAACGAGAAGGATCAAGGAGCTCAATAAACTCAGCACAACGATCTCCAAGTTCAACGTTGCCATGAACTCTACATAAATTCATCAAGGTTTCCCAGACATCCACACTTGGCTCAATTGGCATACTTTCAATGAACTCTAGAGCTTCATCCACATACCCTGTACTTCCTAGCATGTCCACTACACTCACATAATGCTCCATGGAAGGAGCAATGCCATAATTCTTGCTCATTGATTCAAAGTGCAACATTCCCTCATGCATATCACCCAGGGCACCACAAGCAGAGAAAACCGCAATAAATAATTGACCATCAGGTTTCAGTCCTGTCTCCTTAAATTGAGTGAACAAGTCAATGGCATCCTCTCCTTGACCGCGCTTAGCAAGCCAAGTAATCATGGTATCCCAAGAAGTCAGATTGCGCATAAGCATTTTTTCGAAAACCATAAATGCATCACCCATAGAACCACATTCTGCATACATCTCCAGGATCTTATTGCAAGTTTGGACTTGGAGAGGAGATAATGATCTCACAAGATGCTCATGAATAAATTTTGCCTCTTGTAGAGCTTTAGCTTCCCCGCATACCCTCATCAATGCCAAATATCGGGGCAAGTCCACCGGGATTCCCTTGTCCTCCAGTAATTTCAAAACTCCCACAGCTTCCTCCACTCTGCCCTCCTTAATGAAGCCATCCAACTGCTCGATAGGGTCATTTGAATTCTGCTGATATTGTTCCACATTTGCGTTCTGTTGATATTCACCAACATTTTCCCTCATTAACCCATCTGAACTCAGCATTACCCCATTAAATCCCCCGGAGCTTTGCTGGTAATGGTGTGCTTCCGTGTTGCCCGTGGGATAATAATCTGTCATTTGTTGTCCCTTCTCAGGGTATGGCGTAGAGTACTGGCCAGGACTTTGCTGCACGGTTGCGGTATTACTTGTGTAATAGTTACTTGGATACTGCTGAGACACTTCAATGCCATGTGCATATTGGAATTGTCCAGCACTTCCTCCATAATGCCCATTTTCGGACTCTTGAGACATTCCAGTGAAATGGTTGCCACTTTCCCCAATTGGTTTATGCTGAAAATCAATAATATGATTCTCTCCACCATACCCATTTGAAAAATTCCCACTTTGTCCAACTGGGTTATGCTGTTTTTCTTCATCCTCCGCCGTAATATTATCTGAGGGCAAATCTGTCCCCAAGAATTCAGTTACACCATACCCACCGGAAAGATTCCCAATTTGTTCAACTAGGTTCAGCTGAAATTCATTTATAGGGTTTTGTCCACCGACCCCGGTAGAGCTTTGCCTCAACCCAGTTGAATTTCCTCCATAAAATCCATCTGGGTGTGGCTGAAAATCTTTATTATTTCCTCTAATACCCCAATCTCGAGCATGCCCATTTGGTTTTTGATCCAAGTCTATTATAGGGTTCTGGTTGTCAGCGTAAAACTCACTATGGTTTTGCTGATATTGTACATCAGGGTTTTGGAAATCTGATATTTGAGTTGCAGTACTGAGATTATTGGCAAAAGCAAGGACTTTGATGAAATCTAAAGAATTTCGTGAATTGCGTACCTTGGATAGAGTTGTGAGAGAGTTGATGCAGAGAAGTGTAACCCTTTTCCCGGACATTGGTGAGTCGTACACGTCCTGGTCAACTCGACTCAACGATTCAAGATAGGGTATGTGAAATAGGGAAGAAGAGAAGAGGGAGAGAGATATAGAGAGAGAAAGAGGTGTTGGCTGTGTTGAGCAAATGACGCGAAATGTTAAACCCTCGATCACACACCAAATGTACGTGTTTGTGTATATTCATTATCAGACTGTTAGGGTATAAACCCTAATTGGGCCGGGTATGGGTTTTGAGTCTGTCTTCACCTTTGTTAGTTTTGGGATTATGGGCTTTGGGGTATTGTTTTCATTTTAAGAAATTTAATTGATAGGTGTAGGATAACATTGTGGCATACAGACATAGTTGTATAATCTTCCGATTTTCTACAATTTTACGGTTTTATCATAATTTTACTATATTAAAATAATAATTGGACGGTTAAGCCTTCATATAAAATATTCAAAAATTTAATAATTTAGACATATCTAAATTTATTAGAAAATATTTAAAGACATAATGTATTAGAAAATTTTAAAAATTATAATATAATTTAAACTTTTAAATTAAATATTTAATCTTTTTTAAAAAAGTTAATATGTTTAGGTAGAATCTTACGATTCTACGAACTCCAAAACAATTATACGTAAACTCCCGATTCTGACAACCTTGCTTTGTAGAATTAAAAGATATTAGGACTCTCATATGATCACTTCAGTTTTTGTGGAATTATGAATATTTGATTGTTATAGTTTGTATCATAATTTATATTTGAAATTTTAATTTTGGTGTCACATCAAACGGCCATTTAAATGAACTCATTAAGGAGGAGTTTGAGTGGGTAGAATGTTAGAGGTCATATCGATTCTAGATGAAAAATTGATTGAAATAATGAATTTAATTATTAATATTGCATAATAATTTTAATTCTTAAGTCGAGTAACAAAATATTCGACTTATTACAATAGATTTGTAAAGTTGCGTTTATAAATCGTTTTTGTTTCCTATTTTATGCTTTTACTTATTGAAATTTGAAATAAATTTAAAACACATTTTTTCATTTGCTTCTATTTTCGAAGTTAGAGGAAATGTTTCATCTCATTACAAAGAAAAAAAGAAGTAAGAAACACGTGTTTTCTTTTTTTGTTTCCTCTCATTAATCCTAATCATCAATAATAAAAATAATAGTTACCAATAAATAAAATACAATGAATAAATGAATAATTTTTAAATATTTGAAATTTCAAAAAACAAAAAAGTTTGGTTTTTAGATCTCCTAATAATCTTATTCAACTGAATATACTTCCATTTTTCCAAATTTTGTTAATGCCTTGATTAGTGTGACAAGCTTGACTAGGCTCAAAATATTATTAGATAGTTTTGAAATCAATTGTTCTAACTAATAAGAAAATAAATACTCATACAAAAGACAATGTATTAAGCAACACTAATCATGGTTTAAGATATATACATGACTTGGTAATAAACCCCCAATCATTTGACTACTCAATAATTTTTATTTAATTTCTCGTAATATAAAGGGAAGAAGATTGATAAAAAAATAAATAAATAAATAAAAAAAATTGGTAATATACGACGTCGCATAAACTTTGGGTAAATTACAACGCCCAAATTGATGACCAGCTCTGTGCAGTCGGAGCTAGAAAGTAAAGCAATGGTGGGAAAGGAGGGTTTATGCAAGCCATGGAGGGTCCTTGAGTTCTACAGTGGCATTGGTGGCATGGTATCTCCAATTAAACCCTCACTCTCTCTCTACATATACATATACATATACATATATGCATACACACACCAACACACATATTGTTTTTGATATTCTGGTTAATTCAGAGATATTCACTCATGAGGGCTGGTGTGGATGCAACGGTAGTGGAAGCGTTCGACATTAACGACCTCGCAAACGATGTTTACCAACACAATTTCGGTCATCGACCCTATCAGGTAAGTACTACTAGTTCATTCTCATCAATCACAATCAACTATTTTAAATCTGACATTGATGAATTTACCTTATTGTTTGACCTATTATGCTAATTGGTAGTTACTTTCGTTTAGTCAGGGTTGTTTTTTCTACTTCACTATAGCCTAATTGAAAGTTCAAGTCGCCACAGGACCAAATTGGGTGTGTCAATTATTATATGACCATATATACATATATGTAATATGACCAATTTGAGTGTGTAAGTTACTTGCAAAGAATATATATATATATAGAATGTGTGTCTCCAAGCTATATTTGGTTTAAGCAGAAATGTAGGAGATTTTTTTTTTTACTTAATTTTCCTACAAATTATATTTAGAGAGAAGTTTGAATGAAAGGAGAAGGAACATAAAAACTGCGTCCAAGTGAAAATGGTATGATTTTATTTTATTTTTTCATAATTTAGGTGGGTTTTTGTTTAGCTGGCAAACGGAACAACAACGTAAGGTTGAGAACTTGCATCTTTTGGAATTTAGTTTTATGTTTTTGGTATTCTCATATGTGAAACTAGGGAGTTTTTCGTTTTCAGCCGGAACTGGTATGATGAGAATGTTTGACAAATTGACAATAGATAACAATTCATAATCATTAATCAGTGAATTATTGCTTGGCTATAAAAGTCGGGTTGGCGGAGAGAGGTAACGAGCATCCTCGTTGAGGAAATGATTTTATTTGTTACAAACAATGTTAAGTATGACCTAAACATTTTAAATGCCACCTCTTTATTCAAACTCTCATATCAAACACTTGAAGCAGTATAGCTTTCCACTTGAACTAGGCAAAAATTATTTTTCTTTTGCATTTGGGCTGCTCGCAATTTAAACTCTCTGAACACCCACTTTTATAGTGAAAAATCATTTATTTCTTAGTTACCAAAAATGTGATATCGAGGGCATGACATTTATTTACTTATATAATTATTTCTTTGGGGTGAGGTTAGGGTAATATTCAAACGTTGAGTGCTGCTGATCTTGACAGCTATAAGGCACATGCATGGCTTCTTTCTCCTCCTTGCCAACCATACACTCGACAAGGTGAGTTATGCCTTTGTTATTGTGATTAATTTATCATTTTTGTGGATAAAATGTTCTCCAAATATGTTGTACTAGGTCTGAAAAAGGACTCCAGTGACGCTAGGGCCTCTTCTTTTCTCAAAATTCTCGAACTTATACCGCAAACATTGCAGCCTCCATTGATGCTGTTTGTGGAGAATGTTGTTGGATTCGAGGTTTGTCATGGAAAAGTTCAGCTTGATATATTGATGTGTCTTATTACTGACATAGTATGTACTTATTGTCTCGTGGTTCTTTTCTTTTCCCCGGAATGCAGACATCTGATACGCATAGGAAAATGATTGAGATGTTGGCCAAAACTGATTTTGTTACACAGGAATTCGTTTTGAGCCCATTGCAGTTTGGTGTTCCATATTCTAGACCACGTTACTTTTGTCTGGTTGGTGCTCTCTCTATACACACACACACACACACAAATATATGTGCATGCCCGTTTTTACATTTTTCTAATTTTGTATGTCAACTTGGACTCGAAAAATGGCCATAGACGAGGTTCTTAAATTTTTTTGGCTGTTGAAATATCATGGTTGGGTTAGAGGTTATGCTGTATAATAACCAGAGAGAGATCAAAACTGAATGAGCATTGCTGACAGGGATTTCTTGTTTGGGGCAGGTTCTTATAATAGTGTGGTTAAAAGGCCAGTAAAATATAGCATTACTGACAGGGATTTCTTGTTTGGGGCAGGATCTTAGAATAGTGGGGTTAAAAAGGACAGTGATATTTAGGGCTTTATGGTATATAACAGGTGTTGGGAAAGGATTGGTGTTTTAAGCTTGAATTAGGTAAGGGAAGAGAGCTCAGTTCAGGTCTGGGTGCTGGGAACAGTTGATTTTCTGATTTTGAGTCGTTTTGTTTGGAAATGTTGAATAATTTAAGTAGGCAGTGGGTATTGCTTCTGGAATTAGATGTTGAGGGATTAAAACAGCTACTTGATTTTGGTTTCAAAGGCTAAAAAAGGTGCATGAAAGGAACAGGTTTATGGCTATAATAATTTTATTCAAGCTATAATCGGCAAAAGTGAACTCATGATGATAGTTCTCTTGGATATCTGTAAAGTGGACAATTGCATTCAAGCTAAAGACTGGAAAATGAAAAAGGATTTGGTTGAAGACGGTGTTTGGTTTGCAATTGTTTCCTAACCTCAACAATAGGTCACTTAAACAGTTCCTTTTTTTTTTGGATATATTTGTGTATAGGTATTGGCTATATGCTTGAGTCATTATGCGCATGACGAAAGGTACTTCTTTTACCTGATTGCGAAGTTCCTTACCTTGTTCATCTCCAACCACTTCCCCCAGTGGCTCCCTACCATCCATATGTGACTGCATGAGACAGCGAGAGGGAGCTGAAATTGATTTTTGTTTTTCTCCCTGTGAGGAAGTGGTGGTTATTTTGCAAGTATAATGTAGGAAATAGTTATCTACTGGTATTTATATCATACTAACTTTGAGACTTTGGAAGTGTATTGTGTTTTGGAGCATCTGAGACGTTTGTGTAACCTATACTATCTACATTTCAGGCAAAACGAAAATCTTCATCCTTTCGGAGTCCAGTCTTCAACAACAAACTGATTTGGACTCCGAGTCCATTATTTGAACCTGATGAAATTACAGGGATTAATGAAAGTGATCAATCACAGGAGAGCTGGGATAATTTGCTTCAAGTTTGTCAGCCGGTAGAGAATTTTCTTGAATTCAAGATTCATAGCAACCAAGTCAATATGGAATCTGGCATTGTGCATCCCATTAATGCTCCTACAAATGTTTCAGAAGCCTTAAGGGGAACGGATGAAAGAAATGAGTTTGACATCAACTCTTTGAACCAGTACTTTGTTCCATTAAGCTTGATAGAAAGATGGGGAAGTGCAATGGGTATCCTTTAGTTTTTTACTTTTGTTTCTGTTAAGCATTTTGTATTTAATGTAGTGTTTCCATCAAATAACTGCACCATTTTATAAATCATCCTTGAAAAGTATATAGATATTGTCTATCCTGATTCTAAGCGCTGCTGTTGTTTTACAAAAAGTTACTACCGGTACGTCAAGGGTACTGGCTCTCTTTTGGCAACTGTCCAGGTAAGATTTCTTTATAAACACACATATTACTTATGTTGTTTGTCTGAGAAAATTGTATTCATACACAATGCAGTATTTAACTGGGAAGCTAGGTTGGCATCACTCTTCACACCTCATAGATTGAAGCATTACTTCTTTAATTCCATATTTCTTTCTTTCTTTTTCCCTTTTTATTTTCTTCTTCTTCTGTTCTAAATTTTTTTTATGCAAAAGAAATTGGTTCTTTCGATAGATTAAAGCTTTAAAGGTCACCTGTGACAAAGTGCATGAAAGAACAGTTTTTGATGGTGCAACATATTATTCTCTATAACAAAAATTACATTTTCCTTTTTTACCGCAACCTCACTCCATCCCTTCTCCTGTTCTCCCCTCTGCACTGCTTCATGGCACAAACTAGTACTACAATTTTTTTTTTATTATTTTTCTGTTTAGGTTGGAGATTTTTTGTGTTATTTTAATTAAATATCAAATTAATAAGAATCGAAGAGAAGTTAGTGGCATCCTATGGGTAAAATACCAACCAAATTAGAAGGAATTTTATGGGATAGGTCATTAGGCCAGCTATTTTATATGGAGCAGGGTGCTGGTGTAATTGAAATGAGAATGTTGACTTCATTGAACAAAGAATAAGAAATAAGACATTGAGGTGGATAATAGGAGTTATAGGATCATGGGAGAGATTATTAACTAAAAGCATCCATGAGTCTACTGTCGTTATCTGTATGTTTCAATGCAAAAGTTGCATCAAGTGCACTGTACTTGGTTCACGGAATATTTTTATTTGGCAATGTTACATCAGCAACCTTACACATGACTTTTCTGCAACATGAAGGACATGCAGCTAGAGACGGAGGATAAAGTATCTTCAATTAAGGAGCAGTGCCTTAGATTTTTCACTCCCAGGGAGGTATGTATATTTTACGTAAACCAATTTCTTTTTGTGTTCTTGGTTTCTTCTCATTTATTATTAATGAATTAGACATTCAGAAGATTTGTTTATTTATTTTTAAATAACAATCAGGTTGCCAACTTGCATTCTTTTCCAGAGGATTTCTGTTTTCCCAAACACGTAAGCCTTAGACAACGGTATGTCATGTATTTTTTTGTGTTATTTAAATTCTATCAGGAAAAGCAGGGGATGTGATGTCATTTTCTATATGTTTATAAGTTAAATTGTTTATATAAAATTCGAAAATCTGTTTAAGAGGGAAAAATGATTAACTTTTGAACCATCTCTGATCTCATTCTATATCATCTCTAGAACTAATTGGAGACTTGAAAATTGACAATTTTCTTCCTAAAATTTTGGACAAGCCCATGTAATCTATTTCATTTTGTTGTATTTTATTTGTTTATCTTTGGGTGGCAAAATTAATTGAAAATTATAAAACCTGGATATTTTTACTATAAAAACCCGTGATTGTATAGCTTATAATATTAGTAATATATTTAGCGGTAAACATGTTGTCTCGAGATATCCGATGACCTGATATCTTCTCAATGTCCTTTCAAATGCATAATTACAGAAAGCATTTGGCGTTTTAGGATACCTATTTCTTGTAAATAATGACAAAGTTTAGGCTTGGAAGATAAATGGTGATTTAATGAGAAGGATTGAAGCCGGTGGACAAAATGGAGGCAAGCTAGTGTAAGGAATGTCAGAAAAAAATCCAAATGAGAATTTTATAGAATGTTTATTAGGCCTGCAATATTGAAAAGACACAAACACAATACATTCATATGAAGATGTTATGCAGGATGATAGGAACACTAGGTATAAAGCCTTAAAAGAATAATATTAAGAATAAGAGATTTAGATGATATGAACATATACCATGTAGACCAAGTGATACACCTTTTAAAAGAGGAAAAGTTGTTTGCTTAGAAGTTGAGCGACAAAGAGGCTGAAGAAGAAGAAGAAGAACATCTTGCATTAGATGTTCTTCCCATCAATATGGGATATAGCCAAGGATGATTATGATGATGAGGCTAGGCTTGAAGGCAGCCTACACTTTTCAGAACATCTTGCATTAGAAGAGTTTACAAATTGTGTACGTTGAGTATATTAGCAAGAGAATACGTGTTCCATTTTGTGCTCTTGCCGACTGAAAATAAATGCAGAAGAAGAAGAAGAAGAAGAAGAAGAAGAGATGAGAGTTGATATGGCCTGATCCCATCAATATGGGATATAGCCAAGGATGATTATGATGATGAGGCTAGGCTTGAAGGCAGCCTACACTTTTCAGAACATCTTGCATTAGAAGAGTTTACAAATTGTGTACGTTGAGTATATTAGCAAGAGAATACGTGTTCCATTTTGTGCTCTTGCCGACTGAAAATAAATGCAAAAGAGAGCTTGCAATCTGTTTCACCTTAGTTACGGATGAACAGACAAAGCACATTCATCATGAGGACAATCATGAGAACTAAAGCAGTATTTAAGTGGAGGAGTGCTTTTATCATATTGTAAATTTAGTCAATAAAAAAATGAAAGCATTTTCAAAATGGTTGAAGTAACACCAATTCATTTTTAATCTACTGAGATAATCTGACCGTGAATTTCAGTGAAGGTCAATAGTGGCATTCATGAGGAAAGGTGATATGATTCTTGTTGAGAGCGATGATAAGAAATTGGAAGACCAAAACTAGCACGAATTGAGATAATCATGGAATACACTTTTACTATTTTATTAGAGATAATTGTGAGAATATATATAAGTCGCTGTTGTACTACAATTTAAATAAGACTGTGACCTTATATAGAAGGAATTGTACACCATAATTCATGCAACCAAGAGTAATGAAAAAATGGGATTCATGTAACCGACATAGAATAGTTGTGAAGGTTTTATTTTTTATTTGAGTGGAGTTGAGGCTGCGTCTTCATTATGGTATCTTTGAGGTGCCCCGGTATTGCTCAAGCCCAAGAGGATACTGTTTAGAACACAGTACACAGAAATTCATATAACGGAAGTCATGCCTTTTGTACAGGAATATTGGTAACTGAAAGTTTGTAGAAGTTTTGTTTTGTTGGTTCCGTGTATGAAATGTCAATTTATACTATTTTAATATGTTTTTCTCTAAACTTGTTTCCCGGTTGCCTTTTTCACTTTTTTTCTGTATTTCCTTATTGTTGCTCTTGGCAATGGTGTGTCATTTTCATTAATAAAATGAGAGGAAAAAAATTAATGCATTGGAATACTTTTTGGCATGTGTAGCTGATTGGCAGTAAGATTATTCTTAAGGTGCATGTGGAGAAACGTTGGGTTTGAAACATAATTTATTCTCACACTCGTATACATATCAATTTAGCAGGCTTGATGAATGTTTATAATTCGGCTGTTTTCTTTGCAGTTATGCATTGCTCGGGAACAGTTTAAGCGTAGCAGTGGTTGCTCCATTGCTCCAATATCTATTCACCGAACCATCATGACATTTTAATTGCAATCTCCGTTGATGCAATAATTATCCCGCCCAAGATGCATACTTCGTCTTCATTTTACCTTTCTCAGGGTAAACACAGTCCGACAGACCAGTGCCAAAAAACCTTTGAGGGTTTTACAGCAGAGTGATGAAGCTGGGCTCTTCGCCTATTTTTCATGAAGATTATAATTAGGAACTCTTCTTGTATTTTAGTTTCTATATTAAGACAAAATGTCTCGGTTTTGCCAACTCTTACATTGTTGTACCATTGTTTAAATATATAATATAGGAATTGTTCTCTCCGAAATAGGGATAATAATAGGAGTAACTTTCAACTGCATTGTGCAAGTGTCATTTTTTGTTATCATTTTTATTTGTTTATTCATATTTGGCCTTGGTGATCATAACGGTCATGTGAATTCAACCTTCCACCAGTTTACAGACAAATTCAAGCAGTCCCACTGTAAATACTAAATAGCTCATTGAATATTTGAACAAGTCATGGCTGTTGGCTGCTTCTATTTTGCACCAAATTTTTAAAACATTTTTCATACAAAAGATTGTGTATGCTTACCAACCGTATCTAGTTGGTGGTTCCATGATTCAATTAGCAGAGACCCTTTTTTCTTGATTAAATACAATATGAGAGTCATAAACAATGGAAAAAGAATAATTATAAGAGGTAAATATATTAATTCAAATTAAGAAAAATCATACGTGACACCCATTATTGACAAATTTAGATAAAATGAATCTCATTTGCAAGAAGTAAGAACATATACAAAGAAGACAGAAGATAGATATATATTACTAACAACTTTTTCTTTCAAGAAACCAAAAATATCTTCTAAAAAGTAGATAAGAGAAGAAAATTGATTTGTTCAGAAGGTAAAATAGAATATATAATGAAGTTTACTCAAAAATAATTCTAAAGTATTAAAATATTATACTGAAAATACAATTCAATGGATTTATTTATACCGGATTAAGATAAGGATGAGATTAAGAGTATAACATAACAAAATAATCAATTTTAATAGGTGAGAAAAAGAATTATCATTTTAAACAAAGTTTGAGATTCTCTGAATTTATTGTGAGATAAAAACCTCTAGTATGTTAAATTTATTTCTTTTAAAAATAAATTTAAAGACGAGTAAAAAGTATAAATATATTTGTCTTCAAGTAAAGACTGGAGTGATTTTAAAATTAAAATAGAAACTAATTAATATCGAGCTTTTTTATCTTTTTGATTCAATACATAATCTTGAAAATTTTCAAAACAGACGAACCTCAAAACCGTCATCATCCTTAAATTTAAGTCAACAACCAGTTACCCAATTATAAATTGAACTTTAATCAACTTGTAATATGTCATGCCACTCAATAATGAAAAATATGGGAAACAATAGATTTAAACAAAATTTGAAAAGACCCAATAAATTCTATAACAATTCAATTTAACTTATAATTTATAAAAAAATCAACCTAAAAACACTAAATAACGCGTCATCATTTATGAAACACGAACTCGGATATGGGCACAACACGACACGACACGGACATGGTGACACAACAAATTTTAAAAAAATAGAACACGACACGTTTATAATTTTTTTTTTATATATATATACATATTATATAACTCAAATACTTTATTTATCACTTAAACAACAAATAATATAAAAAAAACATATAGGTTAAAGGAAATGTTTAACATGTACAAAATTATTCATTTCATTACTATCAAAAGAATCAAATGCATCTCCCTCAACATTCCACATCTTATTCTCTCTCTCGTTATACTGTGGAGATTTTCTTGATAGAAGACGAAAATTGAAATGTACAAATACCAAATCTTCGTCTTTTGTGATATTAACTTATTCTTTTTAAAGAGTGAATAAATGCTCCAATTCCTCTTACAGGATGAGGAGGAATAAGGATGTCCAAGTATATTCAAAGTCAAAAATTGGATAGGGGTGTTGAAGTTCCACTAGTGACCTACCAAATTTCAATAAGTTATTTATCTTTAATGGAATCAACCGATCCACCGTGTGTTCTCGATGTGTCTCTCGTATGTCCACAAATAGTCCAATTTTAAAAAATTACAGGCCTGTTTGGAAATTGACCTTATTTGGTCTAGCTTTGTTATTTTGGTCTTGTCCTAGATCTAAACTCTGTTTGGTAACGATTTGGTTTGATTCAAAAAATATATAAAATTCAAAAAAATATAAAAAATATAAAAAAATCATATAAAATTTAAAAATACATATATAAAATTCGAAAAAAACCATATAAAGTGTCCGACACGCTTATGGGCTTTAAGCCCACCTGGACAAAGTGTCCGTTCTTAAGTGGTGATCATACAATCCAATCCACTCCAGCTAGCTACAAGACAAATGAGGTTTTGTGCATGGAGTGTGCGCATTACGCATCCCTATTTTTCTGGTTGATGAGAGCTGAGTTTTAACACCAAACTTCCGATAATACCCTTTTACACACACAAATATATAATTATATTTCTCCAATTTAATTTGTTAATTCCTATTTTATTTTCTCACACAAACCCTAAAACAAAAATTACAAATTCGAAGTTCTGAAATAGAGAAAGTGGAATCAAAACTTCAAACATTTAGCTTCAGAGTTCAAACTTCTGTGCCAAATTAGAAAAGGTCAGTAATTTTGATTTCTAGGGTTTCAATTTCTTAGATTAATGCTTAACGTGTCCTTTTTTATTTTTTTTGTTCAATTAATTCTTAAATCTGTGGGATCTTTTGTTAAATGAAAGTTCATGCTAAAATCGTGAATTCTTTGGATGCTTTTAAATTGGTTATGAGTTTATGTATGTTTTATTAGTTCTTTATCCTAATTATCTGCTTACTGTCCTGAGTCTTTTGCAATAAAATTAAGTGGTTTCAAATTGCAGAATTTAAATGTTTTTGGGTTATGGGTTGATCACCTTTTGTGTTCTTGCAGAGGATTTTTATTTATTTTTGCTTTAAATAGTATTCATTTGATACTTTTGGGGGGTTTTCTAGGTATTTATTTGGGTTTGTTAGCTATTTAGTTACTAATGTTTTGCCAGACTGTTAGATCTTTTAATTCCTATATTGTTTGGCATTATCTTGTTTTTGACACACATGGTAGTGGAAAGAAATTGAGATAAAAGTAAGTGTTGTTTTTGACAGATTTTCTTGTTAAGTTTCATTCATTTTTTGATGAATTCATGTGAACAAAGATAATATATGGTAGATATAGTCCCTTTTCTTAAGAATTTTTATTCACCAGTGTTTATATGATGCTTCATTCACTGCTCGTGTTGTTCATCAGTTCTAACCCTGAATTTTAAGTCAGTGAAGACAAGTTTCAGAATGTGGGTCTATTTTTTTGATTGTTTGGGTTTTGTTATTTTTCGTATGGATAGTATGTGATCTGTTATTTGAAATTCAAGAGTTATTAGTTGATGAAACTTATTAATCTTGACAGATTGGATCTGCACCATCATACCATAATGAGATTCAAGATAGGAAGTAAAGTAGAGGTAATGGGCAAAACTGAGGTGCCGAAGTCATGGCGTTGTGCTGAAATTATTTCTGGTAATGGCCATACTTACAATGTGAAGTATGATTGTTATATGGGCTCGACAGGCGATGCGTGTGTGGAGAGGGTGTCTAGGAAGGCCATTAGACCTTGTCCACCTGCTGCAGAAGTTCTTAAGAGTTGGGTGGCTGGTGACGTTGTGGAGGTGTTTGATGATTTTTCATGGAAGATGGCTACGGTCTTGAAGGTTTTGAGAGGGGAGCACTATCTGGTGAGGCCAATTGGATTTTCCCAGGAATTCAGCACCCATAGATCTAACATCAGGTTGCGGCAATCCTGGGAAGATGACAAATGGGTTGTGATCGGAAAGGTATTACTTTTATCTGAATTTACTTTAGTGGTACCTCGGTTGTGCAGTGATTGTTCTTTATGCTAGTGAAACTTAATTGAGATTGCGTCAAGGTTGTAGCCTTAGTTTACTTGTGCATCTGTGAATTGGTTATCTATTAGCCAACGCATTTAAGAAACATGTTGTTATTTGCATTTGATTGGGATATTATTTTGGCTGTGACTGGATCCTTTTGTCATAACAAGTTTGTGAGATGTTGCTTTTTAATAGTTTTTTCTGAAGTTTGGTGTCATGGCCCTCTGCCATTGTCTTTTCATTTTTTTTGCGATGTAGTTATGTGGTCCTTATTGACCATCCTCATCTTTTGCAATGTGTAAGGACACGTTTTATGTTGCATACAGGGTTCAGGAAGTTTTGGAAATTGGAAACCTCTGTCAACTTCAAATTGTTACCAGAAGGGGAGCTTTCAAGCGCCGCAAGCCAATAGGAAGACTGAACTGCAAGCACGAGATGGTTGTTTTACTGCTCAGAAGGATGCTGGATTGCAGGAGTCTCAGATAGTCTCTTCTAGAATGCCAAAGAGAGCATCCATTTGTCGCTCCTCTGTTATTGAAGTTTATACAGGCAATGATCAGAAAAGAAGAGCGATTGAGAAAGAGGGCAGACAACGACGCATCGTTCCTGCCCGATTATTGGAAAAGGTAGATGCTGTAGCTTTCCCGCGAGAAAATCTCGGTGAAGAATACATGCATGCTTCCTTGAATAATAGGTTAAATGGATATTATAATATGGAGAACAGAAAACTATATGATGTTTTTAGCTGTTCCCTTGCGAGAAACTCAGGACCTAGTGACTCAGATAGTGATGCATGTTCTGTCGGCAGTTGTGGAGATACTAGTAATGGTCCAAATAAGAATCCCAGTCACTTTGTAGCAATACCTTGTCAAGATACAGATACCCTTTGTAGTGACGCAGAATCATTTTACGGCTTGGGAGTTGAGGAGGAAAATTGCACCCTTCCTCCAGAAGAGGAAGTGGTAGCTAGTATCCATAGGTTAGAGTTGCATGCTTATCGCTGCACTTTGGAGGCATTGTATGCTTCTGGCCCCTTAAGTTGGGATCAAGAAGCGTTGTTGACAAATCTCCGGATAACTCTCCATATTTCTAATGATGAACATTTGATGGAGTTGAGGAATTTAATTTCTTCGGGAACTGGTATTCACTTATGTTAGCAGTTAGTGGTATTTTTAGGATTCTTTTCTTTAACTCTAGGATTTTTGTTCTTGTCTTCAATGCCCAAAGTACATTGTGAAAAGCGGGATCACATGTTTCATCTTGTAGCTTCTGTCTCTGCCTTTTAATGTAGAGTTATGTAGATAGTTTTCTTTTGTAACTTCAAATTATGTAATCAGAATTCGTACTAAGTTTTTTAATATACAGTTATCTAGGGTTTTCTTTTGTACCTTCAAATAATGTAATCAGAATACGTATTAAGATATGACTTTATGCATTCTGATCCTTGTTTTGTTTTGTCTTCTTGTGGTTATAATATGCTTCAAGTTTGTAAGAAAGTTCTTGAATATGTTTCCGGTTATTAAAAGGATTTCTTGTGAGCTAGAAGCGCCAAATTTAAGTGGATGATAGCCGAGTCAAGTTGCTATGTTTCCCCTTGCATCTTTGCAGGTGTAGCAGGTTTTTACTAAATTCCATTGTGGTTGGAACTTGTAAATCTTTGAACTTCTATTTTTTTTGAAGTATATGAAGGTTGCAAATCTACTTGAAACCCTGCATTTGTGCACACAACCAGCTGGTCGTCTTTATACATCGACACATAGCTAGTTTGCATTATAAAAGATCTCTTATTCTGTATGAAGTTCACTTGTTACTAATTTTGAAAAGCTATTGATATTTGTACATTGAAATGCTCTATATGTTGCTAAATGTCCCAAAGCTCATGACAACCATGTTCATCAAGTTGCATTTTGTAATTCCTTCTATTGCATTTTGATGGAGATTTCGCAATAATTGATGAGAAAAACAACTCGAATGGTATGCAGTTGTTATCTCCCTCTGGTCTTGATATAAACATTTTTTGGGGGGAATTCCATACATGTTTGATTCTCTCCATATAATTTGGCAGCATTTTGAGTTCCCTAAGGATACTATTGATGAATCCATGCATTTTCCAGGGCCACATTGGAGGCATGCATCCTTTGCTTCCAAAGGTCGAAAGATGATGCTGGGATTTGCCGTATTTCTTTGCCCTAAACAAATAGGACAAGATCTGCATCCTTTCTCACAGAAACCAGCCAGTTGATGGTCTGCCACTGGTGTCATTGGCCGATCTGGTTTACCAATAAACCACACTTCAGGCTTTGAACTGTGAATATATCTTCTGCTGAAGAAATTTCATCTGAAAGTCCAAAAGCCTGCATGTAGGTTTTCCTATCGAACTTTTAATTGCTATTCCACATCATTAAACTTTTTTCGCATGCAGATCTGTGTTATCACTCTTCATGGACCGCTTTTTATTTTGTAGTGCACTTTATTATCTGTTTTTTTGTTAATTTGAATATATGAGGTACTTGCTTTATGTCACTCTTTGATGATCTCTATTATTTTATGAAGGTGAACGCTTATTATGCAACTGATCTACGTGTATAGGCGACATGCAAAAGCTATCATAACTCGTGTATTTTTTCAAGCTAATATCATTAATATATTAATAGAATTGTAACTTCCGTGCTAGCTTATGATTATTCTTGTACATATGCATTATGGAAACTTTAATAAGGGAGACATATCCATATTGTATATTAGTATGGGGTACCTATACTCGTTGATTACTTGTGAATACTGAGTCTTGTACTTCCAAAACATATCCATAATTTTTGTGCCCGTGTGTTTGTGTATTGAACAAGTATCTAATCTTCTGGAAATCACTTATAATGTGGGCACGGGATTTTTAAGCAGTTGTTCGGGACCTTGATCTCAGGTTCTATCTTTTCTCTTCGTAAGAAGGTTGAAAGCACATTGAAAATCTGAGGATCACCGTATCCTCTCTCCTTGGTTCTGCATGGACAAAGCTGAATGCATGTGTTGGCATGATGAAACTGATACTGATCACATATTAGTAGATCCTTGATGCCAAATGGGCTTCTCTCTCTGTGTGTTCTGGTACTGAGTTAACGGCTGTTAACATGTCAAATTTGGTGATTTTGATATGATGGTTCTATGTGCTGTAACATCATTTTATGTTTCTGTTCTACAAGTCAGTGGTCCTTTAGCAGTTCTGAAACTTATTTAATGTAAATTGAGATTAAATTAGTTATAGCTTCGTCAAAAGAAGCTGAAGATGCTTCCTCGTGTTAATGATTATTGATTAGTGAGGATAATGCACATATCAAGGTTTGGTGGCTCGATAGTGGGTGGCTCTCAAGTTCAGCCCATGATGCTCACACCCGAAAATGTGTAAAAACCATTTAATTTTCTTTTCCAGGGCTGTTTATCCAAATGGAAATGATGGGTGTTATAAGGATGCAACTGAAAATATAGATGAGCAAATATTGTGGAATGATTTTTTTTCACTTTTTTATTTTTTTTATGCAGAAGGAAATGATAGCTGTTGGTACCATTCATCTTTTGGGCGCACAAAAGGCCTCATCAAATGGTATATGTAGCAGAAGGATTGACTGCAAATGAACTGCAAGCTGAGGGAGCTTCAGAGGCAACAACGTAAGCGAAACTCGATTATAATGATAAAATATACATATATATATATATATATATATATAATATTATTTTTTTATTATTATTATTATTTTTGAAAAATTAAGCATTACTGACACAACCTGCCTCTACCAGGGCTTGAACCCTAGACCTTCTATTTGAGAGTTAGAGTCTGGTACCACTTGGTCATTAGGCTTTTGGTTAGTGCCAAATATATTTATGCATAATATTTTTTACACATTAATTAGTTGTATGGCTATGGGTTGCAATAAGTTTCTGGAAGCTTACCAATTATATGCAGGCCTAATTTAACAATCATTTAGATAAGAGGGTATTCTAAAGGCTAGTAGAAGAATACAAGCTCGTAAGTTTTGTAGATATATGTGGCCACATATATATGATTTACAAATGTTCTTTAGAATTGTTCAACCTTCAGTCTTTCGGTATGTTATTATATGGTTTGTTATAAGATTTGATCTCATTCATTGCTGGTTTGTTATAAGATTTGATCTCATTCATTGGTTGACAACATTGATAGCTTATAAATGCTTAAGAATTTTTTATATAACTAGTAGAAAAGCAACTATTCCAACTACAAAAGAAAACAGAATCAATTCTGAGAGTATATTATCCCAATTACTTCAAATTCAAATTAAATGCAAAATAAATTATTGTTTAATTTTCCTTCTATCCCATTATTGAATTTTGATAAATCCATTATTAATTTTTGATAAATTTAAATTTTTAAAGAAACTTTTAATTATCCTTATGTTCAGTTATGCACCGCACAGTATATATCGATTTATGCCACGTCACAACTTTTATCATGTTAACCTTGGTCGTAGATTTAGACATGGATATAACATTTGAGTACAAATATATCAACATGGGAGAGAAAATGTGGCCATGTATGTGGGCTAGTGTGGGTGGCCGGTGCAAGTGGTATTGACAAACTATTACACTAGGCGAGTTACATGTGCACAATTTCATATTACCTGGGTAAGAAAAGACTACGTGTTATATGTTGGTTTCATAACCTTTTACGACATGACGCCGTTTTAAAATCATGATGGCTGAGAACTAACTAGAACTCCACCGTTAAGCGCATGTGCAATTGTCAATGACAGACTACCACACTGGACGAGTTACAAGTGCACAATTTCACATCGTCTGGTAAGGAAAAACTACGTGTCATATGTTGGTTTCATACCCATTTACCTAAAAAGTATCGAAATTAATGAAATGAGGTTTCACTAATTTTTTTGGACTTAATTTTGAAAATAATTTAAAGTTATTTAAAAATATGTTGGTGGCATCTCATAAATAAAATTCTTTAACATGTCAAATTACAAAAATTAGATTTAACATCCCCTTAAATTACGGAAAATATTTATAACAACGACAATGATTAGTTATATATCTTAATTTATAAATACACATAGTTACATCAGCTCTTCAGAAATTACTTTTAGTTTTCGGGAGGAAAAAATTCTTTTGAATGGTGTTTGATAAATTTTTTGGAAGTGGTTCTCGACTTTGGAAGAGTCTTTAGAAGAAGGTCGAGGATACCAGATTCTTAAAATGATTTATACTTCTCTTTTTCTCCTGTGTAAAATTAAAAATAAAAACTCTACCAAACGTGACCTTTATATTATTAACAATGCCACACGTATTTCAAAATTAAAGTGTTGCATTTAATAAAAAAATCCGTTTATACTATCTCAAAGCCTCACATAACGCTTTATATTAACAAATAACTAATATAACAAGCAAAAAGATGTGATCGTTTTACCCATTCCGTGATGTGATAATTTAGCTCATTCTGTCACGCAGTTGACATGTGAAATCAACCAAATTAATTTTAATGACTTACAACTGATTTAATATTTGAAATGTAAAATAATTCTATAGAATTCAAAACCAGTCATATAACTCGCCTGTATTAACCAATTTTTTTTTAAAAAAACTATATTGATTTTTAAATTCATCATATCACCTCTTGGATAGTAACGAGACACCTAACTTGATCAAGCTTCTAAAACCCGGCTCTTTCTTCCCTCTCAATTCCATTCATTCTATCTTGTGCCAAATACTAATTAAGTAATTTGTTTATGATACTTAGTTATTATATGAAATATTATGTATTGTTTCTTAGTAGATTACAGAGAAAAAATTGTAATATATTATTAGTAACTCTATATAGTTTATGACGCATATTTTAAATTTTTTATTTCAACACAAAATATGAATTTTTCAAACAAATAATAATAATAATTTTCCCGTTCTTGTTTACAAGATCCTCAAAAATGTGAAGTAATCAATATGATTGCATGATTTAAATGCTAAAATTGGCACCACCTTATACATTCGTAAATCAATTCAATTTTATTTCTTGTTTTTGTAAATATTTTCAGATATCATCGACCTCATCACTACCATTATGAATCAAGTATTATTAGAATTCAGCGAAGTGCATGTTTGAAGGGAAAATATAACTAATAAAATTGATTGTATATCCATATCTGCTGGACAACAGCTGCAAAACCAGCACCTTAAATTAAAGTTTAATAATCTCTGTTACAAACATCCATCAAAAGATCAAAAATCACCAACTGATTTTTTTTTTTTTTAAAAAAAACAAAAAAAGTAGAATCGGGCACAAATTCATCATAAGAAAGTCATGGCGGGAAAATCTATTACATCAAACTTAGGAAGGGATGGAGAAAAATGAGGTACTTCAATGCATAACTGAAAATGAGACAAGTCGCAGACAACGACCTACTCAAACGTATCATCGTCATCATCAGGAAGAGGCTGACTTGCAGCAGCAGCAAGCTCAGCTTCATGCCTGTAAAAACAATTCGACAGTGTAAGTGCGAATGCTTTATTAGCCAAAAAGAAAACATATATATACATTTATATGTATATATATATAGAGAGAGAGAGAGAGCAGAAGCCTAAATGGTTTTTAATGGCAAAGTAAGATTACGGAACAGTATCAGTGATGGATCTAATTAAGAATTAATCACAATAGCCGCCAAGTCGGAATGTATTATTCTAAGACCATAAAACCATATACATGTAATTTTCAATATCATATTTCTTAGGATAAGAAATGCCTTTTTCAAAATGCCACTAGAAATCCCACATATCCCACCAGATTCTAACAATAAAGAAGAGCATACTCTCACAAAGGTGCTCAAGAAGCCATCAAAAGGAACAAAAAAATGAATATAGGACCAATACTTCACCATATGAATTCTCTAAAAGCACTTTTTTTTTTTTTTTGATAAGTATAATATAAAAGCACCCAATTTTCTCTAAAAGCACATGCCAAGAAAAATAGTTGAAGAAAGCTGAATCTTAATGCGCGCCATGGGGGGGGGGGGGGGGGGGGGGGTGTTTAGGATTTAGACATGCATAGAAGAGAGAGAGATGCTTGAATGTAATAAGAAGTGTACTGTTGCTGTGCAGCCATATCAATGTGCACTTCAGGAGGAGCAAGGGCAGGAGACTCCACAAAATGCAAATTTGGATCCCTAGAACATGAAAGGAAAAATGTTAAATGACCTTCGCATTGGGGGTACCTGAGAGTGACAATGATATTATTGGTACCTACCCTGCAAGTTTTCTGGCAAGATACAGGAAAGGCTTCTCAAAATTGTAGTTGCTCTTTGCAGATATCTCATAATACTGCAAATTCTTCTTCCGGTGGAAGGTAACCTGCTTTGCTTTCACTTGCCGATTCTTCACATCAACTTTGTTTCCACATAGTACAATTGGGATGTTCTCGCACACACTGTGATTAGCATCATGCAGAATTGAAAGTATTTCAATATTTCAATTCTTGCCCAAATGAACTTTTCAAAACATGTCAGTACTCTATACTCCCCACTGCAGAAGTCACAACGATCTAATCAGAAAATAATAAGATAGACTTTGCTGACTCACCGACAAAGATCCCGGTGCCATGTTGGAACATTCTTGTATGTCAATCGGGCTGTTACATCAAACATGATGATAGCGCATTGTCCATGTATGCTGCATATAGTACACATTTTTAGCACAATATTGAAGAACTTTGACAAAAACAAGATTCACAAGAGAATACATACACTGTTGAAACAAAATTACTTTGTACGAGTGAAATTATCATGCATCAAATATATAAAACTCATCAAAAAGTATAAAATAGCATGAGAAGTGAACGGTAATTTGTATCATAAACTACCCTACTCGCAAACGAAAACCAGTGTCCTCCAATCATGTACCAATAAAGCACTCAATCTGGCGAAGTATGTTGTATGTTTGGGGCACAATTTTCTTGTTAACGGAAGGGGAAAAAAAACTGGTTTCAAACGACAACATTCAGGGTGAGACATTACCATATCTAAGTTGCATTCACTCTGGCCAAAACAGTGTTATATACGAAGACAAAATCCCTGCACCATCACAGGGAATTGCACATTGTAATCATAACAAGGCTTCGAGCACATTAAACTGCATAGACAGTCTAAATTTCAGCTACGAGGGGTCTTGGGAGGAACATTATAGATAGCCCTATCTTCATGCCTGCTAGCTTCAGTTCTCACCATTGCTACAAGCACATCGGGTTCAATATACGCAAACACAATATATAGAAAAAGAATAACAAAACTGTATAGTTACTAGAACAATAAGTGTACATGCTGCGTTACATGGACTCTTCTAAAATAGGTGAAGTACCCGTGTCCGACACTTATTAGTCGGACATGGGTATGGATACGTGTCCAACACTTTTGGTAGGACATTTACCTAAATTTAGATCCAAATGATTCCATATTGCTATCTTTTTACTTCAAGTGAGTGAAATGCCAAGTTTGAACAATATATTTGATAGAAACATTGTTGTACACACAAGAATAAAATAAAAACATTAAATAAAATGAATATTTAGCCGTGTCCATGTGCCATTCTATTAGATATTTGACATGTCCCACACACGGATTCATACCCATGTCCGACACTTGTCCATATAGCATAGGTACAGGGTACATGAGATAAATCTACCAGTCTCAAAAAAAATAGCATTCTTTCTTTTTTCCTTTAAGTCCCCAGCCCACAATAGATATCATGCAGATTTCAACGTCCAAAGTGATGCATCAAACTAACTTTTTCAAACCAAGGTCAGTATATTAACCATAAACAAATTTCAACCAATGGTTTGTTAAAGAGTTTTTTTAATTTCAGTCCAGTCTAACAGCAATACATATTTTTGTCCCTTAAGAAGCGGGAATTTCTGGTCTTCTAATTTGGTATAGAAGCTGTATTATTTAAGGTAGAAGAATAAAACACCCCTTGAAAAAGCAAATGCTAAAACTCCTGATCAGCTAGAAGAAGAGGACAGACTACATTTGTCATGGCTGTATGTAAAGTGTTACATGGTTGCATTACCAAAATGTTATAAAGGAAGAAAACAATGTCAAAATTTGGGATCCGCAGTACCGGGAATTTATTTTTTTTGTAGTTCCTATGACCTACAGATGAGAAATAATCAGCAGGCAATATGTATTATCAGAAAGAAAACCATATCAAACACTCAACTCACGTTATACCTGTTTTGATCTAATATTTGAAGTCATCAGTCAAGTTAAATTATGGGGACCAATAGTAGGAGAGAAAAACTATAGGATACATAGGAATGTCCAAAGAGAAAACACATTATACCCAAGTTAAATAAAAGGTTAAAAAAATAAAGAGAACAAAAACTAAAAGTAATTCATTCCTGGCACAGACAGAGTTAAATCATTTAACAGACATAAATACACAGATAAAACACTTCCAAACACCATCTAGTAATGAAACAGATGTCGCTAACTGTTCATTTAATAAAGTAAGCAAATAGACTATACAAAGAAATGGGGGCCAAGTCATATGAGTAACATGTTTAATAATAACTTACTAGTAACCATCCCTAAGTCCTCCAAATTTCTCCTGCCCAGCGGTGTCCCAGCAATAAAACCGAATTTGCCCACAGTTTGTGAAGAAATCCAAAGGATGAACTTCCACCCCAATCGTGGCTATTCGAGAATAAACAGAATATAGCTAGAATAATCAGTTTAAAACAACAACAGCAAAAAAGGGTATATTAAACAGTACATCAACTAATGAAATGTTAACTTAAAAACAAAAACCAAACGAAAGAGAATGAATTATTTTCAGACTTACGCTCATATTTCTTCTCAAATTCACCAGTAAGATGCCTCTTCACGAATGTAGTTTTACCTATTTCATTCAATAGCTTACATCTCAGCAAAACAAACAACGTTACTTGAGCTGATAATAGCCCTTAAAGCCTACAATTATAAATCAACCATGAATTGGTAAATAAAAAAATATATGTAAAAACCCAATATAATTACTAACCCTACAAACCCTACCCCATGTAACATAAATAAAATATACACTACGCTCAGAATCTCCCACACAAATAAACATAAACCCTAAAGAGGAAATAATCAAACCAATACCAAGGCCTCAAGTAAATAATGTACAACAGCCCTGTATTTGTTTGTCAAGAAACAACTAATATTGGGAAAACCAAAAATCAGAAAATTTTCTACATCATGATGTTATTTGAGCTCCCAAACAATTAAATACAAAAAATCTCGTATTAAATTGGGTAACCCATTAATCACAAATTTATCTTTCTTTATGTCAAGATTCGACTTTTGATAAATACTTTCCCTAGCAGCCAAACACAATACCCAGAAAAATTAACCACCAAAAAAACCCTTATAAAATAGGTAAAAAAAGAAGAAGAAGAAATTACCTGTTCCACCATCGCCAACAATAACGAGCTTGAAATTAGGATAATCAACAGTTTGCTGATTGGGCAAAGCCTGCAAAACAAAATCAAATCAAAAACCCAAAAATAAAAAAATAAAAAAATTGAAAATTAGAGAAATCGAGATAAATTGAAATCTAAAGTGCGAGAATAAAGAGAAAAAAGAGGTATGTAAGGCTTACCATTGATTGGGTTTGTGAGTGTGTTGGAACAGTTTAGAAAGAGGAAGTGATAGACTGTTGAGAGAGAGAGAGAGAGAGAGAGAATGTGTGTGTTTATAAATGAGGTTTTGTTGTCGGTTTCACTTGTGATTGTAGCTTCAGGTTAACGCGACTTTTTGGTCCGTCCGATGAAATCAGATTCTATTATCACTAATAAATCACGTCCACCTGTATATATATATATATATGTTATACATTTATTTCATCCCTCCTCTTGTATAACTTACCAAGTAAAAGTAATGATATGTTGTTGACAGTGATTTATCAAATCTATCAACATTAAATAAATATATTAATTGTTGAAATTAATTAATGTAAAATAATAATAAAATTTAAAATACAACAATTACATTTAACAGTAATAACAAGATATCATTTTTTGTATATATTTAAAAAAATGTATGATATTTTTTTATATTTCTTATTTTTGTCTTTTCTGAGTATAAACAGTGAGTAATGCTCTCACTATATTTTCTTATTTATGATTAAAAAAACTAAATAATTATATGATAAGATTTAGTCAATAAATTTCTTTGAAAGAAAATGCTAGAAAAGTAATAATTAATAAAATTTAAACCGTCTAAAATTTGAGCAAGAAATTTCCATGACATTAATTTTCTTTCTCTAATACATATTTTGGCTTTTTAATTGAATAATTAAGGGGCGGTTTGATAAAACTAAAAATCAAGTACTGAAAATTTTAAGATTTGAATTTTAAGTACTGAATATTTTAAGCGGTGCTTAAAAAAATTATATTTTTTGATATTTTTGTTAATTTTCAGTCTTCAGACTTCAGTATTAAGTGGTGACCGTATCATTTAAAATTTTACCTTATTTTAAGTGACACTTAGGGTCTGTTTGGGAGAGTTTTTCAAAGCCTTCAAACAGGTTTTCCAACACAAAAAGTCCGTTTTAAATTTTTTAAAATGTTTGGTGAAACAATTAAGGACTTCTACTAAACCTAAAAGTGGTGAAAAGTCCGTTTAAGAGAAGCTTGAAATACTTGCTTTTCAGAAAACTAAAATACAATTTTAAATAAAACTTAAAATAGATATTTTTACCCACACTTATTTCATGATTGGGAAGAGAGAGTTTCCAAAAATCCTAATTCGTATTCTAACCTAGGGAAAAAGAGTTTCAAAGAAATCCTACTCAATTACAGAAATCTTCTCATTCTATTGATATTCTAACCTAGGCAATATTAGATTCCATAAGTTTTCAAAATTTCTTCTCATTGGGTTTTGAAGATAAATTAATATATATTGATTTGTGAAATTAGGAAAAGAATACGCAAACATACTATGCGTTATCCTCCAATTGTATATATTAATTTGTATATGGAGTTCAAGAGATGATGAAATAAGTGTTGATACACTCCGTTTTATCTCTATTACCGATGAAATATTATTATATACGGGTACATTCATGTGTATAAATATATATATACGTACATGTAGAAATGGTATATATTATTTTGTGGTTTATTAGAGTGTTCTTATTAAAGGTTATTTGCAGAGTATAATATTGAGTGTTTTATAATAACATTCTTACCTACCTATAATTGTTTTTAGTAATTATAATTATATAAGGAGTCTAATTCTCTCACCTGAATATCTATAAGAGTGATGATAAATATAATTATATAAGGAGTCTAATTTCATCTTAGCTGGTATGGTCAAAGACGGATCCATGTTATTCAGAATCGCCATTGCAATGGAGGAGGGCTATGGGACAGGTTGCTCTGGTGTTGAGAGTTTGGACTGATTAGGGCAAATAATTGTTCTTTGTATTGTCATTTAGGGCTTCTATGCCGTTTTTATTTTCTTATCTGTACATTCTCCTTTTCTAATATAGTTATTTATTTACTAAAAAAAAATAGTGATGATAATGCATAAGATTTGATGATCATAAATGCATAAGAATTGATAAGGAGTTTTTTCCTAGGCAAGACTTCTCATTAGTGTATCCTTACATATTGATAGCATTATTTTTTTTTACAAATTTCATGTTTGCATTGATTTATTATATACAAACTACAAATGAAATGAATATCTACGACCTCTAAAATAAAAAAATAAACAAGCAAAAATATGCATACATACAATCAAGATCATCCGAAAATGCACAAAAAAGAAAACTAAAGATTTATATATTTTTGAAATAATGATCATGAAATTTGGCAAGTTACTTATACATAATTGAGTTATGTGAATATAACAATTGATCCAAGTAATGTTAGTTTTTAGTTCTTTTATAGGTATAATAGATAGTAATATTTTATAAAATAAGAGTAATATTGTAATGTGAAATTCAACTTATTTGTGAATGGACTTTTAAAATTGAATCATCAAACATATATTGACGTTTTTTCATTCAAAATGACTTATCTGATGATGTTTACCAAACATCTTTTTTATTTGAAAGGACTTCTCGTGACCTTATTTTTATAAATGATTTTTTATTAGATGAACTTTTCGAATAAAAAAGCCCTCCCAAACGGGTATTTAATGTTTTAAGTGATATTCAATTTTTTTATTAAACGCACTTAACTAAATATTTTTACACTTATGCGACAAATAAGTGTTATCAAACACACCCTAATTGTCCTACATTAATCTTCACATTTCCATTTGTCTGTATAATTATCTTATTTTTACTAATATTTTATAGATCTCTCCGGTGGTACATCTAATACATTTGATAGATTATTTATATATTTATCTACTTTTTTTAAGTAAAAGGTGTGTATTATGAAGGAAAAAAAAACTGTAAATAAAAATCAGTAGACAACATTCTTATGAAGAAGAAACAAGTCAAAAAATAAATAAAGAGAGTATCTTATGAGTCATGACCCAAAAGAAGGCACGAATATTATAAAATAGATATACCTTTTCATCAATGGCTCACTTTGAATCTTCTTCATAGAAGGCCTGTTTGGCTGTTTCAATCAACTTAAGCAGAAGCCTCCTCCAGTCCTCCTCCTCTTCCATTTGGGCCTTGTTATTGACTCTTAAAAGTTATTTTTGACTTTTAGACTGAAAAGTGATTTTAAATGGTGTTTGCCAAAAAAATTAAATTTTTTTGGCAATTTTGGAAGAGTGTTTCAAAGAAAATAGGGGTATCAGTTTTTCAAAATGGCTCTTATTTTTCTTTTTCTTATGTGTAAAAGTAAAACAAAAATTATACCAAACATGACCTTAATCAACTAAGATATCTAAAAGAATGATATAAAGTAATATTTTAGTGGAGGATTGTTTCCTCTAAAAATCGGCTAGGTCAGCCGATTATGTCGATTTGCGCGGGCGTGCCAGGAACCTTGACCTAGGTTCCAAAGATTAGTCAGAAAACAAAGATAGTCTCCTTGGATTCGACTTCTCAGGCGATGCGTAGGAGGGAGAACATGAAACTCCTACTTTAAGTTCTTTTCTTGCTTCAATTAAGATGACTTTCAATAGCTGGGAATATAACATTGAAAATCACAAATTCCATACAAACAATCGACATGTTTGGATGAAAGATGATGAATGTATTGTGCACGAAAATAGTAACTTGAATGAATGACTTAAATTTAAAAGAAAGCTTTTAAATTAAACTTGAATTAAAATGAATTGAGTAATTGAAATAGCAATATTAAACGAAAGCAACGATTGAGAAAGTAAACTGATTGACTGAGAAAATAAATAACGAGGCTAAAACTAAAGACTTTTAAAAGAAATAAAAGACTTTGCAAGAAATTAAAATGACAATGAGAATTGTGTAGTTTGATTGATTGGTGTGAGACCCTTTGCAAAGTTGCATAAAAATCTCTATTTATAACACTACATGATAACAAACTTATCTAAAAGTTTGTTTACAAATAAAACAACAAACTTATCTAAAAGTTTGTTTAAAAATAAAATAACAAACTTATCTAAAAATTTGTTTACAAAAAAATAACAAACTTATCTAAAAGTTTGTTTAAAAATAAAATAACTTATTTTGTTGATATAACCACTCAATTATTATCCATATCTTCAAACATATCTCTTTGGTGATCCTCTTTGCACTAGAGTCCTTTTTCCAACAACAATCTTCACTTCTTCAAATTAGTGTTGATTCATCTTATCGATCAGTTCCCAACACAAATCAAAACTCTTTCCATGATATAAGTTATCTCTTCAAACCCTTACCACTGACCATTTTAATGGGCTCCACACATTTCCAATATTCAATGGATCAAGTTGAATAATTAACAAAATCATTTTCCTTGTTTCAGTCATAAAAATAGGCTTGAACCTTGTCCATGTTAAACCATTAATTTGGCCTAATAATTTTGCCACGTCATCTATTAGGCAACCTTATCCATGAATTTTTCCTTTGGAGCCCACTGCCACATATGTGTCAAAATGGGGTGTCAATAATGCCCCCCAATTTCAAATATTTTATCGGCGGTCGGCCGCCCAAGCCGATAAGATGTTTGAAATTTAGAGATGTAGAGAAATTACCCCCCACCATGCTTGAATCAATCACGTGCAACAAAATGGAGAGTCGACGAGCTTCAACATCTTATTTAATCATTTATCAATATAAAATTGATCTTTATTCTGATCAGCAACATCTTGTTGATCACAATTCTACCTAACAAGAAACACTAATTGATATTTTATTTATCGAGCAATAGATCATTGAACCCATTCAACGACCCACCACTTGAGCTTTGTAATTCTTTCAATGGTGGGTAAGCATGATCGACCGGAATTAAGGTATTATGCAATGTCATGTTAGCCGATCGCCCTACCGGTTCTATCAGGAGAACGGCATAGTAACCATGAAATTTTTTGTCAACCGACATTCTTAAGAATTTGTATTCTTTTCAGCTTTATCAGCTGAAATTATAAAGAACGAAGTTTCAACATCGGCAGATACACCCCTACTTGCCGATCCATTATCAGTCGTTTCACTCTCAGCAAATTCACTTTCTGTCGATTTGCTCTCAGCCGAATCACTTTCAGCAGCTAAATTATCGTCGGTCGATTCATTCTCACATGCCGATGCTTGTTTGTCCGATTCACTATCAGCCAATTTATCACTTGCCGATTCATTATCAGCTGATTCATTATCGATCAATTATTTATCAACCGATAAATTATCAGCAGAGTCATTTTTAATATATTTATCATCGGTTGGTTCATTAGCCGATTCAATCTCACTTGATTCTTCATCAACCAACTTAATATCATCCGAATTATTATCGACAACTAAATTATCAGCGAATTCATTTTTAATAAATTCACCATCGGTTTTTTTTATTAGCCGATTCATCTATAGCTGATGCACTTTTTCTCACTGCAACTTGCTGGTCCTTACTATAAATTATAGTAAGATCTTCAATGATCTTATCAAGTACCACCATGATTTTATCATACTTCATTATCAGTCGATCATCCCCCACATTGATTCGATCAAAAGGTTCATCAGCAGCTGTTTGACCTTGTTTTACTACCAGTTGCTGATTTACTGCAGGTGGCTGCTGACATTCAGGCCAAGCTTGTTGTTGATGTGTCAATGGTTGTCCCCCATGTATCAAAGGTTGATGTTGATATTCTGACCAACCTTGATATTGATCGACCTCTTGTTGTTGCTGATTAATCATCATCGGCAGGTATGTTGCCGATGATTGATAATAATCGGTCCAATCTTGTGGATGATTATCTACATCTTGCCCCCCATATATCAAAGGTTGAGGCTGATATTCTAACCAATCTTGATGTTGATCGACCTCTTGTTGCTATTGATTAATCATCATCGGCGGGTATGTCGCCGATGATTGATAATAATCGATCCAATCTTGTGGATGATTATCTACATCTTGCCCCCTATGTATCAAAGGTTGAGGCTGATATTCTAACCAATCTTGATGTTGATCAACCTCTTGTTGCTGTTGATTCATCATCATCGGCGGATATGTTGTTGTTGATTGATAATAATCGGTTCAATCTTGTCGCTCATCGACCTCTTGTTGCTGCTGATTCATCATCATCGGCGGATATGTTGCCGTTGATTGATAATAATCGGTCCAATTTTGTGGATGATTATCTACATCCTGCCCCCTGAGTCCAAATGATGGATGAGGAACGACTTGCTGATTATACATCCAACAATTTTGGTTGTCCACATTGTTTACAAGCTGCTGATATGAAATATTTGGGGCTAGAGGTCGTTGCTGATATGGAGTTGGTGGCTGATAGGCTGACCAAACTTGTTGTTGATTTAGCTCTTCTGCCGATCCTTCTAGCTGATCAGCGGGATACGTAATCGGTAGATTTGCCGATTCTTGTGCATCTTCTGCTAGCATATGGCCCCTCTTTTGAAGAAGGGATTCGAAATAGTTAGCATAATCCGGATCAATGCGCCTTGTAGTATCAATGATGCGAGGCCATGAATCTAGATCATCTTCTTTTTCATCTTCGGAATCTTCAACCGTGTAAACGACTTTAAAACCCCTTGTTGGCTGCATGTTTCAATTTCTTCCCATCTGATGGTCCCACCGGGCGTGCCAAAAATTGTTTCCTCTAAAAATCGGCTAGGTCAGCCGATTATGTCGATTTGCGCGGGCGTGCTAGGAACCTTGACCTAGGCTCCAAAGGTTAGTCAGAAAACAAAGATAGTCTCCTTGGATTCGACTTCTCAGGCGATGCGTAGGAGGGAGAACATGAAACTCCTACTTTAAGTTATTTTCTTGCCTCAATTAAGATGACTTTCAACAGTTGGGAATATAACATTGGAAATCACAAATTCTATACAAACAATCGACATGTTTGGATGAAAGATGATGAATGTATTGTGCACGAAAATAGTAACTTGAATGAATGACTTAAATTTAAAAGAAAGCTTTTAAATTAAACTTGAATTGAAATGAATTGAGTAATTGAAATAGCAATATTAAACGAAAACAACGATTGAGAAAGTAAACTGATTGACTGGGAAAATAAATAACGAGGCTAAAACTAAAGACTTTGCAAGAAATTAAAATGACAATGAGAATTGTGTAGTTTGATTGATTGGTGTGAGACCCTTTGCAAAGTTGCATAAAAGTCTCTATTTATAACATTACATGATAACAAACTTATCTAAAAGTTTGTTTACAAATAAAACAACAAACTTATCTAAAAGTTTGTTTAAAAATAACACAACAAACTTATCTAAAAGTTTGTTTAAAAATAAAATAACAAACTTATCTAAAAATTTGTTTACAAAAAAATAACAAACTTATCTAAAAGTTTGTTTAAAAATAAAATAACTTATTTTGTTGATATAACCACTCCATCCTTATCCATCTCTTCAAACATATCTCTTTGGTGATCTTCTTTGCACTAGAGTCCTTTTTCCAACAACAATCTTCACTTCTTCAAATTAGTGTTGATTCATCTTATCGATTAGTTCCCAACACAAATCAAAACTCTTTCCATGATATAAGTTATCTCTTCAAACCCTTACCACTGACCATTTTAATGGGCTCCACACATTTCCAATATTCAATGGCCCAAGTTGAATAATTAACAAAATCCTTTTCCTTGTTTCAGTCATAAAAATAGGCTTGAACCTTATCCATGTTAAACCATTAATTTGGCCTAATAATTTTGCCACGTCATCTATTAGGCAACCTTATCCATGAATTTTTCCTTTGGAGCCCACTGTCACATAGGTGTCAAAATGGGGTGTCAACAATGATTAATGTAATAAATTTTTATTGTTATCTTTTTCTCAATCATGTTTTAAATGTTTTTCTAGTTGAAATCTCAGTGTGCTCCTTCACTTCACTATGTTCTCCTAGAATCCAGGTACAACTACAACCATGTATATACTAATTTTGCTTGAACTCAAAACTATATACCATCAGCTATATGTGACATTTTAGTCTCTTAACCCTCACTTACATATGCCATTTTAGTCTCTTAAGTTAGAATTTCTCACATTTCTATGAGGAAAAACTTGTAGATTGAAATTATTTAAGCATACATGCTGAATATAAAAATGACTCAAATTTAGCATGAGACAGGAAGACACCATACTCATAAAACAACAAAATTATATATTCCCCTTGTACATATATAAAGATTAGATTCAAAGAAAAACTAAATATATAAATGGGTTAAATGCAATAAACCCCCTATACTATTCTCTCTTTCTTCAAATAACCCCCTGATCTATTGTTTTGACAAAAAAAACCCATACTATCCCGTTTTTAACACTTAACCCCCTCATCTATGCGCACAGTTAGAGGACCGTTAGTTTCTTCCATATGCATATCACGTGATTGGTTTAGGGCCAAAAAATGGCCAAACAACCCCTTATTACCATTGCCAAAAATTGGAAAAATACGCATTTTTCTTCTTCTCAAAGCTCACGAGCCTCAATTCCTGTCTCTTAAACACTCCATTTGCCCTAAACCAATCACGTCCCCAATCTCAATCATGCTCACGCTCACACTACCATTGCAGTCAGTATTCATCAATTAAAGCTTAATTTGTGAATCCGTCCCCAATCTCAACCTCTATCTGAAACCCTAATCCCCAATTCTTCTCTTCGAACCCTAGAACCCTAATCCCCAATCCCCAAATTATGCGAAAGTGCAGAGGAAGGAGGTGTTGTTATTGCCTCTGCTTCGGCCCAAGCTCATTACCATTAGAGTCCCTGTTATCACCACGCCGATCACTACCGTCACCAACAACGACACCCAAAGGACGATATTGCGATTCTTCCAGTACTCTCTCATCTATCTTTCAGAAATATATATATATATATATATATATATTATATTTCTCAGCTTCTCTTTCTATCTATGATATATTTGGATGAATAGGATTGTAAATGTTTGTAACTGAATTGAACGTGTTGTAAATGCTTTGTTAGATTAGATTGGTGTGGACTAAGCATGGGTGAGAGTTCAACAAGTATGAACAGTAATGGCCTCTACAACAGAAATTGTCTTTGCCCGAATAATAGAAAGGCTGCTGTATTAATCTCTGATTCACCCGCCAATCCTAACAAGGTATACTTCAAATGTGTAGATGGTTCTTGCCGTTATTGGGACTGGGCAGATAGAGGTAATCGGAGGAGGTTTGAGCCCGGTGTTGGTGTTGCAGAGCCACAACAAGCACCAATTCCTGCTCAAACCACACAACAAGTTACTCAAGTTGATACCACTGCACTTTTTGTCAGGTCAATGATGCAGTTTGTAATGGTTGTGTTTGTTGGGAGTATGTTTATGCTTTTATTTGATGTTGTTGTTTTGTTCGTTGCATTGATGATGAGGGTGAAGTAGTGAAGCAGAGAAGATGTGTTGAAGTAGTGGGAGTAATGAACTAGGACTGACTTGTGGAGTAGTAATAATGTTGTATGTAGTGTTATTTGGTATTTTGTTGTTTTGAAGCCGTAGTATTAGAGTAATGAAGTTGTAGGTCAGTTTTTGTGGATCAATTTAGGAATTGAAGCTGATAATTTGTGTATGTTGTTGTGAATCAGTTTAGGGAACAATTCTTTCATATTGCTCACAACATTATATTTTGCTATGTTAATAAAAATTGATATAGTTTCAAGAGTATCAACGAAGTTACGTCGGTTATGAATCATCTATGGTGCCTATTTAACTGAATGTTCAATCCTACCCAAGAATGTATTACAGGAAACACATGACCATGATATTGCTCCGAATTAGGAGGCACGCATAGAGATGCACAGGAACATAATTACCTAAACAAATACATAAGATAAAATAAAAAGAAGTTATCATTTAAACAGAGGCGGGTGGAGTCAGCAAAGATGATTAAAAAAAAATTAACATATTTTCTTGAAATTCTATTCAGATTTGAAAAGCAATCACATTCAAACTACTAATGAGTATGCCATTTTAATAGTCAAGAATATGTATTTCCAGCATATAAACAATTATCAAACAGTTTCACTTCAATGTGGTTTTGAGATACTCCTTAACAAAATGAACCATTAACAGAAATCGCTTACTGACCCAGTGTTGGTGTTGCAGAGCCACAACAAGCACTAATTCTTGCTCAAACCACACAACAAGTTACTCAAGTTGATACCACTACACTTTTTGTCAGGTCAATGATGTGGTTGTGTTTGTTGGGAGTATGTTTATGCTTTATGTTAATAAAAATTGATACAGTTTCTACAAATCATTTGAATTCACTGAGTTTGTCATGTATGTATGATCTAATCTGAGACAAAAATTCACTAAGCTTTAAAATCCAAGTTGTTGACATGTATGTATGATCCAACAACACTACACCATTTACAGAACTTGAATTAGCAGAATCAATGCAACTCTCAAAGTCATTTACCTTGTCATACACAGAATCATTAAAAAAACAGAATTAAACACATAAAAAGATGGTCATTCAAATTCATTACTTCTCATAGTTTTACATCATTGAGTTAAATATGTTGCATACTTAAAGTGGGCATTGGATCATACATAAAGAGTGTCTGTTTTGCAAAAGATGGGCAGAGCCTATTTTACCCTAAAACCACTTTACAAAGCAACCCTATTCAACTGGTAAAGTCAGTTTACAAAAGAGAAAATTCATAGTGTACAAAGCTTGTTGTCATAGCATCAAAACACAAAAAGTGCTATATTCTTCTTCATCAGTCCATATAGTCAGTAGCTTCAAAAGACAAAAAATGACCATCTCAGCTAGTAATCTTCATCTACTAAGCAGCATATTCATCACCCATACCCATTGACCTGCATTTCTCATTCAATTACATTCAACACTCAACTTATAATAACTGAATTATTATTTTTCAAACAAAACAGTATAAAATTATACCTGGATGATGAAACTTGTGAGTTTAGCAACTCATTGCAGGAGATATTTGTAGTCTAATATAGGATGAATGTTTTTTCAAAATATATCAGTTTTAATGCACATTTAAACCCAACTAAAACATGAGTGTTGTATAATTTGTACCTGTTGGTTTTGCATAATCTGAGCATGGGTTGCTTTGGGATACCCTCTTAGGGCTCTTCTTGGCAAAAGCTTAACAGTAGATTTAACACAGCATATATACAAGCTCTAAGGTTGGATAAATGGCGCCAAACTAGGCCCTCTTTGGCGCCAAAAACAGAGTTGTCACAACAGTGAACAACAACTGAAAGAGTGAGGGAGATAAGGTGTAGCAGGTGTGTGTTGTCAAGTGTTTATTGGTTGTAAGAGATTGCATTGCCATGTCACCAAACTTGAGAGCTTAAATAGTTTTTTGAAGACTTAATTGCCAAACAGAGCCTTATTTAGTAAAGGGTAAAACTGTCCAACAAATGTCCATTAACGGTGTTATAACAGAAATGGGTAAATATAGTTTAGGGGGCAAACCTTTAGTGCAGGGGGTTATTTTAGAAAGAGAGAATAGTATAGGGGGGTTTATTGTATTTAATCCTATATAAATCAACATAATAGCACAGAGTAACTTCTCTTATCATAACCCTGATAGATTTTTGCAGCTTTGACTCGTATCATTTTTCAGCTCAAATCTAGTTAATCTTGAATAAACTTCAATGTTCTCATATATTTATCTTGGTAAAAGTACATAACCACTCAATAAAGCCACAAACTACCATCTTATCTATACCATCCTGACAGTAGTATATAAATATGGTTTATAGTAGATATGCTAAAATTTAAAACACACTCTCCTTAACTGCCTCTCATGCTCGAACGCATTAATCAAATACATATATCTCGTCGTCGTCATCATCGTCCTTGTCTTTATCACATCAATCGACGTGGCTTGCGAACGCTGAGCAACTTCACGTCGTCGACAACAGGACCACACAGGGACGAGAAGTCGTCGCTTCTCATGGTGTAGAATGTGCTAAGGAACATGATTCGAGTCCTCGTAGAGACAGCAATAAACCTAAGCACAGCGCGCTTGTAGCCCCCCTTGCCCTTGGATTCGTAGGGGACCTTAATGGTGTTTTTACCCGCAAAAGCCTCAACAATCATGGACCCTTCACATGAGTTGCTAGCGTCGCCCACCGCGAAGAAGAGCTCGTAAGTCTTCCCCGGGATGGTACGTGCAACTTGAGCAATCGCGCTTTCTTTTCCCGCCACAAGCTCCACGGCACGCGCGCCCTGAGGCACCGAGAAGTGGTTGGAGTCAATGTATTTGACAGCTTTGAGGGATTCAACCATCCAACCGGGGAGCGGAGAGTGATCGTCCTCGATGTTTGGGGGGATTAGGACACCCCAAGATGTGTTAGGGAACACATAAGGACCTTCTTCAAAACCCCCATTTTTCAGTATGTTCTCTGTATAAATTCCAAATAATATCAACTCATGACGAGCAATATGTTTAATTCGAAAATCAATAATGAAAGACACACAGTCACTACTGTCTTCACTGTCATGGAAAACATTGAAATTCGAAGTCTCTTTCGAAGTTAATGTGACAAGGTGCATGAGGGTTATTAGATCAATGTTTGAACCATTTTAGGCATACATTATGAGCTGGAATTCATTTGTCATTTGATCAGATTCATCAAGAAAATGTGTATATATATATGCCTCCATTGAACATAACTTTTAAGGTCCATCTTATCAAATACCATTAATTCTACCTATTTTGTGCATCAAAAAGGGTTGGCATTAAATAGCTTGGCGGCCAATTGGACTATATATTATCGATGTAAATTACATAAGATTATAAACAAGAAATGATGTGTAATCCTATACTTGAACTAATGCAACTGTTTAATTTGAGTTGGGACTAATTCACATCATGATGACAAAAGCTGTTATGTCACGATGATATCAATTCTCACTCGCATAATACAGTCGATGGGAGTTGCCCAATTGTTACACTTAGGTTATTCTCACTTATATATAATGAGCGGACAAAAACATTTTGTTCTTCAGCCCGTCATAGAAGAAGCTGTGAAAATAGACTTTAACTAGTTTTCATTGAACATCTTTTAGAAATTGTCAATTCAAAAGGTTTCATCTTTAAAAGCAAAAATGAGATTTCAAAAAATTAACAACTAGTGAATCTTTAACGATAACTCAAGAGAATAACTTACTACTAGTTGGTCTAGGAGGATATAGAGCTCTGAACGCAATCGAATCGATGAGCGGTCCACAAGCCGGATCCTCCTCGACGCCGGGATTGTGAATGACAATCTCCACCACATCAAAATCAGCTTGAAATGCCCAAGCATACGAGTCCCAACCATTGCTACTATACATTGTCTGCATGGGCAGCACACCCGAGTCCGGTGCCACGGACACGTTCAGCCGCTCCTCCTGAGCGCACGTACGCGCCGCGCTAAACGTAATGGAATAGTACATTCCTTTCGTTACTTTCACTCTTTGCTTTATGGAGGCCTCGTTGCCTAGCCTAACCGCATATGCTCCCTGCGGAACCACCAGCAACATGTCGCCTTGCTTCTGTCCCGCTTTTATGTACTCCACGAAGCCGGTTGTCTCCCATTCGGGGATGGCATTCTTTCCTAGCACCACCGTGCCTTTCATGTCCGAGGACTTGGGGCCATACTCGAAGTTGCCATTTGGTAACAATCCTGTAGCATCAAGGGTTAATATTTTAAGCTAAAAGGGAAGCTGCCATAGCTATGAGGCATTGGTACATAAAATTGCATATGGAGAATGTCCAATGGACTACTGTAAGCATGCTAAGAGACCTTAGGTTTCAAGAAAAATGAGAAAACTATATACCCATTATTTTATAGCTCTATGTACAAGAAAACATGATATTAGAAATTATGTCCCGTTTGGCGGAATGTTTGTGTTTGCAGACGAAATAGAGAACTAAAAGGCTTTTTCAGAAACGGGTACATATTAGCTTCCAAGACCCAGAAACTCTTTTAAATTTTTTGACAAATATCATTCCGAATCACTCCCAAAAACTAAAAGCAACGTTTGAAAAAATCAATCCAATCAAAAACTTATACCGATTTATCAAAATTATTTGTATAACCCACATAATTAAAGTGGATTTGATGGGTTACGTTTATAGGCCAAACAATTTTGGGTAAGTATAATTAATAATAATAATAATATAAATATTCATGAGAACGACATGAGTGAATGAGCCAACTTGAGTCAGCTCTAATTACAGGGTAAAAGAACATGAGAGCATATTAAATGAGAATGACTGCAGTTATGCTTAGGAACCCAAAAAAATTATTTGATAGTTTGGAACTAAAATTTCAAATCCATTATATAATGCTACACATGAGCAATTATGTCGATATCACTCTGTTTTTCGTTTGCGTGAAGCATCTTAATTTCATTTGATCCTGATGCTATCTAATAATGTCTTATAAAAACAAATAAGTTAAAGATTTACACTCACTAATTGAGCCGCATAGCAAAATTTAGTCAAATTTAACATGTACTTTTTTCACTAAACTGGTCTTAGGAGTGCGACATATCAAAGTGGGGATACAACAGACAATTTACAACTATGTGGATAAAATCTCTGGCTCTAGTTGGAAAAATTAAAAATTAAAAACATTTCATTTCATTCACATCAGTTTGAAAATTTGGTCGAGTGTCAAATGGCCTATGATATGAAGCTATGACCTTAAATTGGTAATGTATACAGTCGACATGTACCCAGCAGATAATAGATGGTCCAAGCTTATGCAAGCTCTGATACAGTACATCAAATCAATAGTAAAATGACGTTTTTACCCCTGAAAACATTTAAGTTTGCCACTTCTGAAACTCCCCTCCTAAATGCACAAACTTCGACAACTTGGCAACATTATTGCCTGTCACCACCGTCCTAGTCCAGCTTTTATGAGAGAGACTGATTTGAATCCCAACAAAAGATCATAGGATTTTAAAAATTTATTGATAGGGCAGTGTTACAAATTGCAATCAATTATGGGTGTTTTGTTCCTTGTATTAAAATTTCACTAATTCAATTTTTCATTCGATGTGTCATTTCATAGCCATATATTGTTCGAATTTCGTTACACGGAAAATCCGGAACCCAACTCTAGGCCATAGCCTAATGGTCACTTTCCTATTAATCATAATTTAGTGGAGTCACGAAAATGAACCGAGTCGTTCGTGAACAAGTTCGGGTTCGACTCGTTAAGAGTTCGGCTCGTGCTCGTTCGTTTAATAAACGAACCGAACTTGAACACAATTTTTAGACTCTTTTAGTAAACGAGCCGAGCTTGAACATTTCTAAGCTCGGCTCGCCAAACTCGTGAACAGACTCGTCTAAATTAAATAGTAAAATTATATTATATTTGACAAAAAAAATGTTCAAATTATAAAAATTAGACGGCCAAAACATAAAATTAATTCATAAAAAATTATACTAGTAAAAATATATTAAAACAGACATGCAATAACTGAATTCAGATAATTATTAAAAAAATAATATATGTTACACTGAAACGAATCATTCGTGAGCAAGTTCGGGCTCGACTCGTTAAATCTGGTGTTCGGCTCGGGCTCGTTCGTTAAGCAAATAAGCCGAGCTTGAATATATTTTCTAGGCTCGTTTAATAAATGAACCGAACTTAAACATACCAAAGCCCGACTCAACTCGGTTCGTTTGCAGCCCTAGTAACAACACATCAAATATAACCAAATTTTAAACAAAAATAACAGGGTACTAAAACTAAAACAAGAATGATGACTATAATAATTGATACAATGGATCCATAATTTCCAAATAAAATTATACATATACTAGTCATGACTATAAAGAGGTAGTTTAGGGCCTTTAGGCCATTACCCAATGGTCACAACACAATATATATAACAAAATTTTGTATAAGAAATAATGATTGGATATGATCTATGGAGTTAAAAAAAAAAAAAAAAAAATGTAGAAGGTAAGGTTAAATCTGGACCTTTGGCTATTGAGAGATTGGAAAGACTAAGAAACAAACATCATTGGAGCATAAAAGAAAATAAAATGAAAAGAATCTTACCATCAATGAAGGCGAAGGCGTTGGGGCAAGTGGTGAACAGTAACACGGACACTACTACGATGGCCACTTTCATTCTCAAATGAACTCTCCACATTTGTAGAGATATATTTATATATATCTATATATGTATATATTGATTATTGAGAGAGGGGGAAGGGGAAGGGGAGAGGAGGAGCTGAGGGAGTGGAAGTGAGGCGTGTTCAGAAGCAGGCGATGTGCAGCAGCTTTTTATGCATGTCAAGCTCCAAAAAAGGTATTGGAATTCAAGATTATAACATTAATGCCACAATATGGGATTTTGAATGACAAGTTTGTCCTCTAGATTGTATTTTATTTGAAAGGTACTTTTGAATTTATTTGTCATCATCTGTATAGGAAAATCTTTTCTTGTGGGAGTTTGAAGACAAAAGCTGTACACAGTCACATGGCTTCTCTCCTAGGCCGTTGCAAGCATGTAAGGCCACCAGGCCCACCACTATCTTTGGCTCAACTTTTCTTAGATTCAGTTATAGGGGTATATATGTCATTTAGTCATTGATATATGCCATTACGTACAGTTCGAATTTACTGATTTGTCTATTAAACTTGACAAGTTCATTGGATTATTCAAGTGGGATTACAAAAATTGTATCAAAATACATAATATTTTTAAGTTGATTGAGTCGCTCTCATGTGTATCAAAAGTTGTCATTCCTCCACTCGAAAGATGTGATTACACGAACTTACATCTTATTTAGTATAAAAAATTCAATAATAGGAGTGTCTGAGTATTTATTTATCAAAATGATGTAGTATTTAATTTAAAAACTTTATCAATTTCATTGATGAATGAGACATTTGCAAAATTTCATTGTCATATAACTCAAAATTTTGCCTTTTTTATTTAATTTTAATCAAAAACGATATAGAGGTATATAAAAAAAGGTCTAGATTTTCCTGAAACCTAGACCCCAAAGAGATAGTCATTTGAGAATATTACACGAACCGGTCTCATAACTCATGTAATGTAAAATCGCAGACTTGTGGAAGGACGGGGATTCGAACCCACACTCGGTACATTAGATACGATTCGTTCAGATATCGAAAATTCGTCATACCAATCAACTCCGCTACGTCCCACAGGGCATATAGAGGTATATAAGAAACAAATATAACCCTCTATAAAAGATTTAGAATAGGGAGGACACTTGAAAACAATATAAGATTTTTTTAGGAAAATGAAGAGTGAGAAGCACAAATATTTTTGAAAGATTTGAGTTGTCACTGTTTAGGAAGGCCAAAAAGGAAACAATATAAATTTGTTAGGTGCGCTTCCATGGATAGAAATTGAACCAGTCCCACTGAAATGGACTTTTCTCACTACACAAGAAACAAGTCCACCCTTTTCAAACATAAAAAATAGCAATATTCCTAGTAACACTAATTTTTTTGGTTTCTCTCTTATTGATTTTTGGACTAAAATAAATTGTCAATCAAAAATATAATCAAACTCAAAAAAATTCATATAAAAACTTTTATTTGTTATTCCAACTATAAACAAAAAAAACAGGTATTTGCCTCGTATTGAAAATTAGTCAACTAACTAACTTAGCTTGTTAATTTGAAAATTTCAAATCCATAAACACAAAACAATGTGCTTTCGGGTGCGTTTGGATACTCTATTTTTGTTCTGTTTTTTGTTTTTTGGCATTGTTCAGGAGAACAGAACATGTTTGACAACCCTCTTTACTGTTTGTTCTGCTTTCAATTTGGAAACTGTTTTCGTGAATAGTAGAAAAAACAAGGGAACAACAAAAACTTGTTTTTTTGTTCTTTTTGGAATTTTTCAAAAAAAAAGAATTGTGGTAGAGAGAAAAAATTGTGTGAAAATATGTGTGTTTTTTTGCCCCAAACATATTTTTTGTTCTTGTTCTTTTGGGCGAGAAAATAAGAACAAGAATAAGAATTGATTTTGTTTTTTTATTCTCAAAACAAAAACAAAAACGATAATTCCAAAACAGACCCTTCATCTCTACCAATTATCAAACTCTTGGATTGACTAAATTAGTGTAATGAACCAGAAATACAACACATATATATATTACTGATTCTACAATTTTCAAACCTAAATATATTATGTTAAGATAGTGGCACTAACAAATGGACAAAAATGCCCAATGAGTGTCTTTTATATAAAATTCTATCCTTTGAGTGATTTTCTTACATAGTATGGTGATTATGAGTTTGTTTGGAAACCGAGGAAAAACATGACACGAGGAATTGTGGGCCATTAGATGGGTCTGGGACCCACAAGAAGGGGCAGGTTGGAGGGATATGTGAAAATCCATCTGACCTAATAATAAATGATGAAGATCATGGCTTCAATGCCAGGAGGGAAGCACGTGGGCCTATGAGGTGGGCCGACATATAATCTGAGCCTCATCTCCTATCTCTCAACTGAATCCGCATGTGGACGTTCAATCTCGGCCCGGATTACAAGGCCCCTCTGTTCTTCCTCTTTTTGGACTTTTCTTGGCCCAATACAGGAGTCCTCCCCTCCTTATTTACTCATTTACCCGCCACTTGCTTTTTTCAAATAAAATATATGTGACAAAACCTCCGGTATTCAAATCGTTGTTAATTTAAAATTAGGAGTGTAAGTAGAATGGGTCTATATAATTTGGAATTGTAAAATTATAAGTAGAATTGTAAAATTTTATCTCATTATTAATAAATAATTCTGTTTAATTTTAATTTATAATATAATAAAAATATACTCAAAAAATAAAAATAAAATTTTTGGATCTTTAGTTATTTTTTCATAAGTTTGGGTTATATTAAACTAAATCATTAAAATTTTGGAATAGTGCAAATATCCCTCTCCAAACCTTTTTTTGGTGATTAAGAGGGGGTTTTCTGCACATTTCTAAAATCATAAGGGTGTTTTGCGCTCATTATTTGATTGGATTTTGGTCAAAAAAATGAACGAAACAGTATTAAGGGAGTCAAAATGCACACTGTTGGAATAGTGGTAGGGATTATCTGCACAAAATGAACTAGAGGAAATTTTTTCGCATACTTTTAAAATCACAGGGTATTTAACGCCATTTGCGCATAAATATTTAGAAAATGTGGTAGTGTACTTGGGAAGAACAAAAAAACAAAAAATTACAATGAAAATTTGGAAAAATGTGGGACCCATATTTCAGAGTATCCGGCGGCCAGTAAGCATCCACGTGCTTGCCTTAATTGCACTTTTTTATATAGATAAGGATGCGACTTGGATGAGCTTCTCCTAACGCGAACATTTGGAGATGCCACGTGTCACATCTATGTGAATGGCATGACAGTGCAGGGGCACTATTGACCTTACAAAATTTAAATTGAAGTGAACAGAGTGAATGATAATTTATTTCAAAATAAAAACTGCATATGTCATATGTTAGTACATTTGAAGAGGAAGAAGGAAAATTGAACCTTCAAAAAAAAATAAAATGAAAATTGAAATGAATCAGACAAATTGTGAGAAAAAAAAGTTTCAGGGAGCATTATTTATTTAACAAAATATACAAATATTCTCCACCTATAAAGATTAGATTTGTTCCTTTAACAACTTTTTATTATAAAAGGGCATATGCTTGGAATCTACTCTTATATCCTATTTGAATTGGCTTTTTTTGAATGAAAAGTTTTTTTTAATGATGTTTGATAAAAATTTTAAAAGATTTTAGATCTAGAAAGATCATATTGAAGAAGTTAGTGGTACCGGTGTCTTTAAAAAAAAAATTATTTCATTATTTTTTCTATCATGTAAAAGTTGGAAAAATTATTAATTACCCGGAATAACTGACGTGGTATCCTAAACAAAAAATTATACAAAACAATGTCTTAATATTAGGAATTCAAATTTATGATCATTAAAGTCAATATTACATGCGTAATATTTTCATGCCAAACACCATAGTATATGTGACATTAGTTTCCGATGAATTATATCAAAGAACATAATAGTGGTATTATGAAGTTCTAATTTTTTAAATTATAGTGATTGTGAAGTTCTTATATGCGTAGTATCATCTTTTAATTGGTATGAGGTATTTCAGAAGAAAATTCAAGATTAAAATTGTGCGAACAATATTATATCGTGGATTAAAGCAAGCTGTTATAGATGATACCACAGTTTGAGCCTCGCCGAAAGTGCGAGAGCGTGCACAAACCCATGCGATTGGCGCGGGCTATTACAGGTATAACACAAATTACTATACTTTTTATATAAGATAATAATAATTTTCATAAGCTCCAAAAATCATTTATGTTACATACATGTAATTAAATTTATGTAATAATACTGTCATTGTCATTTTGTTTATTGTACTATTCCTAAATAAATAAGCCTCTCATGTGTGTTGATTGGGACAATGGACCCTCTTTCCTGTTAAGATTGTAGACAATAGCATCTGGAGGTTGGAGAGTATTAAATCAACAACACATAAATGCCATATTTCCTATTATGCATATATATATATATATATATATATATACACACATATATACATACATATATATGTCTGGTCGGTACAATCCATACAAGCTGCGATCAAATAATGTGTATGAAAAGAAAGTTCAGTGAACCGAGTAGCAAATGAGAAAGGTACTAGACTAGACTAACTTGTTTAGGTCCTAAAATTCTACATTTGATGTGTGATTTTGTCCTAGTCATTAGATTAATGCCAAGTATTAGAATATGATAGAAGTTATATGTGTTCAATGATTGAAAGTGCTAATCATGCTTTAATTGCCAACCTTTATCTTTTTCAGCACTGAAAATACTCAAATCTTGTAGAAGGTTTTAAAGTGTTGTCGGATATTTTTCATAAAATTTTTGGAAGGTGCTCAATCTGTTAAATATGGTTACATTGATATTTATTTTTAAAATTAATATTATTCGAATATGATACATTGTTATCACGATTGTAATGTAACAGTAAACAAATTATAGTTTTCACTTATTATTATTTATTTATTATTTTTCCGAACGAAGGAGTTTATTTTTTTATTTTTTTCCCCTCTTTAACTTCAGGATAAAAAATAAGAATACAAACCTTTTCTCATAAAAAAGAAAAGGAAAATAATACTAGATACATGGACTTCTTATTTTCAAAAATTACAGCGTCACGGACAAAATAGCCTAGCAATTCTACTTTCGTTTAAAATTTGTTTTCCTTCTTTGAATGTATCATAAGATAACATGGGTCTCACTAGAAGTAGAGGCTAGCCTCAGATATATTGTAAATTTATATCATTTGAAAATCACTTTTAGGCAAGAAAAGAGAGCCAATTAATCATATGCTAAAACGAAATAACTGATAAAGTTAAATAAAATGTCAATGTCTATGGGTTATTAATACTTACTGACTTGGCCTAATTTTTTTGTACATGACAATAATGTTAGGGTTCGCACACCCTATGTACGAAGTCGTACACACCTGCAAATCAGAAAACGCACACAAACACACCAAACAATCGACACAAGAATATATACGTGGTTCAGCCAAATAAGCCTACGTCCACGGAGAGCACTGTTTCACTAAAAATAAAAAATCACTTAGAGGATTACAAGGGGGTGATTCGCAGATCACACACGCACACATACTGTGTATACTCACGCCTGTATCACCGGAATAATATAAACGTATATTATTCCTAACTCTCTCTCTCTATTTCTGTGTACATCATTCAATAGGAGAAGCCCTATATTTATAGGTGAGGATATAGAGATGAATTTCTCAATCTTCCGATGTGGGACAAGTTAATATAACAAAGTAGTCATATTACATATATGTGCCAATATATAACAATCTCCCACTTGACGACTTTACCTTCATCAATCAACTCCATTAATGATCAGTGCTCGGTGCCCTCATTTATGTCTTCAAGCTTGAAGACCAACTGAAGTTGCGCACAACTCCAGATTCTTTGTTGTCACCACTTTGGTCAACATGTCTGCCGGATTCTCGCTTCCTTGAATCTTCTTAAGTGTTAATACTTCATCCTCTAATAAAGATCTGATAAAGTGATAACGAAGATCTATATGCTTGGTTCTCGAATGAAATGCTGAATTTTTCGCCAGATGTATAGCACTCTGACTATCACTATGCAAAACACTATTTCCTTGCTCGAATCCCAACTCTGCCAACAAACCCTGTAACCAAATAATCTCTTTGCTAGCCTTTGTCACGGCTACATACTCAGCCTCTGTAGTAGATAACGCTACAATCCTCTGTATCTGCGAAATCCAACTGACTGCTGTAGTACCTACTGTAAAGACATAACCAGTAGTGTTTCTTCTGTGATCTATCTCACTAGCAAAATTTGAATCTACATAGCCATGTAAATTGGTATGAGGCGTTTCCAAAATAAAGGCATTTGTTTGTGGTACCTCGTAGATATCGCAATATCCACTTCACTGCTTCCTAGTGAGTCTTTCCTGGATTGGACATGAACCTGTTGACTGATCCCACTGCATATGCAATATCTGGTCTTGTACAAACCATTGCATACATCAAGCTACTAATAGCTGAAGCGTATGGAATACTGGCCATGTTGTTCCTCTCTGCTTCTGACTTGGGAGACTGTTTTTTGGATAATCGAAAATGACTAGCCAAAGGTGTGCTAACTGACTTAGCATCACTCATGTTGAACCGCTTCAAAACCCATTCAACGTAGTCAGCCTGAGACAACTGCAAAATTCCCTTCTGCTTGTCTCTGATGATTCTCATACCAAGAATCTGTTTCGATGTGCCTAAGTCCTTCATCTCGAACTCTTTTGCCAACTATTTCTTTAACTTACTGTTTTCCGCAAAATCAGATCCAGCTACTAACATGTCATCAACATAAAGTAGGAGAATAATGTAACTCGTGTCAAACCTCTTGAAGTAGCAACAATGGTCAACGTTGCACTTGATATAATCATATCTCTGCATGAATCCATCGAATTTCTTGTACCACTGTCTTGGAGCTTGTTTCAAACCATACAAGCTTTTTTCCAACTTACACACAAGTTTCTCTTTCCCTTTCTCTAAGAAACCTTCCGGTTGCTGCATATAAATCTCCTCCATTAGGTCACCATGGAGGAAAGCAGTTTTGACATCTAATTTCTCTAGGTGCAAACCCTCTGATGCAACAATGCTAAGAACTGAACGAATGGTAGTCAGTTTCACAACCGGAGAAAATACGTCGGTGTAGTCGATTCCTGCTTTCTGCTGAAAGCCTTTTATTACAAGTCTCACCTTGTACCTCTTAGAACCATCATGTTCTTCTTTGACTCTGTAGACCCATTTATTATGGAGAGCTTTCTTTCCTACCGGCAGCTCGGTTAGCTTCCATGTCTTGTTGGAAATAAGGGACTTCATCTCATCTTCCATTGCAAGCTCCCACTGACTCGCATCTGCTGCACTGCATGCTTCATCAAAATACTCTGGTTCACCTTCATCTGTGAGCAATAAATAATTCATGTATCTCCGATTCGGCACATGCTGCCGTGAAGACCTCCTAGGTACAGGAATAAGAGTCGGAGACTGCGGTGTATCAACCTGTTGAGTATTTCCATCTGCAATATGTTCGTCTGACTGAGTATTCTCACTGTCTTGAACATCATCTAACTCAACACACACAGGATCACTCTGTGCTGTAGGCTTTGAGGTTGTTGTGTGTATGTCCTTGTACATAACCTTTTCATTGAACACTACATCTCTGCTTCGGATCAGTTTTCGGTTCTGATCATCCCACATGCGGTAACCATACTCGTCACCGCCATAGCCAATGAAAATACACTTTTGTGACTTGGGATCAAGCTTACCCCTCATAGTGTCACTAACATGTACATATGCAACACAACCAAAAACTTTTAAATGTAAAAGTGTTACCTCTCTACCGCTCCAGACCTCTTCTGGTATTTTGTGCTCCAATGGTACTGATGGACCACGATTGATTAAGTACGTTGTTGTACTGACTGCTTCTACCCAGAACTGTTTCGGCAACCCTGCCTGAATGCGCATGCTTCTAGCTCTCTCAATCAATGTCCGGTTCATCCGTTCTGCTACACCATTCTGTTGTGGTGTACGTGGAACAGTTCTCTCTAATCTGATACCGTTCTCATAGCAAAATCTCTTAAACTCGGTGTCCTGATACTCTCCACCATTATTGGACCGTAATCTTTTGATCTTCAAACCCGTCTCATTCTCTATCATAGCCTTCCAACTCTTGAACACACCGTACACTTCAGATTTATGTTTCAAGAAATAAACCCATACCTTTCTGGAATGGTCATCGATGAAGGTGACGAAATAGGACTTTCCGCCAATAGATGAGACATTTGCTGGCCCCCAGACATCAGTGTGAACTAGCTCAAGCTTCTCCTTTCTGAGTTCTCTGCCGCTTTTCTGAAAACTAACCATTTTCTGCTTACCAAATACACAATCCTCACAGAAGTCGATATCAATCGAATTTAGACCTGGTAGCTTTCCCTTTGCGAGCATAACCTTGAGTCCCTTTTCACTCATGTGACTTAGCCTCTGGTGACACAAATTATGATCCTCTTTGCTTTCTGCAATTGCTATAAATGTGCTAGCCTTGGGGGTAGTGTACAACGTACCTGTTTTCTTTCCTCGTGCTATAGTCATAGCTCCCTTGGAAACTTTTCACTTATCTTCACTGAAAGTGGTCATATAACCTTCACTCGCCAACTGGCCTACTGAGATCAGGTTCTTCCTCAAGTCTGGAATGTGTCTGACATCCCTCAGCTTCCATATCGATCCGTTGAGTCTGATATGTACTTCACCCTTGCCAACAACACTACAGGGTTGATCGTCACCTAGATAAACCTTGCCGAGGTTTCCAGGTGCATAGCTCTCAAAGAGCTCTCGACTTGAGGTGGCATGGTATGATGCTCTAGAGTCCAAAACTCAAGACTCTGTTTTGCTCTCCAAAGAGCATATCAGTGCATCATCTGCTTCTTCTAAGACAATATTTTCCCCTGTCTTGTCATCCGCTACCTTCTGCGAGGATCTATACTGGTTCCTTAAATGATCAGTTTTGCCGCAATTCCAACATTCGATTGCTTTGGAATTTCTGGGACCTCGAGACTGTGATCTTCCCCGTCTCAACTTGGAACGACCACGCCTTTGGTTTCTGCCTTTCTGTTTGTTCGAACCTCTGCCTCTGGTGTCGACATTCAATGTTGTGCCACTACTTGAAGAGTCTGATGACTGTCTTCTGATCTCTTCTGTGAGTACCATACTCACAACGGTATCATATTTCAGCGGGTCTATCCCTGAATAATTACTGATTGCAGCCGCTGTGGCGTTCCAGCTCTCTGACAATTGATTAAGGAGAAAAGCTGATTTCACCTTGTCTTGAAACACTACTTCAATTGATTCCAACTGCCCATAAATGTCATTAAGCTTACTGAGATGTTCACCAACATTCCCATTCTCGGACATCTTCAGATTCATCAATTTGCTGATAAGATGTAATGTATTTGCTCCAAACGGCTGTTCGTACATCTTTGAAAGAGCTTCCATGAGAGACTTTGCAGTCTTCTCTTTCCTGATATTGAAGGCAACAGATTTTGCCAACGTCAATCTGATCGTGCCAAGAGCCTTTCGATCTAGGATATTCCACTCCCCTTCTTTCATCGAATCTGGCTTCGTCTCTTCTAGCGGTTGATACAATTTTTTTTGGAATAACACATCCTCAATTTGCATCTTCCAATAGGTAAAGTTTGTACCATCAAACTTGTCGATCATTACTGTTTTTTCTTCTCCCATAGCTCCCACTGAGCCTATTAGAGATATTCGGAGTGCAAAACCGAGTATACGGTTGCGTCGGGGGCGGTTCAAAACCTTAAGAACACCTCTGACCGCGTCCAAAACGGGTCAAAAACGACTCCAAACGGGCCAAAACAAATTCGCACAAAAGACAGAAATTTAATCACGAAGTCAGTACCTTCTCGGGGTGCGTGTGGGAGCGTCCCTGCTCTGATTGGGCTGATTCTTGCGCCAAAACGTCGGGCTTCGAATTCTATTTCCGTATATATATTATAAGCCTCATTCCGATAAACGATGCTCCGGAAAATCACGCCGAACCGAAATTGCTGCTCGACGGAGCCAAAAAACTAACCGGAACTTCAGGCGGCGCGTGGGGGCGCGTGAGGACCTTTCCGGAGACGTGCTTGACACTGCTGGCTTCGTCTCGTCGAACCAAAGCTCCTGGTGTGGTCGGTTTCTGATTTAGGGCACTCGAAAAAATCAACTCTGGACCAGATCGTCGGGCTTCGTGATTTACTCCAACCTGGGGCTCTAATACCACTTGTTAGGGTTCGCACACCCTATGTATGAAGCCGTACACACCTGCAAATCAGAAAACGCACACAAACACACCAAACAATCGACACAAGAATATGTACGTGGTTCAGCCAAATAAGCCTACGTCCACGGAGAACACCGTTTCATTAAAAAATCACTGAGAGGATTACAAGGGGGTGATTCGCAGATCACACACGCACACACACTGTGTATACTCATGCCTGTATCACCGGAATAATATAAACGTATATTATTCCTAACTCTCTCTCTATTTTCTGTGTACATCATTCAATAGGAGAAACCCTATATTTATAGGTGAGGATATAGAGATGGGTTTCCCAATCTTCCGATGTGGGACAAGTTAATATAACAAAGTAGTCATATTACATATATATGCCAATATATAACAAATAATCATGTTTATGGCCATTAGGAGACTTGTAATCAATTTTTAAACAATTTTGAAGAAGTCCCTTCACATTTATTCAGATTCAGACCCTTTAAATTTGCAACCAGCTACTCAATCATGATCAAAATCTTAGAGAATTTTGCAAATCTGATGATAAGGCATTAATTTTGTAGGACAACCAATCCATGTGTATGGTTAAATCTGATACAATGTCTGGATACAATTTCATTAGAACGCAGCCATCTCAACTTCTCTAATTTCCATAAAAAAAATATATTCATGTTTAGGTTCTAAATTAGCCAAATAATCTAATTCCAATCTGTCATCATTTCAACATGAATACATATAATTTTTCTATGAATTTCCAATTATAATGATAGATAAGCAATCAATGTTGGATATTGTTGCAGTATCACTTCTATGGTCCATCTGCTTTTGAAATTGTAAAAGGACATCTGTAATAGTGAATTTTTACAACCCATGTGATTTGAGCCACCATACGATCAAACGGGTCAAGTCTATGGTGTCTTCTAGAATTATGTGAGCCCCAAGAAATGAGAGTCCAGAGATGGAAGGGGATATATCAAATCCCACAATTAAAGGGTTTGATAGACTTGATGGATGAGTCTGGACTCATCTACAAAATTGTATATAAAATACATAACCAAGCTATGAATAAGATTCATTCGATTCAACCCAACTTGTTGTGTAATTTTTTTGCATTTACACAATTGGCGCCGTTTGTGGGAATCAATCCTTGAAAATCTTTTCAAAGTTTCCCACTCTCTGCTAGAGTTTATACTAACATTATCCATGGCGGTCACCCAATCGCAACAGTCCGAGCTACCTCCAAACGGAGGCCAACCCTCTCAAACCGAAGATCTGATCAGGCAAGCCCTGGAAGATAAGGTCACCGAGTTGGAAAGACAGAACGCCGAGTTAGTGGCAAAACTAGCTCTGCTGCAAAACCTCAAGAAGCCCAACATGGCGACCAGTCCAATCGGTAAGAGCGATCCGTGGGCCACCAATCGGAAAGGGACGACCACCACACAAAGTCCAATCACGATCGGGAGGAGCATGCAGAGTCGTCCCTACAGGTGCTCGGGGTGCACTATCCCGAGGAAACCCTAACCATGAAAAAGTTATAGGAGATTATGATCAAATTTCAAAGGGAGGTGCTCAAGGATATGAAGGTCCAAACCCCCAATGACCTGGCCTCTGAGTCATCCATCGATGCAGTGCAGACACCGTTCACATTGGCGATCACTAGTATGCCCTACCTAGAGAGGTTCAGGCTACCGAAGTTTACCCTGTTCGACGGCACAAAGGATCCGATGGAACACATCTACCATGTCCACACAAAGATGAATATCTACAACGAAAACGAAACCTTACTCTGCAAAGTCTTCCCCACCAGCCCGACCGAAGCAACCCTGATATGGTTTAGAAAGCAACCACCTCGATCCATTGGAAGCTAGCTCAAACTCTGCGAGTTGTTCATTGCCCAGTACTTCGGCAATAAAAGACAAAAGAAGACTATCTCCAGTTTATTCACCATTATCCAGGAAAAAGATGAATCCTTAAAGAGCTTTGTCTCGTGATTCAATGTCGAGATGTCCTCAATCGACAATTGCGATCAACACTTCGCCGTCGAAGCCTTCAGGATGGCCTTGATCCCCGGAACAAAGTTCCTTAGTCTCTAGTCAAGAGGCCACCAGCGGACATCGGAGAACTCAACTCCAGGGCACAAGGGCATCTCCGAATAGAAGAAGAACTGGTCATACGCCATAGAAGGGCGGCCTTTGCAAGTGTGGAGGCGAAGACGTCCGAACCAAAGGTTAAAGATTGGGCACCAGATCAGAAACGGCCAAACGTTTCTCCTGCACCCTCCCATGCCTTAGAGAAACGCCGGAGGTTTAAGGACAAGATCACTCCACTGAAGGTTAGCCTAGCCAAACTGTATTAAGAAACTAAGGGTAAAAGGGATATTCCGATCACCACCTCCTATCAGGCAACCGATGGAACTAAGGGACATGCCGAGGCACTGTGCCTTCCATGGAGAATATGGGCACCACGCCAACGAGTGCAGAAGCCTCAGAAGGCAATTAGAGGCCATGATAGCAAAGGGAGAATTGGCCAAATACGTTGCCAAGGAAGGCACCCGATCAGATCAGACCTCACATACGCTAGCCAAGGGAACAACAGGACAGCCCGTAAAAGTCATTCACATGGTTCACGGAGGGCCTAACCGATCAGAAATAGAGGAAGTTGGTAGGTCCCAGATGCGGCAGGCCCAAAAACTGCGAAGGGTTGGGGAGATCAGCGAGTTTCGAAGCCCGAAGGATGACACCTGGATAACTTTCTCTTCTGCAGACTTGCAAAACATTTAGTCACCACATGACGATCCCCTGGTGATCTCCCTCATGGTATCAAACTGCTTGATCAAGACATTAATGATTGACCCAAGGAGCAACGCCAACATAATCACTAAATGAGCCTTTGAGAAACTGGAGATTGATCCTTATAAGATAGTCCCCTTCAGAATTTTGATAGTCGGGTTTGATGGAAAAAGAGTGGAACTGATGGTAGAGATCATTTTACCAGTAATGGCAGCAAGGCGAACACTCAGAGAGACTTTTTTGGTGGTGGATGTTAAACCCTCTTACAACCTTCTCATGGGAAGATGATGGATTCATCAGATGCATGAAGTCCCTTCCACCCTACATCAGGTCATATGATGCATTGACCTAAATGGGATTAATGTGATTAACATTAGGGGGGATCAGGTGGCGGCCAAATAATGTTATGTTGTCACCCTGAAAGGCCTGAAGAAAAAGCAGAACCGGAACGAGCTTTAAAAGCCAGGGCAATTCCCGATGATCAATAGCAATTACAGGACGGGGGTGCGGGGTCATCTATAGCAGCCGATACTGGAAGTACAAATCATCCCTGATCATCCCGAGAAGATAACTTACATCAGATCCGACCTCACTAAGCATGAGAAAAATGAATTAAAAGCCCTTCTACGCTCCAATATTGATGTATTCGCGTGGGGGCACATGGATATGCCTGACATCGATCCTTCAGTAGTCCAACATTCCCTCAACATGGATCCCAGCGTTAAACCTATTGGACAAAAACAGAGATGCATGGGAGCCACCAAAACCAGATCATAGCCGAAGAGGTGGACCGGTTTCTCCAAGCCGGATTCATCAAGGAGGTGCAATACCCCTCCTGGTTGGCCAACGTGGTGGTGGTTCAGAAGAAGAATGGGAAATAGAGAGTATGCGTGGACTTCACCGACCTGAACAAAGCTTGCCCGAAGGATTATTTCTCATTGCCAAAGATCGATCAAATGGTGGATGCCACTGTAGGATTCGAACGTCCGAGCTTCCTCGACGCATACTCCGACTATAATCAAATACACATGAACTCTAATGATGAGGAGAAAAAAACATTCATTACTGAGTCAGGTACATATTGTTATACAATTATGCCTTTTGGACTAAAGAATGTAGGTGCAACCTTTCAGAGGTTGGTTAGCAAGGTCTTCCAGGGCATGTTAGGATCTACCATTGAGGCATACATTGATGATACCGTGGTCAAAAGCAAGGCAAAAAATGATCACCTGACAGATCTACAACAGGTGTTTGACACCCTCAGAAAGTACAAAATGAAGCTCAACCCATCCAAGTGCTCTTTCGGCGTGTCCTCAGGACAATTCCTGGGGCATATAGTTGATCGAACAGGGATACAGGCAAGCCCATCACAAGTCAAAACTCTTGTGGAGATGGAGGAGCCCAAGTCCCGAAAGGAGATCCAAGTCCTAACCGGAAGGGTGGCAACCCTCAGTTGTTTTATCTCTCGCTTGACTGATCGATGCCGACCTTTCTTCCACTCTATAAAGGCATGGAAATGAGAAGTTTAGGGACCAGAGCAGTCAGAAGCTTTGAAGGAACTCAAAAGATACATGACAAAGCCCCTCATACTGGCAACACCGGAGGCTGATGAGCCTTTGTACTTATATTTGGCTATATCCACAACGTCCACTAGCGCCGCTCTAGGCAAGGAAGGAAATGAGTACCAGATGTCGGTTTTCTACACCAGCAAAGCCTTTGTCGATGATGAGACCCGCTACAAAATGAACCACTGATAGAAGAATGCTACCTGGTTTAACTCCCTCACTTTTGGAGAAGTCTAAATATGGTGGGTAAGGGACCAGAAACACATCACTAGGCACATTAACTTTAGCCCGAAGACGTTTGACGTCCACTTCAGGCCTAGATTTTCCCAAAAGAAGGGCAATAATGAAAGGTTTAAGGACATAAGGGATCACATGGTCCTCATCATCAGATGAACTCCCTTCATCAGACACTTCTGGGTTTGCTGATGAGCTTGGGAGATTGGGATTAACCGGGGCATTTCCGGGTGTAGAAGTATCTATATGGACAGAAGAAGGACTACTACTGTTAAGGGTCTTCGGGTCAGTACCAGAAGACAAAACAACCTCATCTATGAACCTAGTGTCATCATTCCCTGACATGGATTTATAAAGGTATAGGAGACAGATGGGGGGTAGAGATGAAAATTGAAATAAAGTTATCTGACTTACAGAGTTTAGAGAGTTTAGGCGAGAGGAACTTTAGAAAGGGGTAAGAGTTGCTCAGGTGGAAATTCCTAAAAATTGCTGGCTGAGAATTGCAAGAATCAAGGTAGAGAAGAAGCTTGAGAGAAATGAGTCGCAGTTGTGAAGTATGAGAGAAATGACAAATAATGTGGCTTTTATAAGAAGCCGGAAGGAGGCCAGGAGTCACACGCGAGAACTAAGGGGTCATTGCCGCCACTCTAGCTATCATGCGCGAGGATCAAGAGAACGTGGACCTTCCATTTCAAATTTGAAATGATTGCCTCAACCACTACACTTAATGCTTGTGCCATGTCATCACCTAAAGCCAACTCTTTAGAAGCAAACTCTATGTACAAGTGTAAAAGCTATATACATATATTCGGTCATGGGCCTAAAGAATTATTAAGCCCATAACCTCAGGGGCTTGTGTAATAGTGAATTTTTACAGCCCATGTGATTTGGGTCACCATACGATCAAATGGGCCAAGCCCATGGTGTCTTCTAGAATTATGTGAGCCCCAAGAAATGAGAGTCCAGAGATGGAAAGAGATATATCAAATCCCACATTTAAAGGGTTTGATAGACTTGATAGATGAGTCTGGACCCATCTACAAAATTGTATATAAATACATGACCAGGCTATGAATAAGATTCATTCGATTCAACCCAATTTGTTGTATTACTTTTTTGCATTTACACGACATCCTAACAACCAATAATGCTACTTCAAATGTTTTTCATCTGAGTTTGATAGTCTATAGCATCAGGTTGTACCACTAAATGAATTTTACTCGTTTCATATGAGATGTCATAATAACTAAATGAACTAAATGATACGTAAAGTATTAGACGGTATGAAGAATCATAAGTACGCAAAAATATTATAACTAAACTATAATTTAACGTATCAAACGATATGGAGAATTATAAAGAAGCTAAAAGTTTATAATAAATTGAACGATACACATTTTTTGTGTAATTATGATAAATCTAATGGGATAGAACAGAGGAGTGTTTATTCGTAGACTTGGAACTGGCCCCCATCTAAACATAAACATGAGCTCATGGTATCACATGGAATGTCCAATTTTAAGTAAAATTTATTTTGGGTGATTTATTAAACCCCACATATTTAATGTTGGACCATATCATTAAGACAGGAGAGAACTACCTAACACAAAGTCCAACTACATGGCCATGTTCGAAATGTAGAAACTGAGCTTCATATTATGTGTATTGTGTGACTAAGCAATTAACTTCAAAAACATAATCAAAAGGAGTGACATCTTTGTAAGTTTTGTTCCTGTTGTACAAATTTTCTTCTTCTGCTCTCTCATTATCAACTATTTTCGAGGTATGAAACTATTTATTGATTATTTAGTAATATTACCATCCTGAAGGCACTAAATATTAGAAAAATAAAGCTTTATCAATTTTCCCAAAAAATCCAAATTAAGATCACCCTGAGGTTACTGGAACAATATTTAGCAAAGCAAAACTTTACAATTTTTCTCGAAAAATCCAAACTAGGAACACTATGCATTTACTGAAACAATTTTAAAAAAGGTAAATCCTTACAAAATTTCTCAAAAAATCTAAACTAAGAGCACTATGCAATTACCGGAACAATTTCAGAATTTTCTATCCACACGATGTTCCTCCTTTTAAATAGAAATGTGTAACATACAACTCACAACATACCCTGAACAAAATGATAAATGACATCAACTTCAGAAAAAGATCTCACTAACTCATATATAAATTAATAAATGTGTATTTATGAATGTGTGTTTTATTAATCTACACCATACAAAAAAAATACGAGTTGGCCCTTAGGGCTCCATATGAGAAGATAGAGTTTTGAGTTGGCCCTTAGGCTCCTCTTTTGCTCCCCTTTTGGGTGCTTTTTTATATTTTCATAAAAAAAAAAAATCACTCAACCAGCCAATTATGTCTACTAGTCATTATAATATTTGTTCAACATCGGAGGCTTTCAGCCTTTTAGAGTACATACTCAATTTTCATCAAGGATCTGAGATCAATCATTTAACAGAATAATATACTTGCACTGATGATACAGATATGGGACCTATAGGTTGAGATAAATAAAAATGCAAATAACTATTTAAGATCCATTCCAACAACTATTCTGGTCTCGGACTCTCCATTTAATTATAAATATTATTTAACTTGGATCTTTCATTCAGTTCAGTTGCTGGCAATAGCCGAGCTTGACAAGGCAAAATTGTCTTAAAACTGCATAACTGATTATAGAACATAAATGAAGCAAATAACACAACATTACACGCATGAAATTGTCTCGAAAGGTCAGCCCTGCTCAAGCTGTCCAAACCAGCAGATGATCCTAAGAGAAAAAGTCCATAGTAGAAATGCGAACAGTTACAGCTATTAGTTCAGCCATAAACTAGCAGAAGTATTATTCTTATTTTTCAGTAGAAAACGCAATTCAATTTTAAGTACTTGCATTAGCAAAGATGAAGATAGGCTTATGGAATTGTGCGCTGATAGAGGGGCAAAGCTCCAAGAGCATCACGTTCTTCTCTCTCCTTTTTTACCTGCAAAAGAAATTAAGCAATATTATAAACCACTGTTCCAAATTACCTCGCGCACAAATGAACAAAGACAAAAAACAATGAAAGCAAGTCCTTGATGCATAGAATTTGATCATGCACAACCTACCACTAAAGACAGCATAAAGGAGTCAAGGGCAAGAGAGAGACTTCGGGTACACGGAAATGACAAGGGAAAGACCAAAAAACGGTGGTCAAGATAATGAAAATATCTTGGGCAAATTCAATAGAAAATGTCAACTAAAGGAAATTAAAGCCAAATCATATTAGAGCCAATAGATCTGATTATGTCTGAGCTATGTAGCACGGATACGGACACGGGATACGGGTACAACACGACATGGACACGGGGATACGACAAATCTAAAAAAAACGGTACTGTGGGATACGACAAAAATTATATAAAAAATACAAATAATTTTATCAATTTTTTTGTAATATGAGAATTCTCAATGTATTATATATAATGTTAATAAACTAAGAAAAATTAAATACAATATATGATATCATCACACATTATACATTAAACATGAAATACATTAATAATTTTCACCACATCATTCATCAATTTGTTAATTAGAATTTCAATTAACATTAATCAGTAAATATGTAAGACCCATATTGGCCCAAATGAGAGATTATAGACCTAAAGTGATTCACACGTTAAACACGAAAATACAGGTCTGTTCGGCTGCACCGTTTTGGGCCTTGGATTTGGGATTGTATTCTAATTCCAAAGATTCCATTGTTCGTTTCTTTAAAAATAATTCCAAATCTTCTCAAACTCTTCAACCCAATAAATTCTCTCTAATAACTAACTTTTCATAACTACAAACTTAAATATATATTAACAAAGACATATATATAGATATAGATATACACCTATATATATGCATTACAGTCACGATTTTTTAATAACTTTATTTTCTTTTAAATGAGTAAAATAACCTTATTAACTTGAAATTTTAGAAAAGGCCAAATCACTCTCTCTCTCTCTCTCTATATATATATATATATCTACGTGTCTCTCTCCATCTCTAATTAACCCAAATCACTTTCTCTCACTATATGTAAGTTGGTTGACCCAAATTAATTTCTCTCTATATGTGTCACTCGGTCTCCCTCGTTGATTTTACAATTCAAGCACAATCTAGACAATACTCAAACAGAAGTCTGAAAGTAGAAGACCCCACTTGGGGGGGTGTATTTTACCGGGAAGGAATGCCATTGTTGACCGATCTGAAGTTTTCTATGACATACTGAATAAAAATCACCATTATTAAATCAGAGGAGTTTTGAAGACCCATTTGTTGTGATATACACCTCTCTCTATATATATATACCCATACACAAACGGTACATATACAAATATGAATACATATACATACACACAAATATACGCACACATATATATACATATATACAAATTTTTAAACACATAAACTCACACATATTTACATATTCACAAGCATACATACACGTCTATATATATGCATAATTTCATACCTATATTTAAATATTTAGATCAATTTATATTATCTAATTTAATTCAAAATTTATGATAATTTACATTCAAATTGGGTTTAGATTGAAATACACATTCAAATTGGGTTTGGATTCAAGTTCATATTAAATTAGGTTTGGAATTGAAATCCAATTACATTTGAATTCCAAGACTTATCCGAACAATGTATTTGAAATTGCATTAGTGGAGTTACAATTCCAATGCAATTCCAAAACGGTGTAGCCGAACAGACCCTAACAATTTTCACCATTGAATCATCCATTAATTTAGATATATAAGTCATATGTTCATAGTTTCCTTTATCAATAAAGGTTAAAAGACGGTATTTCATCACAAAAATATTAGCTATATAGTTGATAAACAAATGACATTACAACCGGTAGTTCTGCAATCTAAAAATCATGTTCCATTACAAGAAAGAAAGATATATTTTAAAAAATAAAATTTGTCGTATCGTGGCTGTATACTACCATATCCTTATTGTATCCCAGCCATGTCCGAAATTAAAAAATTAATTTAAATAAATCGTATCAGACAGTGTCCGAGGTGTATCGGTACTGGACACGTGTCCGATACGGCCACGGCACCTCCGGGGAAGTATCTGTGCTTTATAGAATGTCAATTTAAATGCACCCCCCGTCAATGGGATGAATTTGGAATCATCCTAATCAGGGTTTGGAAAGAGAGCTTAAAACCCCAAATCCCCAAATCAGAGCCTCAATTAGTCTCCAGGACAACATCAGTTATGTATTGTTGAAGGTTAATAATGGAAAAAATTGGGATGCAGAGCCTACAATTAAAATGAGAAACTTAGTAAAACCTCAACATTACTATATGAGAAAGTTATTCAATTGCAAAAGATATCACAGAAGTTTAGTTCCTACAGAAAATGGGTTCCCAGTATGTGATGTCCACATTGCATGCACGTGTGCACAGAGGAAGGGAGCATGTCCGATAAAATGGAGCTCTTATACTTGATTTCCTTAACAAAAGCCAGAAATGAACATGGCGGAAATCATTGATATATTTACTATATAATAATACAAACAATAGGTAAGCTTTAACCTCATAACTAATACTATGAAAAAGAACTATCTTGCAATTGTTCTAGAAAGGAGGATGTAAATTTTAACATCCACTATTCTGTAAGCAACATTGTTGAATTCCACAGAAAGCATGAACAATGAATTTTAGAACTTACAAGGGCCAACATTTCTTGAAGATAACTCCTGAATGGTGTCTGCTGTGCCTGTGAAAGAATAGGGGAAAAAGTGAGTGCTCGACTCGAATAAAAAAGTTAGCAAAGCTTCATGCCCAAACAAAATGCAACAAAGGTTACAGATTGAAGCCCTCATATACTTCTAGAAACAGTTATCAAACACATCAACAAAGATTAATTGAAAATTGGAACATTTTTTTTCTTATCTCAGATCTACGGAAGTATATCAATGTGGGAGGGTAACAACCTAATACAAAAATGACATCCGAACATACATTTAAAGAGATCAAATGACTCCAGCAAACATAATTTGTCAGGGAAATTTCTCAAGTGATATGAAAAGATAAAACCACAGTTAAAAATATCAGATAGTGCGCACACATTCTTCTAAGAAATAGAAAATGTTGCTTGATCAATCACATAGGAACTTAACCATGTGAAACAGGAAGCGGGAAAAACCCGCTTGGCCCCACTGATTACAACTGAGAGAAATTTTGTTACATAATAAAGGCAAAAGGGTCAACAATTTTTGTTTTTGTTTTTGATAAGCATGTGTATAAAAAGTGCATTCAAACGGGGAGTGCATCTCATGTACAAAAAAACCCCTAAGGGCAAAGGGAACCCAAAAATTCTAACTTTTCATCAATGGAAATACAGTACCGACCCTTTACCCAACAAAACAAATTCGAAATAAAATAATTTTTAATGGCCCCTAAAGGAGACTCGATTCCCTCGAAACAACATCTATTGCGCTCAAGTCAAATGCCCCACAAAAGACAAAAGAGGGGCACCCTCCAAAAAGGAGGAGCGTGAGACCCAACCCGCATGCATCTCCAAGAGGCCAAAAGATCACGAACCGTAGCTGGCATCACCCACAGAACACCGAAGAGGCCAAGAAGAAGGCACCAACAATCGTACTCCACCAGGCAACGCAAGAGGAGGTGATCAACGGATTCCCCATTCTTCTTACATAAAAAACATCGATTGACCACAATAATATTTCGATGTCACAACACATCCAAAGTGAGAATGCGCCCCCAAGCAGCAGACCAAGAGAAAAAGCAACATTGAAAGGAGCCTTAAACCACCAGACCACCTTCCAAGGAAAAACCTCGACCACCCTAGGCGAAAGACAGCGGAAAAACAAAGCAACTGAGAAGCGCCGCAACTGCAAAGGACTCCAAATCAAATCATCATGCCCGGTACCCCCTACCTAAGAGTACAGAAGCTCTAACAAACCAGAAACTTCCTCAAGCTCCTAATTCTAGAAGGGGCGCGTGAACATAACATCTCACACAAGCCTACCGATATCAAGATGATAACAGTCAGCAACTGAGGCATGACAATTACATGCAATCCTAAAGAGATGAGGAAAAGAAGAGGCAAACGAGCTCTCACCGCACCACCAGTCAGTCCAAAAGCAAACAAATCGACCATCACCCGCCTGAATCTGAGAAAAGCAGCAAAGGGGTCACATCCCCTCTGTATGTCCTTCCACACTCCCACCCCTCTACGAATCCGAACCTCACCAGAACACCAGCCACCTCTATCCTCCTCATAGTGACAGGCAATGACCCTCCTCCATAGGCAGTTCCTCTCAATACCAAAACGCCAAAGCCACTTGCTTAAGAGCGCTTTGTTGAAAGGAATCAATCACCAAATCCCCAGACCCCCCTCCTGAAAAGGCCGACACACTACCTCCCAGCATACGACATACCATTCTTTTTATTTCTTTCTTCTTTTTACCAATCTCGAGACCTTGACCTAGGGCATGGAAATCAAGCCCAAAGCCACCGAGACAGAGGCGAGCAATTATAGGGACAAAATATGACGTAGAGCCACAGACTAGCCTACACCTCAGGTCAGGTGTAGCAAGGAATGAAATGCTGATATGAAATATTGGGAAAAGATGAAAATATTTGCTCATTGCTACTGTGAAAAAAATTTGAAATGGAACATTTGAAAGCTATAGTGATGATATACTGAATAATAGTTTTGAAATATAATTTTGCATGTAAAGGTCAACTTCTACTTTTTCATTCCATTCTAGTTTTGTGTTTTCTCTGTCTCTTAAATTAATTAGCTTTGCTTTACTCTTTTTTTTTCTTTCTCTTCTTTTAATTGGAGTATCTAACAGCTACTGGTTTACATCGTATATATTCATACAACTTAATCTTTGCTTAGTTATCACGTTATCATTAATGGTGTCACCCCTAATTGCTCTTTATCATTTTGATTATTAATCCTAATTGCTCCCACCATCTATTTAGCCATTCTAATTGATTATTAATCCTAATTGCTCCCACCATCTATTTAGCCATTCTCATTTCACTGACATTGCTCTATTACCCATGTTTCCAGGTAATGTACAACCCTTCGCTCTATACAAATTAGTCGGTCTTGTAACCATCCCCTAGAATTTCCCTTTCTACCAATTGAATATGTGTATGTATAAATATGGTTATAACATATCACATAGCACGATACTAGCTTATCTCCATTTTTCACAACTAATAATCCTACTTCTTATATCGTTGTCTATTTCCCTTTCCTTTTGATCAATATATCAGACAACTACTTCGAATAATCCTTTATTCGTTGTTATGATATTGTTATTTTCCATTATCCATTGAATTTACACTCCACATATTGCATTTTATTTTACAAATGTTTCATGTCTTTAGACTCCAGATATCAGACATTCTCTTTATTTAATTTATTACTCCACCACTTCCTTATTCATTTGACTCATTACCCTATATTAGTTTCATTAGTCGAACTTTCATCTGTACAATATTCCTCATAGTAGTTAGATACTAAAAATAAAAATCAAATGATGTCCAAATAATATTACAGAATAGTACTCCTATGTCATGCAGACCCAAAAGTATTGTTACTTTCTCCACCTAGACCACTCAAAGAAAGGAGCTGATATCCTAAAAGTAGTTAATTAGGTCATAGTGACATAGGCTTTCACTAATAAGGCTACAGACAATCTAAGCTGCTCATTTTATTTGGGCCATCCAACAGACAAAGAAAGAGCAAGAACCAAGGAAAAGCAGTGAGTCAAATCAAGAACACACGGTTACAGCAGCAGCAGGAAGAGGGTATGACTTTCAAACCCGGACATCCACTGCACGATCTCTGGAGCTGTAGTTCCGGGATCTGATTGCAAAGGGAGCGGAGATTTCACAACTTGTTAAACTCAACAAGCTTAGAGCTCAAGCTTTAACTACAGACTTGTTTACCAAATGAGAAAATCTAACCCCAAACTCCAGCGAAATATGACAGCTAGGTTGTAATTATATAGACACTCCAAGATGCAAATTATGAGGAATGTTCAGTATTATCAAAGGCGTTAGGCACACCGAGGCGCTAAAGGTCCTTTGAAGTCTAGGCGCGAGGTGCACGCCTGAGTGAAGTGAGACGCACAATTAAAAACTTAACACAAATGTATCACATTTAAATAAATATACAAGTTCTAATAAAACATAATATAAAAGACATTAAAGTAAAAAAATAAAAATAAAAAGATGCAAGACTATAGCTTAATTAAGCTTTTAATCATATTCGGTGTCTTTGACAAAAGCTACCAAGTTAAAAACAAAAACAAAAATTCATAGCTAGTAATAGCCAACCAAATAAGAAAAGCATAAACCATAACAAAAAGGATTAGTTTTTAGTTACTCCTAAAACCAAATCATTGTAAGAGTCTAAAAATCATCCTCTTCACCAAACAACTTATTATCATCATATTCTTCTCCATCATAAGATTTGTAACCCTCAGGATCCTCTTCCTCTTCGGTCTCCTCAGAGTTAGCCTCTTCCTCATCTATAATTTGTTATTTGTTAAGTCTCTTTTTTTTATTTGCCTTTTGAACTTCCAATCAGATCATGTAATGATATATCATAATATCTTTATTTTATATTGTATCTAATATATTATAAAGAGATTAAATCTTTTTGGGCCCACTAATTTACATATACAAGTTAACCTATACAAAATAACATTTATTATTCATTGTTATACAACTGTAAATATAAATGGGCCCCACAAATTAAATTATATCCTTTTAAAAGTTAACAAACCCTTTGTATTCTCTAGGTATAGTCATAAATCTACATAGAAATAACAAATTACACCAGTGGTTGCGCCTCGGAAGAGGCGAGGCGCTATTTTTGCGCCTCTATGCACTTCGCGCCTAGGCGTGCCTTTGATAACACTGGGAATGTTACATTAGAAACATACTAACCTATAATCAAATTGCATACAAAGCAAAACTCAAGTACTTTGTTGTACACCGTGCACATTGATACTATCAAGACCTGTCATTTTTTAAAGTTACTACATTTTTGCGTGCTAAATTCTACACTTTAATTCCCACACTAGTAATTAATAGTAACATAATAGAAGTAAGTGGATAGATTAAGTAGCCCAATTCTATAGAAAAATGATTATTGATGATCCAAGACCAAACATATTGATAGATAGACCTGTTATTTGTTTGCTAAATAGATAAATCGATTGAAAAAATCAAGACTATACCCAACAATAGAACACTAGGCAAAGCCCACATACGACGAAGATTATTTTTTTTTGCCGTAGGAAAAAGTCCTAGCTAAAGAGAAAATTTGAAGACTGCCTAAAAATTTTAAATGATCGCGACATGTTAGCTAAGTCGAGCAGTTGATTATAGGCTTAGCTCAACTCTACCCGATTTTGGAGGGGATCTAAGGTGATAATGAGACCTTTTCACTTATATTCCTCTATTATTCCCAAAGCTCAAAAAACCAAAGTTATAGCAAAGCACAAGAAAGGAACGTCAAGGGCAACTATGGAACTGGCTTTGGAAAGGCATTCACATCTTAATAGTTGACTCTTCATATTATTCTTCTTAGTCATACAATAAAATGAATACATACCCCCCCCCCCCCCCCTATTGAGATTTCTAGTGCTTACACAATACCATTGGACAGACCAACATTCTGAAGGGAATCCTAAAATGAATAATTAAAAGAACTCCTAATTTTCATTGCTTTCACGTTCCCTCACAAACCAAACATATATGATCTATATAACAGATATGTGTGTGTATTTATATGTAATTTGATAGATAAAGTAAATGCAATCAAATCTTTCTGTTAAGTAGAAGTAAAACTTTAATTATACCATCTGGTTTAGCCAAGAATAGTTTTTACATTCCTTTCAAACAACCAAGAAAAATGTAACAAAAAAACCATTGTGTTTTTGTGTCCACACTCCACATCCATCTTCCCAGTAATAATATAACAAGAAATGTGAAAATGAATAAAAAACAGAACCATAACGAAGCACCAACAAAGAAAAATTGAAAAACAAAAGAATCATTTGGATAATGCTTTCAATTTTCTTGCTCCTTTCACTTCTATTTATTCTTCTCAGAAACAACAGTCTTTAAACAAAAGCCACAATTGGAAATATTTAGAAACAAATTGTGATTTCTTGTACATCGCCTCAGTTCTCTCCACACCCAAATAGAGACCTAAAACTCTGATTCAACTACGACATGACCTGACACTTTCATTTGCTCTAATAACCAAACAAAAACAAAAACAAAAACAAACTACACATTTTCTGATGCAAAAAACAGCTCAACGCCTCTAATTCACTAAAAAAAATTCTCTTCTATCTTATTATACATTGTTTCAGCAATTATATAAATCTTATTTACATGTCCAAAACTAGCATAAAGCATAAGACAAAATTTCCTATTAATTTCCAACACATTTGAACACTTTTTCTTAGCAATGAAATGAGTTCATTTACAGGCCAAAAACAATAACATAAAACATAAAATCAAAAACATTCTATTAATTTCCGACATTTTCTCTCAGCAAAATAAAATCTCATTTACTGGCCAAAAACCTAACATAAAGCATAAGATCCAAAATTTCCTATACATTTCCGCTACATTTTCTGATCAACCAAACAGAGGGAAAGAGAGAGAGACAAAGACCTGCAAATCATTAGGGAGGTATTGGTGCTTCATAGAAAGATCCATCGCTCGCTTGAGGCGTTGGTTTCTGGCATCAACGACCTCTCTCGGAAGCCGATTCAGCGCTTCCTTTATGTCCAGATCGTACATCGGATCGTACAGGTCGTCATATCGAAGCCCTAAAAACGCACATACACATACACGCACACACACATATATATCAGATAATGCAATCAGAAATATCAAATACATATACATATATATATGGGTACATACATGTATATATATATATATATATATATATATATATATATATAGAGAGAGAGAGAGAGAGAGAGAGAGAGAGAGAGAGAGAGAGAGAGATTGGGGAAAAGGAGCTAACCGTATTTACGGAGGCGCTTGGAAACGGATTTCATGTGAAGAGAAGCGAGCCAGTTCTTCTTGGGATCGACGATCCATTTCATGATTGACGATGCCATCACTCTCTCTCTCTTTCTCTCTCTAGCTCGGCTATATCTGCAACCTCTCTCACTCTCTCTCCTCTTCTGGAAGAATCGGAGGTATATAGGGAAAGATGGTTGCCTCTATTGTGGATGTGAGGGAGAAACGGTGTCGTATTGGGGATAATTCGGATGATAAGTGAATGGCCCTATTTCATGTTATACTAATAAGATTAACATAAATGTATTTTGAGTTCGGGGTAATTGATAAATGAAAAATTAAATAAATGATGGTTTTTATAAATTGAAATTTATGTGTTGAAGTTTTAAAATCAATATAAATTTATCTTACTATTTACTTTTTATGTTCAAGATTTAGTGAGAAGTGATTTTTTTACTATTTAAAATTTTATCTCAAGTAGTATTATTTATTATTTTTATGAATTTTGATTTGCCTAATTGAACGATAAATTTGGATTCAGTTATCAAATAGAACCTTAGTCAATATCACGCTTAAATTAAAATTCAAAATTTAGCTTCAAAAAAGAGTTGATGAAAAAAATAAATCAGAAAAAAAAAATTAAGTAAGAGAGCTAATATCTTAAATTCTTTTGAAAATTTTTCGCTAGTTTTGCAATTCTTCATAATTAATTTTGAAAAAATTAAAGTTTAAAAACTATACCTCTGAGAAGTGGAATGAAAGCTTGTGGTGCAATCACATAAATTGTTGCATGCCACTTCGCATTGGAGATCAGATATTTACGTTTTCACTTCTCGTATTTTGAATTGGGGTCGATTTTTTTATATATTAGTTTCATTATACTTGCTACTAAAATTCATTGTCACAAAACAAAATTAGCAATGAAAAAAAAAGAGAGTAGTCAACTCTGTCTTACCCGGTTAGTGGTATTTGCATGTGCAGGTTCAAAATGATATTTTAATTTATCAAATGGTAAAAATATATTTGGAATGGAGAAAGAAACATATTTACATAAATAGTTACTAAATTCGTCTAATGGCATCTGCCTCTTGATTGTAATTTTCTTTCCTTTTTTTTCGAGCAAAGAAAAGCAAACTGGAAAAGAAATTCAATGGCACTAAAAATTAATACAACAGCTTCTAAGGATGAAAATTCATCATACAAAATAATGGATGTATTGAATGGAAAGTTGGAAACATCATGAATCAACTTCGTATATTATTCGTTATCTTGGTTCACCATAAGTTAAATCCTACATACTCAACACGGACTCGCAAAAAAAAAAATTCGAAGTCCGACACTGTCCTCATTCAACAAGTATACACTGAGAACTCTAGTCCTAAAGCTTCTTCAATCTTCCAACATTTCAAAATTTCCTGTAAAAAATGGTTCCCCAATGTGGAAAATATTATTAATCAGTTTGAAGCATCCTTCGTTCCCGCTTTCTGCTGAATATAAATCTTGAATACTCTTCTCCAAGAAACATTAGCACCAATTCCATTACATAATCTCACACTACATCCGAACATTAACCTTCTGGGTGAACCTGAAATGACAAGCACTCGTTCGAAGTCATTCCACCAAAAACAATTAAAATTATGCTTTTGTTCGAGTAATTTTCTTTCAGAAAAAATTGTGACAATAGCTGTTTACCTGGGGTTGCCTGTCAATGAAGCTTAGTGATCTAAGCTTGAGCTCCCCTCTACGAGTTGTTATCCGATCCAATATCTCGTTGTCATCGTCACTCCTTGGATCAAGTGATTCTCTTTCGTGCTGCAACATTTTCATGCCCAGAGATCCAATTATTTGAAGTTAAGACTCTTGACAATCAAAGAAATACTTATCCAAGTTGAGACTCGACAAGCGTTAATTAGTACAAACTTGGATTAGCTACATAAATTCATGATCTTTCTTTCAGCTCTTTTGATAAAAATAGAAATTTTATTGTCAATTGTGGAACACAAACCTTCACGATTATCTGTGCTTGAAGCCGGCCATGCCACATATGATCCTCCTGATACAATACAGATTTTCATCTCTACCTAAAACAGTGATTTTTTCAACCTATAGAGCTATATTGAGTGCAATCTTCCATTGGAGGAAGTGTAAACTGTTAGGAAAGTGTCTCAAATTTCCATGGCAATTAGATTTTCTATCTTAGAGTTGTATTGTATAAGGTAATTTCTTGTCAGAGAGATATCTTATTCTATAAGAAATTGTAATCCTTGTCCACCAAGAAATTGGATTTGTAACTCTATAAATAGAGAACTAGGTTTTGGGTTGAGACTTATGAGAGGAGAGAGATGTAGCCCCATGGGGATGTGCTTTGAAGGGTAGAGAGAGTTTACGAGTTGGGTAGAGTAGACACCGATGGCGAAAATGAGTCTCGTGTGATGGAGTCGCAGAGCATGCAAAGGAGTTGTGGGTACATAGGGAAAACTCAGGTGGAGTTTGTGTACGGTGTTGGTAATTCTCTACTGTTGTAATATCTCTACATGATTATAATGAAATCCCTTCTCATCTGTGGACGTAGGCCAAAGTTGGTGAAGACAATCATGTCTAAGCCTTAAGAGCATATTTTAGTTCGTGAAGTTTTCGGCTCATGAATTCTCATGGCACACTCAGGCAGCTACATGAACTTGCTTTAACATCTTGTCCAAATTCTTGTTTTTTTTTACTAAATCAGAAATTTTCATTTAGGGAAATGACGATCATCATAAAGTATTGCGAAGGGCAGAGAGGAAAGAAATTACATACCCCGAGTGAGAGAGTCCTGCTTGCGACAGGAACACCAATAATTTCTTCATACTCGGCTGCATCTAGTTTCTGAAGATCATCAGGAGGAAATAGCTTGGGGAAAATATGGTGTCTTACGGTTATGAGAAAGAAGAACGGCAAAGGAAACAATATTCCAGCTACAGGTATCCATGTCACCCCAAAACACACCAGTAAATACACAAACTGGAAGAGAGTAAACCAAGCAATGTATTTGAAAGGTACTGATTCCACAAATGAAAGATGGGCCCCTTCTAGGATTCTGCCATAGACAATATAAGACAAAGGTGTCAGATAAAAATAAGAATCATAGAATTATACATGCTTCTCTAAGATAGACCGTTATACACTTCACATCACTTGAAACGAGCCTACTTCAACCTGGGCTGATCAGTGCATATTGGAGAATGCAATTTCACTCTTGAAATTACTGTCCAGTGTATAGGTTAAGAAGTCCTACTTACATGACAAACTAGTAATTTCAATTCGTGTCAATGTAGTGAAAATTTAGATTTTCATTTTCAGGGTGACAAAGATGCATGACTTACTTGAACCGCCGAGCTGGAGTGATGAATAGCAGCAAAATTCGCTCCCAGAACTGATTCCCTGGGAGGCTATCAATGGCCATGTAGGCAAAGTATCCCCAAAGAACCGAGGTAGGTATCGTCTTGATCATAGGCATGGCACACACCATAACACCCACAAGAGTGGATTGTATCAAGTTACTCGCTCTTTGTTCGTTAACTCGGACAGGCAAGTAAGGGTCAATATGCCTCTCCGGATCAAATTGGTCCTTTTCATCTCCTCCAGGATCAGATTTCATTACAGCCTCCTTCAAGTCTTTCAACTCATTATCTACAGAAGTAGGCTGCAGAAAAAACACATTTTACTTGATATAGACATAAGAACGTTCACACATGTAATTGAATGCAAACACCAAACGCGTGCCTAGAAGACTTACAAGAGGAGAAGTGTCCATTTCAATGAACACCTCATGCATCTTTCCATAGATTTCTGATTTGCTTGCTTGTAGCTTCATCCTTTCCTTGGCCCCCTTCACCATTTTATCTCGAATCAACTGAAAATCATGATCATATTAAGTAAGAATTTCAAATGTATGTGTTGATCAAATTGTAAGAACAAACTTTTTCAGAATCCCAATCCCACCTGCCTCTGAAGGACTGCAAGACTCCTGGTGTGCATGGGAGACTGTGGGAGGACACCGTTTGAAGGAGGAAGTCCAAGCAACCCACAAAGCAAAGTCTGAAACCATAAACCATAAACCATAAAAAGATTTACTAGTAAAAGAATATTAATACTAAAATTACTCAATTAAAATGAAAAACAGAACTTCCAAACAGAAAAACTAAGATTGAAGAACAAACGCCATGAATATGAAGATATACCATACTTGCATATAGAAATTAAATTAATGACAAACACATACCATGAACCCAAGCAACAGGAGGTCATAATGATACGAAGACGGGGTTTTGAGATTGAATTCCTTCTGTTGTGCCATCTGTGAAGCTACACTGTGGTCAAAAAAATACAAGCCTGCTACCATCACTGCTGGTACAAGGGCAAGAAAAATGTATGCCAGCGGGACTTTCCCCATATCCTGCAGTTTGGTGGTATGAATCACGTGATTAATTATATAATATTGACATTTTCCTCACGTTTTATGACAATATTTCAACCTTTTATGGTAGAAGAAACTTGTCAATGCAATACAAATCTCAATAATAAATATGAGAGAGAGAGACAGAGTTGGGCCGAGAATTGTCCTAAAACCATAATCTATCTGATTGGCAACTCTCACTATCACGGACTCAAAAGTCTGAGACCTTACTATCGACAACAGAGCTAATTAGAAAAAAGAAGTCCAAATGTCAGTTACAGACCCAACATAGCAAGGTTTCAACCTTACAATCCAACTAAATAAAGGAAGCTCTTCAGAATTAAGCCTCTAAGAGGAATGTCATGTTCCAGATACTGTTGTATGCGCAAATTATTTTCTCCTAATCAATTCATGAGAATTTTCAGGGAAGAACTATTCTCTATGCCCCAAGATGTTTTCAAAAATCATTCCCTGAAGAATAAGATGATTAAGAAAGAGAAACAAGAGTTCCTTTAATAGAATCCCCAACCCCAAACAACGAAATCTACTATGGACCTCACCATATAAACTCCCAAGGACAAAGAAGCAACAATTTCCAACGAGAAGTGATACCTTCACAAAAGGAACAATGAGATGAGTAATCACAAATTGATACCTTGATCACTGTCCAGTGGTGTAATGATTCTGAGTCCCAAGGAAGAGGACAAACGAGCCTCCTGGGTACTCCAGAAGGAACTTCTTTAGGTACACTATATGACAATAATGTCCACAACACCACCATAAGGGGGACTCCATAGTCTGCAATAAAACTTCGGAACCACCCTGTATTCAGCAAGCAACAAAAATGAAAGAATTAAGCCCTCATCATTGATCAATGTTATAATGATTAGTCCACTGTATGTCCATATATGTACCTGTGCCATAACGCCAAGACCTAGCACTTCTACTCTTGAGAGCAGTAAGAAGTAGACCAAAACAGAAAATTATTGCCAACAACCCATTTGCATAAAGCCACTGGAACTTATATTCCTCTGACAAGGGATTTTCACCCTCGGGAACTTCAAATTCACTTACCAGCCCCTGTGATTCAAACATAACCAAAGCCGAATAATTTATAAATCTTTTCTAAGCTGATAAACTGGTTTTATGTGGTTTTATTTTGTTTATCATAAATACCTTGATGGCCTCTTGTATGAAAAGAACAGCAATCAACATGCCAAAAAGTTCTCCTGCAATTCTTGTAAATCTAGAGATGATTGCGCAAGCATTGAATATTGCAAGAAGAAACAGAAGCATAGAAGTCCAGACACAGATCCTGATTCAATAATTCATAAATCAAAATTTAACCATCTGCAGATTCAAGATGCCCTCAAGATGTCTAATGGGTTAGAAACAAATAAGGAGATTTCCTCACCATCCAACCCAAGCTAGAAATAGCCCCTTCCCCAACTTTGAATTTCCTTTAGCGAAACTGTACAAATAAGTGTACATTATAACAGTGGGCTCAGCAACTCCTAAAATCAACAGAGGCTGTCCACCGAAAATCGAGTGGATGATTCCACACAAAGCAGTAGAAATTAGAGTTTCGACTGTGCTCAAGGTTCCATCTAATGCAACACAACACAATTTTCAGAGTGAATCACAAACAGCTCTAGTTCATGACCTAAAAATGCATCAACTTCCACTTCGTGTGTGATAGTATTAGCAAAATCTATACTGGAGAAAGAGCAATGTCATACCTGTTTCCTTACTCAATTGCTCTCCAAAGGCAATGACAGGAAGAGCAGAAGCAAAGAAGATATACGCAGTTGGAGCCAATAGCCTGACATTAGTAATGAGAGATGAATAAAAGTTAATGACACGAATGATCAAAACAATAAATTGTTTACTTCTCATGTATTCAGATAATACAAAAGAAAATACCTAAAGCCTGATCTTAGTGCATCAACCCAATCACTCTTATAGTAAGGTAATCTTTTTCTGACATCTTTGATGATCCCTCCAAATGGGGTGGTTACAAGATCCATTGTTGATTCTGCAATCCAACATACAATACCCAACATAAACAACCATAAAAAAAAATTGGAAAAATTATAGTCACTTATTGCCAATTCCATAAGATTGTAGGCACACCCTGAATGTTAGAAAAAAAAAAAAAAAGAGATTCATATTCAGATTCTTTATCCTTATACAAACAGATCAAGTTACTTCTATACATGTGGTTGAAGTGTAAAGTGAAACCTCTATCACTGTGCCAAAACAGACCTAATAGATCTTTGTAGTTCGCTCACTTTATTCACACAAGTGCATCTACATTGGATTAAGCAATTTCAAAGAAAAATCTTATATTTATTGAAATGTGCGAATATCACCACACATTTTTTTAATGAATAAACAAACATCATTCAATATTCTCTGGGTACAGCAAATTCGACATGAATTTTGCTGGAACCAACAGAAAGAGACCGAATCTCAATTATACAATGCCAAATTACGAAATTACAAAGTGACATTGTCGAGAAACCGCGTATTCTGTTCACGGATCCGCATATACATACTCTTCAAAAAGCAATAGATTCTGTTTGGTTGCCGAGAAAGTGGAAACTGAAGAGAAAAAGAAAGTGTGTGTATATATAGATATAAAGCCTTCCATTTATAGTCATTTAGGCTCACGAAGCAAAGAGAACACTGAACAGCTCCATTGAGATACATTTTCCTCCCCTTTCTCGGCATCCAAACAGAAATTTATACAGAATTTCTAACAACGAAACTCCATTAAATACAATAAATCTCATTTCACACACACATAGTATACAGTTGGATTGACACATTTTACATCTCATTTTCTTTCCACTTGCTCACCTTTCTCTCCTTCCAAACAGAACCTCCACAGATTTTCTTAAAACAAAACTCCACTACATTTTGAATCCATTTACTCCTAATCGAGAAAAGACACACATGAAGGCGAATATATATATATATATACAGACACACACATACAAACATCAATGCCGAGAAGAAAAGGAAAACCTCAAAATGAGAAATAAAAGGCAGTGATACGGCGGCGACGGAGAATCGAGCTGCAGAAGCGGCCGGTGAGTATATATATATAGTATATAAAAATAAGAGTGAGGGCAACTGTGTCGCCTACTTTCACTCTTTCTCTCTCTTCTCCTACTTTCTCTCTCTAACAGGAGAAGCCTCTTGCCGCGGAGGTCAGTACACCAAAGGACTGGGTTTAAAACAGCCTGAGAGGCACTGTTTCTCTGTGGTGGGACGCACTGTATCGCTTTTTTTGTACAGGTGGCGGTTTTTTATTTGCTGGATGCAAGCGCGAGTGAAAAGTAAAGAAAAGAAAAGGAAAAAAGGGAAGAAAAAGAACAGGGAAAAGATGGGCTTTTCCTAAAATACATGGAAATTAGACTACTGCTATAACTTTTTGGTATAGTTGTGTATGGAAGCTAAAAAAAAAATTGAATTTACGCTCCATTTTATATTATTGCACTCAATAAATGAAAACGACATAATTATTATTTCAATTTGGCTTATGTAATTATTTCTTATAAAAAAGTTTAAACATCATGAATTTCATGATGAATAATGTGAATAAATAAATAACTTAACTCAACAGTCTCAACTATGTATTAAAGAGTAGTATGTCTTATGTAAATTTTAAATTTGAGAAAGTACATGTTAGAATTTAAAACCACTCACAACACTTAAATTTCTCAAGAAGCTTAGGTTGCGTTTGGTAACAGTTTGGTGCGATGTTAGTTTTTGATTTTGGTTTTGGTTGGGTTAAATTTGGTTTGGTGTGGTTTTATTTTGGTTCCAAACCATGTTTGGTGCTGATGGTTTTGGTGTGAGAAAAAGTGATGCTGAAAAACCAACCATGTTTGGTAACTTGGAATGGTTTCACATTTTATTTATAAATATTAAAATTTTGTAATATTAAAATATATTAATATACTAATATATTAATATTAAAATTTATAAAATTAAAATATATTAATATTAAAATATATAAATATTAATATATTTTAATATAATATTAATATTAATATATTAATTATTAATATTATAATATATTAATATTAAAATTTATAATATTAAAATTTATATTAATATTAATATTAAAATTTATAATATTAATATTAATATTAATATATAAATATTATATTTGGTGCTACAGTGCTACTGTTTGCTACAGTGTCCGCACCATACAAAACCATCCACTTTGATGGTTCCAAAAATGGTGCCATTTGGTGCGCTACAGTGGTACCAATCCCAAACTTACCAAACATGGGTTGGTACCACTATTTCGAATCAAAACCAAAAAACTGGTACCAAAACCAGTTACAAAACAGGGCTTTATGGATTGGCCATGCATATTTTTATTTCATATAATACAGATAGATATATTTTATTATCTTGGCTAACACACTTCTTTGCAATTATGAGACTTGGACTTTAAAAAATTATATGAAGAAGAATATTAAGTTATATAAGATGAAGTTCAAAGTTTTTATAGTGCAGAAGTGTTATAATAGTATAACCTTACCTCCGAGGTGGAGAGGTGAGGGGTTTGAGTCTCATATAAGATATTGAGGTAATGCGTGAGTATGTATTTACCTAAATAAAAAAAGATACAATTAAATGATATAATATGTGTCTTATCTTATTTTGGCATTTGTACAACATATTTTCTTCAGCATATTTTCTTCGTGTGTGACATAACTAAACTACCCTATTTATTAAATAGGAAAATTACTGCTTACCACTTACCACAGGACCAATTAAAACAAGCGATAAGTATTAACTATGTGAAAAAAATTCCCCTCTACAGTTTATGAAACTTTACTTATCTCCATTTATCAACCGACCTACTCCACCAAAAACCAAAAAAAAATAAAAAAATTAACCACTCAAAATTCAAAATAATTTGCCTGCCCTTATCAGACTACATTTTCTTACTTGATTAGTCACCTTAGAATATGCATGCGGTCATATATAGTTTTGATATGAGAGCTAAATTCGTTAGAACCAACCAAATAACACAATTTTTTTGGCTGTGCCAGTTAAGATGGAGAGTGACAGATATACATACACAGTCACACACTCTACCTTAGTAAATCAAACCGCGTAGAGCACGAGAATCTTTCGCCCTTACATAGTATAGAAGTGACCTGGCGCTTTCGTGACTGAATCATATTAGCCTATGAATTTAATGTAAGCAGTAAGCACAGGCAAAACATAATGTATATATATATATATGTATATGTATATTATATTATTATGGGGTTTTGTCCATTTTACCTAAAGACAGACATTCAATCAGAAATCACGCGTACCAAGTTCCCCAGTTTGTGTCTCACTTCATGTGGGTTGGGTTTGTTTGAAGTGTGAACAAGTAGCTGTTTCACATTGACTCACTTGCAATGTTTGGACCTAATCCAATCAGTCCATAAACTAGTCTTTCTCGGATTTACGTTTGACATGTAACGAATTATTAAAGCAAAATAATTTATTCATTTCATTATTCGTGCATAGGAAAATAATTTGTTCATTGTCAAAGCTGATTTTTTAGTTGGAAAATGGATACTCTGATTCTACTTTTCAATGTGCGAAAAATAACACTGATTTAGAAGCAAAAAAAAATCATGCAGCATCTCAAATTGCAAAAAAAAATTCATGCAACATCTCAAATTGATACGTTCAACAATGCAAAAGAAATCCGTAGCTTGCATTGATTTTGATTTTCTTAGCAACTTATTCAGAGAACCGATTACTAAGCGTGATTTTTCCTTTTTCCCTAGTGAACATTTGAACTCTCTCTACAAAATAAAAATAACTCAAACCGATCCAGAACTAAGAGACCATACATCAAATAAGTCTAACCTATCAGAAAACGAAAGACAAATTGTCATAAAAAAATATCAACTTCAGCTATCAGCACTTTCAGAACCTCAAAAATTGGATGACAATTAGTCGATACAAAAATGAAGTCCAGCCCAAAAAAGAAAAATAATCAACAAAAACCTAGCAGTACCTTACTATGACTTGTTATTTCTTCGTGTGAGGTTGAGTGATGAACTTGGTGAGAACGTAGCAGTCTCGTGGGGTAATTCTCGTGTAATAATTATAGATGGTCTCTGTGATATCGAACCCAAACTTCTTATAAAACTTAATGGCGTCTTCATTGTTTGTCTGAACATGCAAGTAGATCTCCGAAATGCTCTGCTTGTAACAGAGATCAAGAACATGATTTAACAGCTTCGTACCTGCACAATACAACTCTGCATCAACCAAAATGCCCCAAAAAATTTCTTCATTATTTTTCTTCGTCCTTCACCCTAATTATGGTCCAATATCCACCATATAAAGTTTAGAATAAGGATTTTCAGCAAGTACCAGAGAGTAGCTATCTCAGATTGATCTTCCTAAAATCAATACTCTTAACAGTTCATAAAACTAAATTTAAGACCATACTGGTGGTATGGAAGACGAGCTGAAGAGGCATGTTGAAATATTTTTGAACACCTTGCATTGTCTAATGCGCTAACCGTGGTTTCCTATTTGGGACTGACATTTAAAAGGCAAGCTAGTCAGGTCAGCAAAACAAGATAAACAACAAGATCGTGGTAAATTACTCACCAATTCCTAGCCCACGATATGGCGCCAGAACACCCAATGTCATGATGTACGCATGGACAGACCCACCTTCCTTCTTCTCAAGTCGGCATGCAATTGAACCAACACAAATGTCTCCGTAGTATGCTGGCAAAAGGGACAAAAAGTGAGCTTGAGAAAAAATCACTAGATGATAAAATTTTATTAGTTCTTAACTTTGACTTAGTTCACCAATGATCAAACATGCACGAGTATGTGTAAGTGATTGATCTTCTAAAGGGTTCATTCCTTTTCTATAATTGATAGATAAAGTGAACACCTTCTCTAATTGATACATATCATAGCAAAGTAACCAATTAAAAGGAATAAACAAAACAAAAAAATTAGTTCAGGTTCTTAGAGAACCCTAGTGCTTATTCTAAGGAAGGGGAAACAATATTTATTAGTAAACACCATCTGAAACAGTGGGCAGAACCAGCATCGAGAAATGAAAAAATGCACTTGAGGTAAGCAATGGGCCCTTTTCCTAACAAAATTTATGCTTTGGACTAATATTAAGTAATCGCATTGCCCAACTAAACAGAAAGTAGTAAAAGACGCTGAAAGTATGCAAGGTATTTGTTTGCCAATGACGTGGCTCAGATAATAAAGAATTTTATACGATGTTATCTACAAATGTTAATGATTAAAGGGCAAAAGGCAATCTTAAACCATGACATGTTCCCAAAAGAATTAAAAAAATCCGCTCGTATGATCTAGACATACAGACGAACTATATCAATTTGGCCAGCTTTGTAGCACACAAAAATATTTGCATCCATATAGTACATATAAAGTCTTATATTATGTGCTGCATGCAATGACACTGATGGGGAGATGTGACAGTACGGTACTTAAGGAGGACCTACTCTGTTCGAGAGATGAAAGACCGCGAATGATAATAAAACTTTGTCAGATGTGATAAAACGAAAAATAACGACTATTTGAATCGTTCTGTCACACCATCTTTGAGAAACAAGTATTAAGCATACAACATGCAATTCTCCACACAGATTTACAAATAACTTCAGTATGCTTGCAACCCTAAACTCAAACAGTCATTTTCTATCAAAATCACATACAACATTTGCCTCCCGCCTAATGCAAACATTGTGCTCATAGTACTTGCGTATATAGTAAGGTCTTTTACTTTACTATATTCCTTGCTTCAATAAATACATTCCATTAACTTAAATAGTTACCTATGGGAAGGACAATCATAAACATCTAATTAGCCTTTTCTTTGATAAACATCTAAGCTTTATATCAAATGCAATAAAAATCAATTTAATAAAAAAGCAAAGCCCAAAAGATTATAAATGGTATGCAGCTACTTGGGCTAAGAAAGTAATTTAAATATGCCTTTATCAAGAATCACAGACAAACTCTAAGAAACTCCATCAAGTCGGTTCGATCAATCAAATTCTCATTGCATCCATCTAAACAATCAAGCATTTCACCTTTAATCTTCACAAATTTGAATAGATAATCAACTTATTGGCAAGGAATATAGGAAAATAAAATAACATGTAGTTAATTATACATTTTTTAGATTGTAGGAGAATTGAACAACATGGAGTATTTACATTACTTAGTAGGAGAATTTTATACAGTTTAACCAATAATGGGTCAGCTCAAATCATCTAAATAAATCAACAAAATCAAAACCCTAGAATTACAAAAATGTAGATACACCAATCGCAGATTTCCATCCCTCCACATCGAGAAAAAATTAAAATTAAAAAATTAAATCAGACCTAGCTTTGAGAAATCACCGGAAGCGAGAGCGTCGGCGTAGAATTTGTTGTTGTAGCGAACAGGGAAGATGGAAACGTTGAGCTTCTTGAGTTGCATCATGTTGTTTTCATTCAATTCCTCCAATGTGATTGATGCTTCACGATCGGCCCCCATTTCTTTTCTCTCTCTCTACAAATGCAAAAAACAGTCAATGAAAGCACGCAATATGTAAAAGATATAGTACATGTAGATATATGTGTGTGTATATATATAGTATAGAGAGAGTGGGATTCACAATTTCTTACATAGAACGGCGAGAGGACTCCGCGAATAGAAGTTTCGCGGCGTCGGATTGTACTCTACTTCGAAGAATCGAAAGAATGGATGATGCCTATACGGAAAGCTACGCCGTCGTTTCGGTTATAAATTCATGGGTAATTTGCACTAACACCCCCTGAGGTAACCTCAGTCAATTCCACTTTTGTGTTCACTTTCGAACATTTTGCACTAACAACCCCTGATGTTTGGTTTCTCTTGCAATGACACCCCCTGAGCCAATAAAATGACCAGAATACCCTTGAGAGAAATATATGAAATGTGACATGACCTTTATGCCCCAACCCCAAATATATACAATTTCGAAAAACATATATATAAATTAGAAAAAATATATAAAATTAGAAAACAAATATTTAAATTTTGAAAAAAATATATAAAATTAGAAAAAATATATATAAATTTCGAAAAACATATATAAATTTCAAAAAATATATATATAATTTGAAATATATATATAATTCGAAAATATATATAAATTTTGAAAATATTTTAATTTGAATAGATATATTTCAAAAAATACATATATAATTCAAAAAATATATATTTTCAAAAACATAATTCAAAAAATTATATAATTTCGAAAAACATATATAAATTTCAAAAAATATATATAAAATTCAAAAAAATATAAAAAATTTGAAATATATATATAATTTGAATATATATATATATATAATTCAAATATATATATAATTCAATATATATATATATATATATTCAAAAACAAAATTCAAAAAATTATATAATTTTAGAAAAATATATATATATATTGTTAAAATGACATATTTTTTCTAATGAAGTGAATCAAACTACTTACCACCAATATCAATTAGTGGTCTTCTTTTATATATATTTTTCCCGAAATTTATATGATGTTTTTGAAATTTATATAATTTATCCGAATTTTATAAAAACAATTCGAAATTTATATATATTTGTTTCAAAATTTATATATATATTTGAATTATATATCTATATTTCGAATTTTATATATTGTTTTTGAATGTTTTTTATAATTTTCAATTTTATATATATAAAATGGGTAATCTCAAAAAATTCGTAGACAATTCATCTATGACAAGCCGAGTTGTTGGGTAAAAATTCAAAAAATATATATATAATTAAAAAACATAATTCAAAAATAATATATAAAATTCAAAATATATATATATAATTCAAAAATATATATAAATTTAAAAACAAATATATATAAATTTTGAATTGTTTTTATAAAATTCAGATATATTATATAAATTTCAAAAACATCATATAAATTTTGGAAAAAATATATATTTTTTGAAAAAATATATATAAAAGAAGGCCACTAATTGATGTTGGTGGTAAGTAGTTTGATTCACTTCATTAGAAAAGATATGACATTTTACCAATATATATATATTTCTAAAATTATATAATTTTTTTCTAATTTTATATATTTTTTTCAAAATTTAATTATTTGTTTTCGAATTTTATATCTTTTTTTGAATTTATATATATGTTTTTCGAAATTGTATATATTTGGGGTTGGGGCATAAATGTCATTTTTACATTTCATATATTTCTCTAAAGGGTATTCTGGTCATTTTATTGGCTCAGGGGTGTCATTGCAAGAGAAACCAAACCTCAGGGGGTGTTAGTGCAAAAGTTTTGAAAATCAACACAAATGTGAAATTGACTGAAACCTCAGGGAGTGTTAGTGCAAATTACCCTAAATTCATATATTTCCCTTTTCTCTTTTTTCAAAATTTTTTAAAAATTATTGTCTGCATTCAATTTTTATTATTATTATTATTATCGGAGCATTTCATAGTTTTTTACCTTCAAAATGTGATGTTAAAATAATAAAATATTCATGAATTTAATTTTTAATGTCTTTACAATATTATACATCCAAAAATAATAATACGATTATTGTATTTGAGGCGGGGGCGGGGGATTATCTCGGATGAAATTAAAGTAACATATTTTCAAGTTCTAGAACAAATAATCAAATTGGCAGAAGTATTTTAAAAAAACAAATAAAATAAAAATATTGATTTTTTTTATAAAAATTTATTTAATACTTTATTAGAGAAATTAATAAATTATTATATATAGATGTAAAAAATAATAATTAAAACAATCAACAAACACAAGACACAAGCTCGATGTATTATCTTCAGTTATCAATGATAAATGACTTGGACGATATGCTCAACATGTTATAGGAAGTCCAACAAGCAATGTCTCTTGATTATAAAAGATTTTACTTTCTACAAATGTTACGCCTATTGCAGAAAGTTAATGACAAGTGAAATATAAATTAAATAAAAGGAGTTAGGGTTTGGGCTTTGATCAAACGAGAGACAGAGAAAAATGGATGAAAATTTTAATGAGAAAGACACAAAATATACCGAGAGATGGTTTGGGCTTCAGAGTGAGAAATAGATTATGATCAAAGAGCATGATACTATGTCTTGAGTTAGAGTAGCAGATGTGCGAGAGATCATTAATCATTATATTTTGAGAAAAAATATTTTTTACATTTTAAAGATGAGTAGTATCCGTAATTTAAAGTATCATTAGTAAATAGTTATGCCAAATTAAGTCGGTCGTGAAAAATGATTCTCATTGAACAATTACTGAAAACATGATTCTCGAATAATTAAATTTCTTAGAGGTCGGGGACTTGCCAAATGACTTAATGAAATGATAGTCGGTGAAAATGTTTCAAAAGTAACAATAATTTAATGGTAGACTAAATTTATTCGCCATTATAATACAAAATTTAGTTTTTTTTTTTGAGACATATAAGAGGTAACGACGGTTGTTATTTCGTTCATTATCATTAAGAGAAAATATTTCTTATAGGATGCAAAATATATTTTTACATTTGAAGATGAGTAGTGTCTGTCATTAGTGGGTAGTACCGTCAAATTAACTCAGTCATGAAAAACATATCTTTAAGAATAATGAACGAAAATGTGACCCTCGAATAAGGACCTACCATGCTGAAGGTTTATTCAATTTCATCCAACCAACTTAAAGATTGCTTGTTGGTGGCACTATAAGAAAATGTGTCAAGAGTGACAAAAGTTTAATGATAATTTAAATTTGTCCGCTACTATAATACAAAAATATGAAATTGCTTTATATGATCAGACAATAATGGTGATAATAAATATGATCTTGTCTGAAATTGCCTAATTTGTAATTAAAGAACACGAGATACAAATGGAATTTTAATGCTGGTATACTGAAAAATATTGTCCACTTTGCACACATTTCACGCTAATGATTTTCAAAACAACTCTACACATTTGAGAACATAAATAACATGAACAATTTTTCCGAGACAATCCGAAACGTCACAATTTATAAATATGGAACTACTTTTCCTTATAATATTTTTTTTTGAAAGGTAAGTTTTAGTATAAAAGAAAGGGATTTCCTTATAAAATTTTATTTAATATTTAATTAGAGAAATCAATAAACTGGTGGGTATTGATGCTAAAGAATAATTAAAACAATCAACAAACACAAGCTCGCTTAGTATCGATAATAAATGTCTTCTACGACAGGCTCAACCTATCATAGCCAGTCTCACAATCAACACCCGTTGATTATTAAAGATAATTTTTACTAACAACCCCCTGAGGTTTAAGTTAATTCCATATTTGTGCTGGTCAACAAACTTTTTGCACTAACACCCCCTAAGGTTTGGTTTTTCTTGTAATGACATCCCCTGGGCCAATAAAATGACCAGAATACCCTTGAGAGAAATATATATAATGTGAAATGACCTTTATGCCCCAACCCCAAATATATAAAATTTCGAAAAACATATATATAAATTTGAAAAAATATATAAAATTCGAAAACAAATATTTAAATTTTGAAACAAATATATAAAATTAGAAAAAATATATATAAATTTCGAAAATCATATATAAATTTCAAAAACATATATAAAATTCAAAAAATATATATAAAATTAGAAATATATATATAATTCGAAAATATATATAAATTTTGAAAAATATTTAAATTCGAATATATATATATATATTTCAAAAAAATATATAAAATTCAAAATATATATATTTTCAAAAACAAAATTCAAAAAATTATATAATTTCAAATAACATATATAAATTTCAAAAAATACATATAAAATTCAAAAATATATATAAAATTTGAAATATATATATATAATTCGAAAATATATATATAAAATTCGAATATATATATAAAATTTGAAAAATATATAAATTCGAATATATATATCTCAAAAAATATATAAAATTCAAAATATATATATTTTCAAAAACAAAATTCAAAAAATTATATAATTTTAGAAATATATATATATTGGTAAAATGTCATATCTTTTCTAATGAAGTGAATCAAACCACTTACCACCAACATCAATTAGTGGCCTTCTTTTATATATATTTTTCCAAAATATATATATTTTTTTCGAAATTTATTTGATGTTTTCGAAATTTATATAATATATCCAAATTTTATAAAAATAATTCGAAATTTATATATATTTGTTTCAAATTTTATATATATTTTTGAATTATATATATATATTTCGAATTTTATATATTGCTTTTGATTTGTTTTTTAATTTTATATGTATTTTTTGAATTTTTACCCAACAACTCGGTTTGTCATAGATGAATTGTCCACGAATTTTTTGAGATTACCCATTTTATATATAAAATTCTAAATATATATATATAAGTCAAATATATATATAAATTTTGAAACAAATATATATAAATTTTGAATTGTTTTTATAAAATTCGGATAAATTATATTAAATTCGGAAAAAATATATATATTTTGGAAAAATATATATAAAAGAAGACCACTAATTGATGTTGGTAGTAAGTAGTTTGATTCACTTCATTAGAAAATATATGACATTTTAACAATATATATATATTTTTCTAAAATTGTATATTTTTTTGAATTTTGTTTTTGAAAATATATATTTTTTGAATTATATATATATTTTTTGAAATATATATATTTTTGAATTTATATATTTTTCAAAATTTATATATATATTCGAATTATATATATATTTTTGAATTTTATATATATTTTTTGAAATTTATATATGTTTTTTGAAATTATATAATTTTTTGAATTTTGTTTTTGATAATATATATATTTTGAATATTATATATATTTTTTGAAATATATATATTCGAATTTAAATATTTTTCAAAATTTATAAATATTTTCGAATTATATATATATTTCAAATTTTATATATATTTTTGAATTTTATATATATTTTTTGAAATTTATATATGTTTTTCAAAATTTATATTTTGTTTTCTAATTTTATATATTTTTTTCAAAATTTAAATATTTGTTTTCGAATTTTATATATTTTTTCGAATTTATATATATGTTTTTCGAAATTTTATATATTTGGGGTTGGGGCATAAAGGTCATTTCACATTACATATATTTTTATCAAGGGTATTCTGGTCATTTTATTGGTCCAGGGGGTGTCATTGCAAGAAAAACTAAACCTCAGGGGGTGTTAGTGCAAAAATTTCGTTGACCAGTACAAATGTGGAATTGACTTAAACCTCAGGGGGTGTTAGTGCAAATTACCCATTATTAAAAGTTCACTTTGTACGAAGCATATGCCTCTTACAGAAAGTTAACGAGAGACACAAAAAAATGTGAAATTTTAAATGAGAAAAAGGGATGAAAATTTTAATGAGAGAGACACAAAATATACCGAGAGATGGTTAGGACTTCAGAGTAGAAAATAGATTTTGATCAAAGAGACATGGAAGTACCGCATCTATGGTTAGAGTAGGAGATGTGCGAGAGATCACTAATTATTATATTTTGAGAAAAAAAAATGTTTTTTACATTTTGAAGATGAATAGTATGCGTAATTTGTGGTATCATTAGTAAGTAGTTACGTCAAATTAAGTCGGTCGTGAAAAACGATTTTTAGAAAATAATGACTGAAAACATGATTCTCGAATAATCAAATTTCTTAGGGGTCGGGGATCTGCCAAATGACTTAAAGAAATGAAGGTTGGTGATACAATAAAAAAGTGTCAAAGTAACAATAATTTAATGGTAGACTAAAATTATTCGTCATTATAACACGAAAATTAGTTTTTTTGAGAATTATAAGAGGTAATGACAATTGTTTACTTCTAGGGTTAGAGCACGTGCGAGAGACGTGCCAGAATGAAAGGGTGGTTGTATTTTTTCATAGAATATAGAAACAGAGATTACCATCCACTGCTAGAAAGGTATACCAGAGTGGAAGACATCATGGCTAAAGCATGACATACGTATAGACACATATAAACAAAGACAAAAACTCAAGCAGAACAAGACGCATTTTCAAAAGGCTTATGTTTAATATTACATATATATGTTGTTATTTATAGTAGTATTATTATGACCGGACCCAAATTCGAACACATTTGGTTCAAAAAGTCGGGTGTGTGGTAAATGGTTCGAACCCAAGCTAGCCTAAGACCTCCCCCATATCACAAAACCTTGGATGCCCTTGGGTAAGTAGACTTATATATGCACTACACAAATTTACTATTTTTCCAATATGTGACAAACTTCTCATATCTTTGTTTTAAATGGGTCACTTTGAGAGTTAATATCTCATTAATATTTAATACTTTTGAACAAATAAATATACCAAATTGATCTTCTCACGAAGAAGAACACATTGACACTTTGTCCCGCTCATTTCGGAATATGGATCCCACTTTTATTTTAGCACCAAGTTGCTAAAAATACTTATTTTCAAAGCTATTTTCCCCACAATATATGAATATATTTTGAATAAGTTTGCTATTATAAGTTTGACAAAAATATACTATTTTTCCCACATGATTTTGTTCTAATGGTATAAAAGCTAAAAATAACAACTAAATATGAAGGGTTATAGACTGTTCTAGAACTTTAAAAGTTTTAAAAAATTGATACAAAAAAATTATAGAAAAGTTTAGATTGGAGTTTGAGAAGAGTTTTAAAAATTAAATCTTAATCTTTTAATTAAAAAACATATTGGGCATTATTACCTAAACATACTCTAGATAATCCTAAGTCAGTGTTGAACATTTTTAATAACTGAAGTTGTAATGTAAAATTCTATATTTATATATATAGAGAGAGAAAGAGAGTGATTGGGAGAGATCTTCATAATTTCTTACATAGAACGGCGAGAGGATTTCGCGAAGAGAAGTTTGCGACGTCGGATTGTATTTTACTTCGAAGAAACGAAATAATAAATGTAATCTATACGAAAATGCGCAAAGAGAAGTTCGCAACGTCGGATTGTACTCTATTTCGAAGAAACGAAATAATATATGGAAAGCTAAGGCTGCGTTTGGATATTCTGTTTTTGTTTTGTTTTTTGTTTTTTGGCACTGTTCAGAAGAACAGAACATGTTTGACAATCTTTTTTACTGTTTGTTCTGTTCTCAATTTGAAAACTGTTTTCATGAATAGTAGAAAAAAATAAGGGAACAACAAAAACTTGTTTTTTTATTCTTTTTGAGATTTTTCAAAAGAAAGGAATTGTGGTAGAAAAGAAAAATTATGTGAGAATATATGTGTTTTTTTGCCCCAAACATGTTTTTTGTTCTTATTTTTTTGGTTGAGAAAATAAGAACAAGAACAAGAATTATTCTTGTTTTTTATTTATCAAAACAAAAACAAAAATAATTGTTCCCAAACGGGACCTAAGCCGCAGTTTCAGTTATAGTTTCATACATTTCCCCTTTCTCTATTATCAAAATAAGAAAAGTATTTGAAGAGCCGGGAATTTTTTTTTTTATCGTCTACATTAAATTTTTCACTATTATTATGGGAGCATTTCATAGTTTCTTACCTTCAAAATGTGATGTAAAACCAATAATAAAGTATTCAATTTTTTTATTTTTAATGTCTTTACAACTATTGTAATTGGGGTGGGGGTTGGCGGGATTATAAACACATTTTCAAGTTGTAGAACAAATAATTAAATTGCCAGAAGTATATATATAAAAAATTAAACAAATAAAATAAAAATATTGGGTTCAAACTTCAAAGTCTCCGATGCTCTCAGCAGTCCCTGTCTTTTAAGAGTATTACACAATTGCCCCCCACCGACAAAATTTCCATAGTGCTCCAGTGCGCTATAAGAAATGAAAATTCACAAGTCTAGAGACAAAAGACATGGTCTAACAAAACTGATACCAACGCATCATTTTTAGCACAAGAAGATATAATAAACTGATACCAACACATCCTTTGTTGGACCGTAAATATAATTCAGCAACAGAGAACGATAACATCGCAGTAAAAATTTAAAATAAAGGTCTAATATATACATTCATCCTACAACAATATCCATGATATCCTCTCCACTGTTTCACATTTTTATTGAAATGAATAAAACTATGCAAGTTAACAATTGGAAGCAGGAAACAGAGACAACATTCCCATCATTCCCACTAAAGAACAAATAGGATTAGAACATACAAGACCTGGATTAGTAAAATTGCATAACAAATTGAATTGTGTGGCATGACAAAAATGCAAATTAAGCTGTTCGGGAAGGCCATGTTGCTTGAGCAGACATAATTATTCCCACAATCACCCCAAACAACCCGAGTGCACTACCAAAGATTTCAATCACAAGAATCTTCACAAACAGTGAGGAGTTCTGGGCATCAGACAACGCACAGCTGCTTCCAATTATTCCCACGCACAACCTGTTGCCCAACATAAGAGAATAAGGACGGACTAAGAGACTAATATATGGAAACAAAGAAGTATCATAGGTTCATTATGAGATTTTTAGACTGAAAACTCAGAAAGAGATGGAAGAGAACCCGCAGACGAGGTTTGCAAAGCCCACAATAATCCCAGAGGCAAAGATTGCATATCCTGCTCTAAGAGACTCGGGCGCATAAATCTTCGATGCAGGAACACTCTCCAATTTTGTCTGCAGTATGATTGCCACAATGACGCCATATATAGCTACAGCTTCACAGAAGATTACACTGACAGCACAAAACCAATCAAGTCAAATTACAATTTCAATCATCCGAACTTTATTATAGCCAATGATCCATGAATGTTGCTAAAAAAACAACAAAACCCCATGAATGTGGACCAACATTATTGTCCCAAATGTCAAAAAATTTAAGACAGTAACACAAAAATCCGGCTGTCATCGTTGATGAATAAAGCATGCACTATGTCCTTCATATTTTTTTTCTTTACTGAATGTCATTCATTAAAACAGTTCCCAAATTCTTACCTTGAAGCATGTCAATAACAAGCTTAAAACGAGACCAACCAAACTTGTGGTATTCAATCTGAGAGAAAAAGATTAAAACAAAATATATGATCTGAGAATGTGTTTTAAAAAATGTCTGATTTCAGACTGACTTTCACATTATAATTTATTTCAACATGGGGATTGCAGGATTCTTTTTTTTATATGCATAATTCTGTCTACAGAACAATTGAACATGTTACTGTCTCAAGGTACTTTACAGACTAAAATAATATTCAACTTACTGACGACCTTTCATGTTATGACTGTCATCTGTGAAGTTTTCTACTTCTCTAAACCCTTAGTTTAGCATGTATATCAACTAATAAAGCAGCAAATCTGTAATTGTGATATTGCTTCATTCCAGATACAATATTGAATCATCTTTCATGGAGAGATCCAGACAAGGAAAAAAAATGCACTGCCCATATGTCAAAGTAACTATTCATAGTAGTCTGTTCCCTAACTTTTCTTTTTCATATTTTAAAATCATTTGAAACGTCGGAGCATATCAAACAAGAGTAGAGCACTATCATAGACCAACACTTAAAGCAGACAAAAAGAGAAAAAAAGGAGATTGTTTAGATTCATATAGGAAAATGTTTGTGATTGCTTCAGCCTCCTGAATGTTATTCTGACAGTAATATTAGAAGCGCCCTTCTTGTTAAATTCTACTGAGTAGGATGCTTGACTTCTTTCAAGGAGGGCTTATAATGGAAAATCTAACTGGTGAAAAACCACGGTTTTGGTTTCCTCATGATATTCCCATGCACGTGCAAAAATGCTTAAAACACACCCAAGGATATGTTTTCAGTCTTTCTGTTTTGGTTTCTTGAAAGAATGCTCCATCCTTCATTGTACTATTTATTACCTATTCTTTTCTCAAAGTTATGTGGTTTGGTTACATGTGTGTGTTGTCCGCATAAAACATTAGAAGACATAGGAGATAAAACACTCAACTTGGATATTTGAGATAAAGAAGCATTGAGCTTCAAATTTAGATATACAGCACTGAATATAGCACATGGAGTAACATAGAAGAAATCCCGACTAATTTTCGTTTGAGATGATTTTACTCATTCTGCCGGTATGAACCTCGGTTTATTAATATATTGTTTTGCAATTCTACAGATTTTCCATTCTCTCAATTCTTGCTTCCAGGAGCCTTAGGAGTTTAAGTAACAACTTAATGAAAATAGTAAAGCACCCTCTATGACTGAAATTATTGTAATCTTATGACTCGCTCTGTTGAAGTTAGAGCTATTTAAGTATGTCAATTTAATCGTCCTGCAAGGGTCCCCTCCAAGCCTGGGATCATTGTAAAAAGGGTCAGAGGCGAATTTTGGAAGAGAGACTACAGCCAACAAAGGCCCATAACAAAGAAATGAATATTCTTTTATTAGCTACGGATTTCTTAGTTTCTCTTCATTTCTTATGATAATTTAGATTTTAACAACAGTTTTCGATATTATAACAATTAAATATGTGGCAATACTTCAATTTTTTACAAAAATCACCTTATATTTGTTGAAACTTTAATTGTTTGTCTTAAAACTAAGTACATCGGGGAGCCTCAAACCCTCTCCCCGCTCTGACTCCGATGTCGGACGGGTATGCAAAGGATGCCCATCCTCAACTCATCCAGTTGATACTCCTAGAGCCCTTACCCTTGTAACTTGTAAGGATTTTATGCTACACGAACTCTTGGAAAGTAGCACCCATGTTGGACACATAATACTTGGACATGGGTGTAGAACACATTATGAATACCTATGGTTGAACATTCACCTAAAACGCATATCTAATGCTATAGGAATTTTCGCTCCAAAATGAACAAAGTACCCATGCTTAACACTATGTAACATAAATATCTCAATTTACTCTATATGATAGGTTAAGATAATATTGCATATTTATTAATGTTGTTATCTCCCTCTATTTGGAAATTTGATATGCCGGCCACTTTGATACACACCCGCACAACCGCACGTGTTCTTATGCCCTATTTGGCAACTGTTATGACTACTGTTTGGATGTATTGAGTCCGGGTAACATACTAAGCATCAATGTAAGACTGGTTTAGTACTCCTTAACAAAAAAAATTGCAATCAAGGTACACTGTGAAGCATGATGCCTCAATCTTTACCTCGAATGAGAAATTTCATATATCATTGCACTAACTTCCCTATACTCCTTTCATTTAATTGTAACACAGGCCTAATACAATCCTAATAACTGCATTAAATCGGATAAATCAAATCGAGCAATTCAACACACAAACATTTAGAAATTAAATATAAGAATTCCGAAGTTTGAGAGAAAAAAAATGAAAACTAGGGTTTATCGGTTTTACCTAATGAGATTCTTGGAAGTGATACGTGGAGCTTTGATTGCAGCACCAATCAAACTACTTCCTGTAATGTAAATCCCCCTAACACGTATAGATTCAAGAAATTGAAAATCAAAAGAAGGTACAAGGACTAAAAGCAATAAGAAACGATCATATGTATGTATGTGTGTGTGTATATATATATATATGTATATACCAAGCGGCGCCTAGAACAGAGACGCCGATGGCAATGGCGATGCCAAGGGCGGAGAAGGTGTAAGGAGAGATCTGAATCAATGCGTGTGACCATGAGCTTGAAGCTCCCAACATTGCCGAACTCGACATCGATTTGGTTTTTGTGTTCTCTCAGGGTCTGTTACGAATTTGATCCAGAGCAGAGTGAGAGAGATAGAGAGTTCTCTTACACGTGCTCTCCACGTGCAGTATGGCAATGACCGTAATGTGATTTGCCTATTTATCTATTTACTTCATATATATATATATATATTAAACAAATGTAACAAACATTGTTATTATTATTAAGCAAAAACATATTAATTTTTTTAATTTTCACCAAATAACACAAGTTGGAAGAGGTTAATAAAATTATCTCAAGTATTCTAAAAATGTTGCAATCCCTTAAGATATGATTATTAGGAGGTGATGTGATTGTGTTACAAGTTTCCTTACAATTTTTGCCAATATTAAAACCATTTTTTTTTATTATTTCAAAATATATATATCTTTTTCAATCAAAAAATGCACTTACTACATCTCAGTCCCTTCATTGTAAGCAGCGACATCGAAGTATCATTCACATAAAAAAAAGACTCGTTGACTATTTCCAAAATATATAAGTAACTTTGTCCCGTGTATAATCATACTATAAGATCCTAAATATTCATCACGGTAACATTATTATTGTTTATAGATGAATTGTTCTTATTATTCTAAAGTATAATTAAAGTAAAAATAATTCTTTTAAATTGATTTCTTAAATCTGTGTCATAAAAATTTAGTTATATTTCTAGAGCATTGTTTTTATAATTTTTTGAGACAACTATCTGGAAAAACCATCTTTTCGTTTTTTTTTTTCAAAAAAATTGAATTTCACTAATGAAGTAGCTCTGTGGAGTCGCATATGCTCCAATATACCCCAATCACTATTACAATATAATATAATCATTCCGGTACAGAAAACCATATAAACAATATTCATGTAAATATCATTTCCCCTAGCAAAAAGCATCTAATTTGTCATGGAAATGTCATTTCTCATTAAACAAGTGTTGTTTTGCAGTTAGGGAAAATAAATAAATAAATAAAATGGTCCCGTAAATCTCCATTCACTCCATCAATATATACTCATGTCAAACCAAAACAACACGTACAAACAACAGTACAACAACATTGCAATGGCTGAGGTTTCAATGATCTGCAAACGAACCGTGGTGAGCACCAAACCGGTGCAGCCCGGGAAATTCTACCCTCTATCGGTTCTTGATAGCGTAATGGAGCAGCACCGCCTACACGTAGTGTACTATTACGCTTCTTCTTCGATGGGGAGGGAGGCCGGAGAATTGACTGAGAAGTTTAGGGATTGTCTATCGGAAGTGCTTTGTTGTTTTCCAATGGTGACCGGTAGGTTGCAGAGAACGGAGGAAGGGCGTTGGAGGATCAAGTGTAACGACTCCGGTGTCAGAATGGTGGAGGCAACCGCCAGAGGGAGCGTGGAGGAGTGGTTGAGGAGTGTGGACAGGGAGAAGGAGCTCAAGCTTGTGTGTTGGGAGGACATGTTTCACAAGCCCTATTTTTGGTCTACTTTTTATGTTCAGGTAATTAACAACTCCACATATGTTTTTTTTTTTTTTATTTTTTTTTTGTTAAAACAACTAAACTTGATATGTATAGATATACGAAAATGATCTATTGCTTTCTGATGAATAGTAAATTCATATTCGCTTAGGCTCAGTTTGGCAAACGTGAAAACAATTTTTTTTTTTAATGTTCACCCATTTCAAAAATAAAAACACGTTTGGCAAACGCGTTTACTGTTTACTTTTTTTTTTCCCAAGAAAACTGTTTTTTGTGAATAGTAGATAGAAGTAGTGAAAACACCAAATACAACTTTTAGTTGTTTTTTGAGTTTTTTCACTGTTTAGGATACCACCTCCGCCACCGCCCCCATCGCCGCCGCCACTAACCACCACCACCTCCCGCCACCGGTCGCCACCGCCGGCCCCCACCACCTCCGGGCGCCGCCGCCGCCAATCACCCACCACCACCGCCCCCGCCTCCGCCCACCAATACCATTTTATTTTTCAATATAAATTTTGATCCAAACATTTTTTTGTTTTTAGTTTTTTGCTGAAAAAACAAAGACAAATACAAATACAGTTTTTATATTTGAAGACAGAAAACAAATACAAAAAACAGGTTTTCCAAACGCACTCTTAACTTTCAAAAAATATAAAAATAAAATCATATTCACTTGTAATAATGGAATTAACCACAGTTCCTTTATAAAAATATTTAATCACGTGTACAAATTATATTTGATGAACATCTTCATCCTCGTGGAATTAGGAACCAATTATTGCTCTTAAAGTAATACATGTTGGGTGCAACTCAAATGGCAACTTATTTAAGAACCATTTCGAAATTAAACCATTGATGATAGTTTTCTTTACATTGTTTTCCCAAATACAGCTCACTGAATTTGAAGGAGGTGGACTAGCAATTGGCTTGAGCTGCACACACCTCCTTTCCGACCCCATTTGTGCCACCATGTTCATCAAGGCATGGGCTGACAAAACCCTAGGCGGCAACATGGTCACGCCTCCACTATTCCACCCATTGCCACCGCGAAGACCGGGCAAAATGAACATCAACCACCAACCCTACACACATTTAATCAACCACTACAAGTCATATATCAACAACCCACCTCCAACCACAACCGTGTCACGAGCCACTCTCAAGCTAGAATTCACAAGTAAAATGGTCGAGTCCTGCATGGCAATGGCTCGAGACCATGGTGCACCGGATGGCTCGACCCCATCACCTTTCGAGGCTCTAGCTGCACTATTTTGGACATGCATAAGCAATGTAAAGGGAATGAAAAGTGCCCTAACAAACATGTCGATATGTTTAGATATGAGAAAGGTGTTAGGGTTAGACAAATGCTTCTTTGGGAACTGCATGGTGTATAACAAAGTCCAATGTGAGGTTTTGGAGGGAAACAAGTTGTCAAAAGCCACTATGGCTATAAGAGAAGTGGCGAGGAAGATGGACTATCATGGGGTCATGGACGTGATCGAATGGATGGAGCGCGACGATAATTACCAATCTCCTCCATTTATGCATAGTTTTGAACTTATTTGTGCTAATCTAGAAGGTGTCGAATCGAACTCAGCTATGTTTGAAGATGGTTTCAGTCCGATTCGCGCCTCGTGTTATATCGAGCCGGAGTTTGGAGAAGGGCAGGTGGTGGTTCTTCCATCATCAACACTTGAAGGACCATATAGTAGGGTGGTTATGGTTACACTTCCAAAGGATGAGGTTGTGACGCTGTGTGATAATGCCATGGTGCTTCAGTTTTCTCCAACTATTTCAATGGGACTTAAATGTAGTTAGTAATTTTGGGCCTGGCCTATTAACTGGGCCTAAAAATAAAAGGTTGGGGCAGTGTAGCCTGGCTGATTGACGTTGGTCTCTGAAAAGGCTAGATTATTTTATTTCTACAATAATGTGATAGACAAATTTGGTTATGTTTGGTTTGTGTTTATGAAAACAGTTTTTTGAAAATTGAGAATTGAAAATAAAAAAATTATAGAAAAAAATATATTTGGTTGGATTTTTTGAAAACAATTTTCAAAAAATTTAGCTATAAAAATATCAGATTTCAGATAATTCATTTTTACTCTTTTCAGAAAATAGTTTTCAATTTTCAAGATTCTCCATAACAATTTTTTGAGATACAAACCAAGCATACCCAATCCATAACTGCTCCTGATAAAAAAAACAAGAGTAGCTTATGGCATCATCATAAAGCATCAGAAAAAAAGATGGGTCAAATGTGAAATCAAATTTCCATGATCATTACCAACATCACACACAAGACATCATCTTGAAGCATCTCAAATTTTGTAATGACTTTTTTCCATAGATAAAAAAATCAGTAGGCTGAAATTTATTTATTTTCACCAGAAAGGAAGTAAATCTTCAGTTCTCACCAACTATCAACACTATTACAACCTACTACATTGCCATTTATCTACGCTAGGGGTTTTGGATCTTATGAAGATTGCCTTTTGGAGTTATAAATTACCATTTAATCACGAAGTGCAAATTATTAATGTTTATATTAGTCACGATAGTTTAACTGTAATTTATTATTTGTTGATCCAAATAAATTACTGATTTATGTATGACAAAGTTATATATTGATGCTTGAGAGGTATGCTATTAGATGTAATCAAGGCGATTACGAATGAAATGTGTGACTTAGATGATTCTTTAATCTCATTGTGTAGGCATAAGTATTATTTTAGGGTGCACTCGACTCGTCGAAGTTGGGCTTGAATGCACACATTGAATTCAAACTTGTTTCTTTCCCTATTTAGTTTGTTTTCTTCTTATGAAAAAAAATTTCTTCAGATAAGCAATTAGAGAAAAAAAAAAACAGACAAATATATCCTTAAAATATTAATTTGTTTGTTTCTTCGTGATCAAAGCATTGACAATAATACTTTCAAAATAAAATAAAATTTGACAATAATTATTCAAATATAAAGGTATTCCAACAAACACCATTAGTATTATCATAATATTTAGTTAAAGTTTACTTACAAAAGCTGCAATAGGTTTTGAACTGATTTTGGCTGCACTTGTATTCTGGTTGCAATCTCTTCTTCTTTTATGGTTGATTCTTTTACTACTTTAATTTCAAAAACATTTATTAATTCATAATTTGTATATCTAATGAAGAACTTTTTCATGTAAGAATATGACCTTTCAGTTTCACCTAAACCTCATAGAATGCAATTATTGAATTATGTTAGTGATATTCCGAGAGCATCTCCTAGTTCATGAGATGACGTTTCCAAAGTTTTTCTATTTATTTATTTTATGTGTTTTATTTTATTTTAATTTATTTTTAATCAACAGATAATATGATATTGTCCATATCTCATGAAGGTACGAAAGTGCTTTGAGTGAATAGGGGTGATAATATTTCAGTTGAGTTTTGAGTGAGAATTTATATAAATAGAGAAAGAAAAAAATATATATATGAAAAAGTGTTTTTATGAAAAGAAAAAGACAAAAGAGCATAAAATCTCATATGTTTTTAAGAGTTGCAAAATACTTTCCTATATTGTTTTTGAACCATTTTACTACCCTTATTTTTCTAAAATAAGTAAACTACCCCCTTTACACCACTATATGCCCAAATTACCCCCAAGGTTTCATTTTAACATTATCATTTGTATTAAACTTTAAACAAAATATATAAAATTCAAAAATATATATATTAAATTTCAATTTTTTTTATAAATTTTGAAAAAAATATAAAATTCGAAACAAATATATAAAATTCGTAAAAATATATATTAAATTTCAATTTTTTTTATAAATTTCGAAAAAATATATATTAAATTTTGATTTTTTTTATAAAATTCAAAAATAAATATAAAATTAAAAAAACATATAAAATTTGAAATAAAAATGATGTACCTAAAATATGAAACTGTATTGTTGCATGTTGTACCTAAAAATGATGTAGGTTGGCATGTTGATTCTACTTTGAATAGACGAAAAATGTGAAGAACAAATCCATAAAAATCATGTTTTAATATTATTTTTCTCTCTTATCTAGTAGCTCATGATTTACAATTCCCTCAATTGTACTGAGTGAATCTGCATATCCAATAAAATAATCCATTTTAATTGTTCTATTGGGATCACAAAGCACCCCAATGACATATAAAATTCAAAAAAGATATATTAAATTTTGAAAAAAATATAAATTCGAAAAATTTGTTCGCCGAATTTTATATTTTTTTTCCAAAATTTATATATACATTTTGAATTATATATATATATTTTTTTACGAATTTTATGTGTTTTTTTTAATTTTATATTTATTTTCGAATTTTAAATATTTTTATTATTTTATATATTTTTTATGGATTTTATAATAAAAAATTCAAAATTTAATATATATATTTTTGAATTTTATATATATTATTTAAATTTTAATACAAATGATAATGATAAAATGAAACCTTGAGGGTAATTTGGACATATAATGATGTAAAAAGGGTAATTTGCTTGTTTTATAAAGATGAGAGCGGTGAAATAAGACAAAAAAATATATAGGAGCATTTTGCAACTCTTAGAAAAAGTATAGGGTGCGTTTGGAAAGCCTGTTTTTTGTATTTGTTTTCTGTCTTCAGATATAAAAACTATTTTTGTATTTGTCTTTGTTTTTTCAGAAAAAAACAAAAAACAAAAAAGCGTTTGGATGAAGGTGTTTTCACCACTTTTATTTGGTGAAAATTGTATTTTATGAATTTGGTGTTTTCATTGTCTTTACCACATAAACAGTGAAAAAACTCAAAAAACAATTAAAAGTTGTATTTGGTGTTTTTACCACTTTTACACACTATTCACAGAAAATAATTTTCTTGGGAAAAAAAAAGTGAACAGTAAACACGTTTGCTAAACGTGTTTTTTTTTTTTAACTTGGTGAATAGTAAAAAAACAAAAACTGTTTTTCCGTATCCAAACGGGGCCATAGGGGTTTTAAACTCATCTTCTTTAATACGAGTAAAACCAAGAAAATGCAAATCTGGCACATTCGAATATTCACCTGTAAGATCCAGGTTGTTCTGTATTTGGTAATATGATATCTATTGAGAAATATATTACATACAGAAATTATTAACACAATCACATATACGAACAATGCTACTCTAGAGTCTAATCAATAAGACAAAACTAAATCATTGTCCCCAAAAATATTTTATAACCGGAAGACTTTTATACGTCAAATAATAAACATTAATTTTCAACTAGTGTTACACACATCTAATATATCGTTTTTCTTCAACTATTCTTCAGGAAAAAAAAATGTCCCATAGCTCTTGTCCTTGAAAATGATCGAATCCAATTACTGAACAATGACTTCTTTATATATATATATATATATATATATATATATATTTTGTATTTTTCGGTCCAGACACTGGTGTGGTGACACTAAATACTTAAATAACAAAAAACGTTTTTGTCATCAGAGTATTTTTGGTGTGACAAAATACTTGATTTTGCAAAGAGATTCCTTTAAGTCATTTTTGGCACAAACCCAAGAATAGTATATAATATATACTCATTTCTAAACTTGGTCCCTTCTTCAACTTTCAATCATATCATCCGTACACATATAACCAATATATATGTATGTATGTAATATGTATTAAACAAGAAAGCAGGTAGACAATCTATCCTAATCTTTTACACTATTGATGGCTTCGATAATTCATGTTACAAACAAAAGTAGCAGATAATCATAAAGCACGGGAGGAATTAAAATAACAACTGTCTCTCCTACAATTCGAATCTGTCAAATCATAGAAACACCAAAATGTCACCATAGCATGCATTTTAATAAAGGTTGTGATTATAGAGACCCATATATTATAGTCCCTCCGTCCACAATTATAAATTTTAAAAGTGGAATTCAATTTTCTGAGATGATAATTTTTATTGGAGTGGTAGTGAATAAAAATTTAATTTTATTCTTGATTACACCATGTGATATAATATTTGTAGTTCATATATTTTATAACTTGAATAATTGAAGGGTAAATTAATCAAATAAAGTGGAATTAATTTTATTTATTTTAAAACGAATTAAATAATGAATGTGGACACTTATATTGGGAGAGAAGTATCATACATATATATATATATATATATATATGAGGTCAGAGTTGTAGTGGACTTGTATCATATTAGAAAGCTGAGGGTCCGTTTGGATACCATGTTTTCTGTTTTTGTTTTTTTACTGTTCATCAGATCAAAAAAAAAAACACGTTTACTGTTCACTTTTTTTTTCACAAGAAAACTGTTTTCTGTGAATAGTGTGTAAAAGTGGTGAAAACACCAAATACAACTTTTAATTATTTTTTGAGTTTTTTCACTGTTTAGGTGGTAAAAACAGTGAAAACACCAAATCCATAAAATACAACTTTCACCAAATAAAAGTGGTGAAAACACCTTCATCCAAACGCTTTTTTGTTTTTAGTTTTTTGCTGAAAAAAATAAAGACAAATATAAAAACAATTTTTATATTTGAAAATAGAAAACAAATATAAAAAACAGGCTTTCCAAACGCACCGTGAATATAAAAGTGAAAAAATTATAACTAATTCATCAGTGGTGCATTTTAATAAAGGTTGTGATTCTAGACAACCATATATTATAAAATATATATGAGATCAGAGTTTTAGTGGACTTGTACCATATTAGAAACCTGAATATAAAAATGAAAAATTTATAACTAATTCATCAGTTCTTTGATCAGCAAATGGGGTGTATCACAGTTTGGGACAGCTCTTGTGGCCTAATATACACAACTTAGATGCATTAAGCTGTACCCTAATTAAATAGTGATTTTGCATCGAAAATGAAGTTGACTATGGACGGACATATCTTCACCGGATCGATGGGGGGATTTAGTACACATGGGATGATTAGGGTTGAAATTAATTTGCATAATCTAATCGAAATAATCAGTTAATGTCAGTCGAAAATCTAATGACAGAACAGCAAATGCTTAATTTGACTAACTAATTTAAAGCGTGAGTATGATTTCAAAAGCTTTGGCGAAATCTCCGAAGTTGATTTTTTTTTTTTTTTTAATTTCATTTATTTATTAGGCAAGTATAGTCACACACAGTAGGGGTGAACTCGGATCGGATTGAGAATATTTTGGATCTGATCCATTATTACCGGATTTCCAATTTTCGAAACCAATCCAAACCGGACCGCGGTGAACCGGATTGGTTTGGATCGGTTTTGCAAATTGAAATATAAACCAATATTAGCTAAAATGAGGAAATACATTCACACACTGCACAATATATATAAATGTACAAATATAATATGAAGGATTTTGTGTGTAAATAAATATAATATAAAGGTTTTTGTGTGTTAATTTAAGATTTTTAGAGTTAGTTTGGTTTTTGTGTGTAAATATATATATATATATATATATAAATAATATAATTGTAAGTTGATAAATAATAAAATTATAAAATAAATTGTTAATTATTTTTTTGTTTAAAAATATTTATTTTAAATATATAAATTGTTGTAAATCCCTAATTCAAAGTATTGAAATTGACTTCAATTTAATAAAATTGAGTAAATCCCAAATTCAAATTGGTAAAGTTGAGTGAAATTAAGTTCAATTGAGTAAATCCCTAACTCAAAGTAGTTAATTTGACTTCAATTAAGTGAAATTGATAAAATTTTCAATTTAAATTAGTGAAATTGACTTTAATTGAGTAAAATTGAGTTAATCCTTCAATTCAAAGTAGTTTAATTGAGTGAAATTAAGTTCAATTGAGTAAATCCCCAACTCAAATTAGTTAAATTGATTTCAATTGAGTGAAATTGATAAAATCCTCAATTTAAATTAGTGAAATTGACTTTAATTGAGTGAAATTGATTAAATGCCCCAATTTAAAATAGTTTAATTGAGTGAAATTGACAACATTCCCAATTTTAAGTAGTGTAAGTGAGTGAAATTAAGTTCAATTGAGTAAATCACAATTCAAAATAGTTAAATTGAGTTTAATTGAATAAATTTCATTTCAAAGTAGTGAAATTGAGTGAATAGTAAATTTTATTTTTAAAGAAGATATAGTTATTTAAATAATACATTGTTAATAGTACATTTTAATGAGAATATTATAGATATAAATAGATAATTATTTAGTGTAAAATATGGTATTATGATTTAGTTTGAAATAATATATTAGTGATATAAGATATTATCATTTAATTTAAAATAATATATTATGTGATATATTATTAATATAAATATATTAAAATATACGTGAACAATACCGAATTGAACCGGATTATCAAAAATAAAATCTAGAATCGATTCGTAAAACACCGAATTCGGGGTTTCTGGATCCATGTCCAATCCAATCCACAATAAAAACCGATTCAAAATATCTGAATCGGATTGGTTGAATTGAATTTTCGGATTCGTCATATTTTTGTCCAGCCCCTAACACACAGATAATTATTCCATGTATGTCATATTAATATGTTGCAAACTTGCTCTGTCTTGAGCATCTTATCTGGGAAGGTAGCACAGTGTTGCAACAGAGTGTGATCTTGAAGACTGAGAAAGACTACCATCTATGAGCATGTTATATAAAGAAACAGTAGTTAGATTTATAGTATATATATACACATCTAGAAGCTCAAGACACACGGTTCATATATCATCCGATATGTTACTGATGTGGCGTCAGGTGTATAAAAATATGTGGTTAAAAATAACACTTTAATGACTCTAGATTTTACCCTACGCAAACGCGCATATTAATTGTAGAATAGCAAAACGGCTTAAGTAAGGGATATCGATCTTACAGAGACTGAGATTGTTCACTTTAGTAGTTCAAAAACACCGAATTATATTTTCTGAAATATGATTTGTTTGGGTGGTCAAAGACCAAATTATCTATTTTGACTAAAATTAACTAAAAAACAAAGTAAGTTAGCTTGTGATTCAAATGAGAGAGAAAACTAGGGTTTTCATCACTCCACCACTAACCGCATAATATAGTTCATCAATGTATTAATTATAAGAGGGCGATTCATAACTGTGAATCAGGTCATACCGCAAATAGCTAAATACAACCCTAAAAAGAAGTATGATCAATCGGATCGCGACAACCCGTCTCATGACTGACCTAATTAGTACATGCCAATTATATTACTCTAATCTACTCCTACTCCATGAAAATAAAATAAAACATGTCTATATTAAGTCGTCAAGGCACGACCTGTGTCAACCTAGGGTTTCAAGTTTCATTACCACAATTGTGTAGAAAATCATAATTAAGCATCTGAGTTCCTGCTCATATTGAATAATCATAGTTGTGCAAAATAATATATTCATTTCATTTAAGACAAGAATTTAGAACAAACATAGAATTTTATATTGCAAATCAGTATGGTCTCTTAACTATTACAATCATCACAGTATGGTCAACAGTTTCCCCTTTTTACAATTAAAAACAATAAAATAACTACATTAAGTGGCTAGGGTTTTGCTAGAAAACCCTAGATACCGAGTTAGTTGGTCATTGAAGATGGTGACTGCATCGTTGATGTAGAAACGTTCTCCATGGTCTTCTTCTTCGGATCTCTAGGTTTGAATATGACTCTCAATAACAACAAATCTGAATGAATGAACACACGTATAAACTCTCCAACTCCACAGAACACCCACCAGAACAACCCCCCAACTCTGATATATGGTCTTGTATATATAGGTAATGGAATAGAGAGACATTTTTCAGTCTTTTCACACTAAAAACTCATGCAAACCCCAACTTCTCATATATATAAGTGTATATACATGTATATAGAGGTCTGGAGTCGCAGACACATCTTCAAATAAAACGGAGGGTGAAACAGAAAAAAATCCATGAAAAATCACAAAAAAGTTGTTGCACCTACGCTTCAAGCATAGGTCCTAAGCATACCTCCAAACGTAGGTCTAAGCGTAGAAATGTGATTTCCAGCCACTTTTTGAAATTGGAAGCGTAGGCAAAAGCGTAGGTATTTTGTGGAAAATCACTTTTCTCCGTAAATGCACCAAAACGACTGTCTCGAACTCACGATACTTTTTGCTGAAGATGACGGTTTCTGAAAATATCGTTTTTGCCCTCCGGGAGCCATTTTTGTCTCGGACTGCGTCTTGGATAAAAATAACATATTCTTCAGTTAATTCACCGAAGTTAGCTCAATTTCTTAATTAAACTTCTGAAACATGTCTTAACACGCAAACACAATAAAAATACCAAATAATGGAATGAAAGAACGTAACAATAGTGAGTTAAGGGGTCAAAATGACTAATATTTAACACCTATCAGTTACATATATTCCGGTTCGTAATGTTTCTGATATGTTACATATCTTCCAGTTCGTAATGTTTCTGGAAGGTGTCAATATTGTTATATAGTATTGAAGCACATATAGATAATATGTGTCCAACATCGGTTCTTTATTGTAAATGCTAGTATACTCAGCCTCTATATGTAGACCTTTATGTACTAATACAAAATATAATAATACAATACGAATCATAACATTGTTATTATACATTGAATAATACAAATTTATTATTGATATTCTTCTTTTTTTATTTCTCTTTGATTTTCTACTTCATATAAGAGCTTTTGTTTTCTGTTTGTATTTCTTTTATGATTTTCTAGTTGGTATCAAAGCCTACCGATTATTGGTAGTTATTTCCGCTTATTTTCGTCACTGCCGGAGATGGTGCTCCAAATCCCATCTCCGATAACGATCTTTAATTAATATATATTGATATGATATATATATATATATATTATATTTTTGGTGGGATTTGTCTTTTACCCCACCAAAATTCTTGTTTTTTTTTCCCGCATTTTTGGGTTTGGGAGCCATAATCTCCCATGGTTTTGCCCTTGTTTATAAGTTCATTGATGCTGTTAGCCCTTGTTTATGGGCTCGTTTATGTGACTCCTGTTGATTAACGCCCGTACTGATCTGCTGTTGATTTTTGGTTTTTGCTATCACCGAGACCTCGGGACTTATACTGAGAGCTCAAAATTTTTCTTGTTGATTCTTCCCTCTGCTGATACGTTGCTACTGATTTTTTCAGTACAGGTGGATCCTCGGTTATTTACGTGTCTATCGATTTGTCCGGTAGTGTAATTCGGTGCTACCGATTATGTCGGTATAGGTGGAGCCCTGATCGTTTGTGCTATCAATTTTGTTAGTACGGGTGGAGCCTTGATCCCTTATGCTACTGATTTTGTTGGTACAGGTGGAACGATGATCCCTTATGCTACAGATTTTGTCGGTACAGGTTGAGCCATGCTTCTCAATTTCTCAATTTTGTCGGTAAAAGGTAGAGCTAAGACTATTGCTCTAGTTTTTGTTCGTTTAACAGATCAATTTGCAGATGTATTTACCAAGTCTGTGAGACTATCTCTTCTCATGTCTTCTATTTGAAAGTTGAGAATGAGCGACATCTTTAATCCAATTTGAGGGAGAGTGTTGAAACACATATAAATAATATGTGTCCCATATATATTCTTTATTATAAATACTAGTGTACTCGGCCTCCTTTATGTACTAATACAAAATATAATAATACAAAAATGAACTTGTCCATTAGTTGCAAAAACCACTGATGCAACAATTATTAAATTTAACACCCTAAAACAAGAGAGACTATTATTATCAAACACGGACAAGAATATCGTTGTATAATATTTTAAAAAAGAGTAACAATACAGTTGCAAAAAACAAATAAATGAGGCTGACAAAATTGTTTGGTTATGTGAGAATCATTTTCATTTGAATTTGGAATCTATCATAGTCAAGCCAAGGGATATGAATTAATTTGGAGGGAATATCTTTTTGAAGTCCTTAGTTATAACTTATAATGGACAGTTGCACATATTCATGTATATTATCAGAAGACAAGTCTAACTTTTGACAATAAAAGATTAATTTAATTCTTCCGTTTCTGACTTTTTATAAAAGAAGTAGAATAATTCCTTTGTTGAGAATTAGGATTCTCACTGCACTAAAGGACGAATAATTGATTTCATGTTATTGCAACACTGTGTTTCAACTTACTATCCTAAATTAAGAGGATATATTCACTATCAGAACGAAAAAATTCACTTGCAGTTAGACATGTAAATGGATCGGATCTGTCCTGATTCGATCCGAATCTGATTAACATATATCCGATTCGATCCGATCCGATAATTCGATGAATTTCCACTTAATTGATCCAAATTCGAATTTATTTATTTTCGGATATCCGATCCGATAACCCGATCTGATTAGGTAAAAAAAAATTACAAAAAAATATTAATTTTTTTATTATTTTTATGTTATTTTTAAGAATATTAAACACTAAATTATATATTTTACAATCAATACTTATAATACATGACTATAAAAACATAAAAATGAAAAAACGAAAAAAAAATTTTGAAACATAATTTAGTATACTATTTAATATTTACATATTAATAACATAATATATACGTGTATATATAAAAATAATCGGATCGGGTTATTATCGGATCGGATTAGGCAAATCCAAATATAATTTGTTAAGGAATCGAATTATCGGATTCGGATTATCGGATTTTTTTTCTAATCCAAATCCGGCTAATCGAATCGGATTCGGATCGGATTCGGGTCAAAATCCAATCCATTGACAGGTCTACTTGCAGTGCAGGCCAGCAAATATCAACATTAAAAAAAGAAAAACACACCATCCATGAAATACTTTAATAATGTAACTATTCTCGTTCAGTTTTTTGAAAACTCAATTATAAAAATGGTTATTTTTAGAGAACTCATTTTTTTTGTTATCAGAAAACTGTTTTTTGTTCTCAGAATTCTTGAGAACAATTTTCAGAGATACAAACCAAACAGATCCTAATATGTTTTGAATATTAGTCTAGGAAAATTTTGAACCGAAATTATATTCATCTAACATATGGTATAATGGTCATGACGACTTCTGAAAAAATAAAACTTGAAGTTTATTTCAACATATTTTGAATAACCTAAAGAAAGGTGCAAGAGTTTACACAGATAACAAGAAAGACCAGAGTTGAAGATAAGGACTAAAAATATTGCACACTAGTGAAATTATTCCAATGAAATAAACAAATATTAAACAAAACTATCATTTCCTTCCTCTGTTCTGCTATATTCTCCCTCTGTCAATTTGTGGAATCTTTCAATTTTTTTATTTACTGATTATCTACTTTAAATCGATTGGAACGTTATAACACCTTTAGATTAAAACTTTTAGCACATTTCTGTTAAAAAAAAAAAAAAATCCACTAATGATATAAAATATTTGCATTAGCACAGGACAAAAATGACAGAGAGGATATTGGCTTTTACTAAACGGCATATATTTTATTTAACAATTTTTTCTGTTTCTCGAAGGTTTATATACAGGGTTGGACTTCACATATAATAATGTACAGAGATTTGAACATGCATCAGTGTCTCTCTCTGCTTCTCAAATAAACACTTATTAGAATAGAGGGAGAGAGAGGAGAAATTCAAGAATTTAAGTTTCTTCGCAGGAAACTTGGAGAGACTGTAATGTGCTTTGGTTGATTAACCTCTGAAGCTCTGTGCAGTAACAATGGAGAGTGGTAGAATCAGTAGTGGGCGTTTAAGTAGTTCTAACATATGGGGGAACAATGCCATAGAAATTTTTTCCAGGTCTTCCCGGGGCGAAGATGACGAAGAAGCTCTCAAATGGGCGGCTATTGAGAAACTACCAACGTATCTACGCATACAGAGAGGTATACTGACTGAAGAAGAAGGCCGGCCAAGAGAGATTGATGTAAAGAGTCTTGGACTGCTTGATAAAAAGAATCTGTTAGAGAGGCTTGTGAAGATTGCGGAGGAAGATAACGAGAGGTTCTTGTTGAAGCTCAAGGAACGCATTGATCGGTAATCTAATAAAAAACATAAACAATCTTTGCCTCATTAGACTGACACCGATCTACCGGTTTTATTTATCTTGGTTTCTGCTGTTTCTAAAAATGCAGTGTTGGAATTTGTCTTCCAACTATTGAAGTCCGGTTCGAACATCTAAATGTCGACGCAGAAGCTTATGTTGGTGGTAGAGCATTGCCTACTTTACTCAACTTCTTGATTGGTACACTAGAGGTAATTAATTCATCTTTCACAGAATACAAACATTTGTTTACATGATCTTTGGTATCGATTAACATTTCTAAATTCGACTCGCCCTGCAATCTTGCTCCTAAGGGGTTCATGAATTATATCCATATTCTTCCTAGTCGAAAGAAACCGTTCCCAATCCTTCATGATATCAGTGGAATCATCAAGCCTGGCAGGTGATCACAAAATACTACACTGATAAATTTTGAATTTTCCTAGCGTATTATTTCTTTATTTTTGGATTTTTTTTTTTGCAGAATGGCATTGCTTTTAGGACCTCCAAGCTCAGGAAAAACCACACTCCTGCTAGCTCTGGCTGGAAAACTTGATATAGATCTAAAAGTAAGACAGACATATTATTGTCCTTTAACACTGCATGCTTATAGTTCAGGTAAGGCTCTTGTGATCTTATATTGTTTATATGCATGCTTATAAATCTATAGACTTCCGGGAGCGTGACATACAATGGCCACGGAATGGATGAGTTTGTTCCACGGAGGACATCAGCCTATATAAGTCAATATGATCTTCATATAGGAGAAATGACTGTCCGAGAAACGTTGGCCTTTTCAGCAAGATGTCAAGGGGTTGGACCCCGTCATGGTTAGTCTTTCAATGACTTTTGAAAAACAAAATTAAGACCCTAGTTCCGAAAATTATATTGGTTCCGAATCAGTGGATTTGAATTCGGAAAACATGCAGAAATGTTGGCAGAATTGTCAAGGAGAGAGAAGGAAGCAAACATAAAGCCAGATCCTGATCTTGATATGTACATGAAGGTACGGAAGTAGCTCAAGAACAATATACATTACAGTTTTTGTTTTTATTTTTTATCTGAATAAATTTATGTCAACCTAGAATTGTTCTGAGATGGCTTTTTATGTGCACTGTCTAATAATGATTTAATATTTCCACACTTAAAAGGCAGAATCGCTAGTAAGCCAGGAGGAAAGTGTCGTCACAGATTATGTTCTTAAGGTACTAACTTAAACATCATCTAAGCTGATGGGAATATTTTGTGAAACGATCGGAGAGTCTGATCTATGTTCTTTCTGATTTTCAAACTGCATAGATTCTAGGACTTGAAGTTTGTGCAGATACCATTGTCGGTGATGAAATGCTGCGTGGTATTTCTGGCGGACAAAAAAAACGACTCACAACAGGTAAAAGCATGAAAGGGCTGAGTGTACTCCAATGACAGAAATTGTTCACCAATTTTGAAGATGGTCAATTGTGTCATTCTTGGATTTTTAAGTTGTTCAATATAAATGTAGTTTTAGAATGCTGATTTTATTACTAGGTTCTTAAGCTGATTCTTTTGAATTTTCTGATCAAAATGGTACAGGGGAGATGATGGTTGGACCAGCCAGAGCACTTTTCATGGATGAGATATCAACTGGTTTGGACAGTTCGACAACTTTTCAAATTGTGAATTCAATTGGGCAATCGATCCACATTCTGCAAGGAACTGCTCTAATCTCTCTTCTCCAGCCAGCTCCAGAAACCTATGACCTATTTGACGACATAATTCTCCTCTCAGATGGGCAAATTGTATATCAAGGTCCCCGTGAAAATGTGCTAGAGTTCTTTCAGTACATGGGGTTCAGGTGTCCTGAGAGGAAAGGAGTTGCTGACTTTTTACAAGAAGTAATTCTAACTTTAGTTTAGATTTTACTTTTTTCGTGACTTTTTGCTAAGAAGTAAAATATATTAGACATGATTCAAATTCGTTTGGTGGGCATTGATAGGTAACATCAAGGAAAGATCAAGAGCAGTATTGGGTACACAAAGATGAGCCTTATAATTTTGTTACCGTCACGGAATTTGCAGAAGCATTTCAATCATTTCATGTTGGCCGGAAACTAGGGGATGAGCTTGCTGTTCCATTTGACAAAGCCAAGAGTCACCCTGGTTCTTTAACCACTGAGAAGTATGGTGTAAGCAAAAAAGAATTGTTGAAAGCATGCATAGCGAGAGAATACTTGCTTATGAAGAGGAACTCATTTGTCTACATATTCAAGATAGCTCAAGTGAGTAGCAAGCAAAGCCTTACTATCATTTCATTTAGTGTAAAGAAAATTGAAATTATGAGTAGCGTAAACATTTATAGATTGGCTAAACAAATCAACTAATCGTGTACTTCTTCATCCTCTTCATTTCAGCTTATTCTGATGGCAACAATTACAATGACATTATTTTTGAGAACTGAGATGCCTAAGAACACAACAGAAGATGGTGGAATTTTCATGGGTGCTTTGTTCTTTACTCTTATTTCGATTATGTTTAATGGTTTCTCAGAGTTTGCATTGAGCATTATGAAACTTCCAGTATTTTTCAAGCAAAGAGATCTTCTCTTTTTTCCTGCTTGGGCATACACCCTACCTACATGGATCCTCAAGATTCCAATCACATTCGTAGAAGTTGCTATTTGGGTTTTGATGACTTATTATGTCATAGGATATGATCCAGACGTTGGAAGGTAATATAAAATCAAGCTTTGTACATTGGTTAAGAGTTTTTGGTCTCATGTTCTGATGGAAGCTATTAATTGCAGGTTTTTTAAACAGTACTTTCTACTCCTATGCATTAATCAGATGGCTTCTGCACTTTTTCGGTTCATTGGGGCGTTAGGAAGGAACATCATTGTTGCAAATACATGTGCCTCATTTGCTTTACTTGCAGTTATGGTAATGGGTGGATTTATCTTGTCAAGAGGTAAAGAAGTGTGAAACTAACAGAACCTATAGATTTCTTTCTTCGCATTATGCTGTTGCTTAGAGTTTGCATGCACTCTCTTAACTCTCTCAGATGATGTAAAGAAATGGTGGATATGGGGCTACTGGTTTTCACCTATGATGTATGGGCAAAATGCTTTAGTTGTTAACGAATTCCTCGGGAAGAGTTGGAGTCATGTAAGCATCATTTTCTTGAATTTGAGCAGAAGTAAAGCAAATTGGATAACTTGGGAAAAATAATTTGAGGGACATAATCTAACAGTTGTGGAAAATGCTGTTTGGCAGGTTCCTCCAAACTCCACAGAACCATTAGGAGTATCAGTCATGAAATCTCGTGGGCTTTTTCCAGAAGCTTACTGGTATTGGATTGGTGTAGGTGCTACGATCGGATATATTTTCATTTTCAATTTCCTCTTCACTGTGGCTCTAACTTACCTTGACCGTAAGTAACCAAATAACTTGTTTTATGATTTCGGAATTATGCTGTAACACTCATCAAGTCTGATTGAAGTTACTTAGTGTTCAATTTGTCATAATAAAATGGTGAATATGCTGCAGCATTGGGGAAGCCTCAGGCAATTCTCTCTGAAGAAACCTTGGCAGAGAGAAGTGTTAGCAAAACAGGAGGGTCGATTCAGCTATCATCACAAGGAAATAATATTTCTTCTGGTGGGTTATTAAGCTCCCAAGTTCAAGTTTCGGTTTCTGGTTTAAGGGATTCTAGACTAACTAAGTTCAATACAAATATCTGCAGAAAGGGGAAATGATATTCAGAAAACTGCATCGTCCAGGTCAATGTCGTCAAGAGTGGGCAGCATTAGTGAAGCTGAGCAGAACAAGAAAAGGGGAATGGTTCTACCATTTGAACCCTATTCCATCACTTTTGATGAAGTTAGATACGCTGTAGATATGCCACAGGTATTATATGAGACTTTTATTTGAGATGAAACTTAGAGAACCAGCTTATGAATTTGCCAGTTTTTCAATACTAGTTCCAAGTTTAAAACAGAAAATGACCCGTATGCGTTAAGCTACTTGAGTTGTTTTCTTAGTTTTCATTCTGAAATCCAAAGCGCTTGCAAAACTCTGTTGCTATTAGTAAAGGAATTAGGTTCAAAATACCTATTTGATTCCTGAATCTGGTATCACTGATATATTGTACATAAAGAATTTTGGCTATGCTTCAGGAAATGAAATCGCAAGGTATTAGCGAAGACAGACTAGAACTTTTGAAAGGGGTGACTGGTGCTTTCAGGCCAGGAGTTCTTACGGCTCTAATGGGTGTAAGCGGGGCTGGTAAAACCACTTTAATGGATGTCTTGGCAGGTAGGAAAACGGTTGGATATATAGACGGAAGGATCACAATATCTGGGTACCCAAAGAAGCAAGAAACATTTGCCCGCATATCAGGTTACTGTGAACAAACTGATATCCACTCTCCTTATGTCACAGTGCAAGAGTCCTTGCAATATTCTGCGTGGCTAAGGTTGCCTCCTGAAGTCAATTCAGAAACCAGAAAGGTGACTCCCTGTCAACAGAAGTGTTTAGTCTAGGCAAATTAAGTCATTGCTGAAAACCTAACAATTTGAATGCAGATGTTCGTTGAGGAGGTTATGGAACTCGTGGAGCTGACTCCATTGAGGGAAGCAATTGTTGGGTTGCCTGGAGTCAATGGTCTTTCAACTGAACAGCGCAAGAGACTGACTATTGCGGTTGAGCTTGTGGCTAACCCTTCTATAATATTCATGGATGAACCAACCTCAGGACTTGATGCCAGGGCAGCAGCAATAGTGATGAGAACAGTGAGAAACACAGTGGATACAGGAAGAACAGTGGTTTGCACCATCCACCAGCCAAGCATCGACATATTTGATGCTTTTGATGAGGTAGGTTGATATATTCCGAGATTAAATACATTTTGATTTCTATTGTTACGAGAGCGCTAAGCTAAACTATTTTGAACTGTAGTTATTTCTTCTGAAACGAGGAGGTGAAGAAATATATGTTGGTCCCTTGGGCCGCCATTCTGCCTATTTGATCAAATACTTTGAGGTGAGCCAATAATACACGAGACCACTTGATTTTCCAACATTTACAGTTCATGTACTAAGATATACGGCTTATTTTTCTTAAGGGAATCAATGGAGTTAGTAAAATTAAAGACGGGTATAATCCAGCAACGTGGATGTTGGAGGTGACTTCAGCAGGACAAGAAGCAGCCCTTGGGGTTAACTTTGCAGATTTATACAAGAGTTCAGAATGGTACAGGTAAGGACACGTAACACTCCCAGACGACAATTCAGTTTTGACATTTTATTCAAATTTGTCAAAATATATAGAAATTAAAATGTAAAATGGTAAAACGAATATCACTGTTGACCACGCGGATCTAGCTATTAATAGTCTATGGTGAATACTCAGGAGAAACAAAGCATTGATCAAGGAACTTAATACACCTCCTCCAGGCTCCAAAGATCTGTACTTCCCAACTAAATACACGCAGTCTTTTTCAACTCAATGTATGGCCTGCCTGTGGAAACAACATTGGTCATACTGGCGAAACCCGCCTTACATTGCCGTGAGGCTATTATTCACAACTTTCATAGCTCTAATGTTTGGGACGATATTCTGGGATTTAGGCTCCAAAAGGTAAATATATGGTTTCGGGATTTCAAATTCTTCTTTTCGTATTCTTTTTCAAATTCTTAGTGCTCAATTTAATTTCAAGTTCACGGAATGCAGGAGAAGGCAACAAGATCTCTTTAATGCAATGGGTTCTATGTATGCCGCTGTTCTATTTATTGGCGCGCAGAATGCTATATCGGTGCAGCCAGTCATTGATGTTGAGAGAACAGTTTTTTATAGGGAAAGAGCGGCGGGAATGTATTCAGCTTTGCCGTATGCCTTTGGACAGGTAAATTACTCATGCTTTAATGTGAAGGTCAAGAGGACAGAAAACATCTACACCTCTCTTTGGTCTCTCTATAATTAGGAAAAGGAATACGGGAAGCACTGGCAATCTGAATTTACTGAAAAATGAAATGAGAAGTAAACAACAATGAAATTCAAACCATATACAATTTGGGTGAAAAAAAAGTAAAATCTAATTATTTTTTTCCAATAAACTACTCCTGATCTAATGATACAAGTGCAAAACTAAGTAATGCATTATTGAAGATTACTGAAAGAGTAAAAGCATATATAATTGGAGAATCTTTTTAAAGTTTACTAGAGATAGTATGAATTTTCGCTCACCAAATCCCTTGTTATGCAGGTTGCAATTGAAATCCCATACATCTTTGTTCAGACTGTAATCTATGGAATCATAGTTTATGCGATGATTGGATTTGAGTGGACAGTTGCCAAGTACTTTTGGTATATGTTTTTCATGTTCTTCACTTTATTATACTTCACATTTTATGGGATGATGGCAGTGGCAGTTACTCCTAACCACAACATCGCCGCCATAGTTTCATCCGCTTTCTATGCAATATGGAACCTTTTCTCAGGATTTTTAGTTCCACGAACAGTAAGTCTTACTATTAATACTAATTTATCCCAAGATGAAATCACAACTCACAAGGACTAAACATTACCATTTTTTTCTTCTTCTATGACAGAGGATTCCAGTTTGGTGGAGGTGGTACTATTATATTTGCCCAGTCTCTTGGACTTTGAATGGATTAGTTGCTTCACAGTTTGGCGACATACAGGACAAGCTTGACACAGGAGAGACAGTGGAGCATTTTGTGAGGAGATATTTCGGGTTTAGACACGACATGGTTGGATACGTCGGGCTCATTACTGTTGGTTTCACGGTGCTATTTGGGTTCATATTTGCCTTTTCGATTCGGGTATTTAACTTCCAAAAAAGATAGTATTGTCACCCATTGAAATTTTCATTACATCAAGCTCTCTGGTCTGATATTGGTGAATGTCCAATATACAAGACAGAAGCAAGAGTTGTGCTCTCTATAGCTGTAAAATTGTGCCATAAAACCCTACAAATCTTCCAAGTTCATGTAGAATACAACCCAAGTTATATCATGAAAATGAGAAAGTTGAAATTCCTAGCAATGATTAATTAATTGCCTGAAAAGGGTACACTAGCAAGAAATCAATTAAGTCAGGCACCAACTTTTTTGCATTAATTCTGTGTACATCAATTAGTAGTAGCATGAAATGAAACAGTGTACTTCCCACATGTTACAGAATACACACTAGTTTGAAGAACACAAATTGCAAAAACTAAAGCACAAACAATTCTATCAACAAACTGAAGCAAACCCTCAAGTCTAAGAGGCAAAATGTCAAACAACTAGAGATCAAATTACACAAACAGCATGCAGAATTAATATCTCAAAATCATATATATATATATAGATTATATATAATTACGAATATATAAAATGCAAAGATTACCTGTTTGAGTAACCATGACGTCTGAATGCGCCTCAGGTTCGATTCCACACTCTTTTTCGTTTCTAGTCCTTTGCGTTGCTCGGTTTAATTCATATAATAGTCTCATTTAAAAGTGTGTTGTATTTATTATTTTCTTTTACAAAAATATCATCTACATCCCTTCTTGTTGTTTTTTTTTTCCTTATTATTCTCTCCCTCTCAACAAAATTTCTGTGCGAGTTGCACACACCACCATTTTTGTATGGGTTTAGAGTTTTTTAACTCCCTATTATATGCATACAACTTGTATAATCCCATCTGATTCTACTTTACTCCAAAATTTGTAATATGGTACGAATTACCCTCATTTCGGGAGTAACTCGCATTACATTAAAAAATTTGGGGTGAAATAGAACCACTTGGTTAAACGCAACATTCTGTGGGATTAAATACTTGCACCATTAAAAAAATAATATTAAATTCTAATAATATTATTAGAATTTAAAAGGTAAATGCCCCTTATAAAAATCTATTAATACAAAAAATAGATAATTAATATTAATTTAGAAACTCATGAAACTAAAAAAAAAAATATACAATTTGAGTGATTCATAATAACTTATGTGTCAATACACTTTTTTTTATCTGTATGTCTTAGGCCTTTTTTTGATATTATATATAAAGTTTAATTCTTCAAAAAAAATATATATACACATTTTTTAACTAATGGGTGTTATAAGCACAATATCTATATTATATGGGTGTTTTAAGCATTTATCAAAATTAATGAGTGTTATAAGCACAATATTTATATTATACGGGTGTTTTAAGCACTTATCCAAAATAAATAGGTGCAAAATACACATTTAAAAATTAATGGGTGTTATACGCACAATTTTTATATTATGGAGTGTTTTAAGTAGCTATTCCAAAAAAATATGTATCAATATACACATTTTAAAATTAATGGGCGTATAACGCACATTATCTATATTAATGAATGATTTTAGTACTTAATCCTTTTAGTATGGGATTTTGTTTATTGTCTTATAATCTTTGGCTGGTTTGAAAACTCTTTGTTTTTGTATTTGTTTTTGTATTTTTTTCAAAAAAATAGAAACCAAATATGTGTTTGGACCAATTTGTATTTTGTTTATCTCTTGTTCTTCTTCTTCTTTCTCCATTATATATATATATATTTATATCCATAGGTATAGATTCCTTCCTCACAACACCAAAACTCCTTCAGTAGCTCACGACAACCTCTCAAGCCCTCCAATTCAATGTCCATTCCATGCCCTGAACGACCCAAAACCTCAGACCAAATTCCTTCACAATCTCAGACCTCCACCAAACACACTTTCTCTCTCTTTATTTCTCTCACTCTCTCTGTATCGAATTGGGTGTAAGGGTTGGTGGTGGGTTGAATTGGTGTTTGGGGTTTTGAATTGGGGGGTAGAGTTTCAAATTGGGTGGTGGTGGGTTGCGAATTGGTAGTTGGGTTCCCGTGGTCGTGGTGGTGGTGGTGTGTGTATATATATATATACATGTGTGTATTTGCAGTGGCGGTGGTGTGTGTATATATATATATATGTGTGTTAGAACAAAGAACAAAAAAACACCAAATTGGTGTTCTTGATTTTTGGCCCAAAAATGTTTTTGTTCTAGTACTGTTCATCAAAATATTTTCCCTAAAAAATGCACCCAAATATGATTTTGTTCGGTGGAAAAAACAAAAACAAATACAAAAACATAGCCTTACAAACGGGGCTTTATGTTTATTAAAACTTGGAATAAACTTGGGTATGTGCATTAAACCCCTTCCAAAAGAAAATCCCTCATACTATGGTAAAAAATACAAATAACCTCCTAAATTAATATTGTACAATAAACCTCCTAAACTATAACCAAAAAAGAAAATATCACATTGTCTTCAAATTTGATGGCATAATATTTATTTAAATTTGTGTGAATTAACACATAAGTTTTATAATTAATTAAAAAAATAATGCTTTTAGATTCTTTTAAACAATTTGAGTATAATGTTTAAAAATGATTAAGTAATTATTCAAAACTATTTATATACATAACATAACATGAGAAAAAAAAAATTTGTTATTAATAAAATTTCGAAATCTATTATGAATATACATCATATCAAAAGAAACTTTTTATTTATGGCAAAAAAATTTAAACTTAGGATAATAAATTTTGGGAAAATTATACAAACTTTCCCTAAACTTTGACCTAATTACAGAAAATACCCCTAATATTTGAATAATATTAATTACTATCCCTTAGAACACTGGAGCAGAGCCCCAGTTAGATTTGTGCGTGAATTTACTTAAAAACCCTTGTTTTATATTATATTTTAAGAATATAATGAAATATCACAAAAGAACTATTTTGCCCTCATATTATTGAAGGAAACCGATGATTTTTGCAGTTTCATAAAACCCAGATGTGGGCTAGAAGGAAATTTGTTTTTAACACTCCTTTTCATTTTTCATTTTCTTTTGGCCTTTAATTATGCCCTCTTTTTTTTATGTAATTGTTTGTTTTGTGAAGGGCATTTTGGTTAAAATTATAAGGCACTGAGTCTATTTTCTTTCAAAGCAATTTTTTTTTTCTTTTGATTGATTTGGTTCACCCCAGATTAGGAAATAGTTAATTTGCAGCCTAATTTGATTTTTGGATTATTTATGACATGTATTTGATACATCCAATAACATAGGTTTCTAGTTGATTCTTTTTCTTTTCTTTTTATTTATTTATTTTTGTGAGATCTGTATTGGATTTTGCATGTTCTTTTCTCCATCTTTTTTCAAGAATTTTTTTTTCTACTTAAATTGTGTTTTATAATTTAATTTATAGAATCTTTTTATTTAAGCTTCTGGGGTTTAAACTAACATTGATGTTAATGGAATTTGCTAAAACATTGATGTTTGTGTTTTCTGGAACAAACAATTTCAATTTTTATATTTTTTTAAATGAAATTGTGAGGGCAATTTGGTAAAAAAAGTTAGGGTATTTAAGTAATTTTGTATGTAAAAGTAAGGGTTAAATTGGAATATGCATATATAAGGGCAAATTTGGAAGTTCACTCCAAAAATAAAAAATTTCGTCGTTGACTTTTAACGGAAGGGGTTATGTGTTACACCGGAGCTGGTTTTAAGGGTATTTTATGATATTATTGAAATGTAAGGGGTACCGCGTGCAATTAGGTCATAATTTAGGGATATTTTGTGTAATTTTCCATAAATTTATTGTTTGAAAAACAAAATAATTACAACGCATTACTTATGTAATATAATGTTTTAGAGTGTATTTCATTTCAGTTTTGCTAATTTTAGTAACCCCTAAACTATTTTTAAGCTTATTTCATCTTTTTTAAAAAGTTGAGAAAATTGAATTAATTTTTTAATATTAACTTGTATTATAATCAAAGAGGTCTCAAACATGTAATAATATGGACTTCATGCAAAAAGTTGGAGTATTTATAGGTCATTTCCTCTCCTTACATTTTGTAGATTATCTTAGAATTATTTTTAATATTCTGTACATATTCTTCAAAGTTCATGGGTTGGATCTAGATTGTATTAGTTCCTCCTACGATATATTATGTTTCTTTTCTTTTAGAACTTCTAGAATTTTTCTTTTTAACTTTCAAATATATAGTGCTAAAAAGAGTTGGAGTGACATGGATGGGTTTCAATTGGAATATTACAAAACAATTTGCTTCTATCATTAAACCAATCAATTACAGTATTCCGATTACATTTTGCATATACACTCCAAAAATTATTTATCTGATTTAAAATAACGTAATCTTGAACAACTATAGTTTGACACATGAGTAATTGTCCAAGATTCTACTGAGACATTTTCTTATGAATGTACTTGTGAGATCACATGATCCTAGTCCATACAAAAATTCCTCTTTTTTAAAAAGTGTAGAGGCGCATAAAATAATTATGTTACATAGTTCAAACCTTTTTTTAAAATAAAATAAAATAAAATCATGGGGAGTATGAGGCAATATATGTGAAATGTAATGGACTGTTTATGTATATTGTTCATCACTTTTTGTATAACTTCAAATAAAGGTGTTGTGCTCACCAAGATTAATTCCAGCGAGATACAAATGAGATGGTAAATGAATACGACTGCAGCGGTGCAGCCAGAATTGGCTAGATTTGATGCTAAAAGCTTGACCAGCCACCAACCTGTAGTTTTGGGCCTGGACGATTTCGTCTCTCAATAGGTCGGGTTGGCTAAGCCCACCTCGGCTAATTGATTATCTAAAATAATTTTAATCAAGGCATGATTATTATTACTACAATATTCATGATTTTCAATTTTTTTTGAAATAGTTACCACTTGATTTGTGTTTAGCCTAGTTAGATTAGACTGAAAATAAGTCGAAATGTAAGAATCCAATTTTTTTACCCACCAAAATCAAATTGAGTAAGAATCCAATTTTTTTACCCACCAAAACCAAAATCAAATTGAGTTCTTATATTTCCTAAGATTGTTTAAAGAGAGAAGGGTAAATTATATTTTCATCCAATGTTGTTAGTGTAAATTACACCCGCATTTTCTCTTATTTTGCTAATTACAATTTCATCCCCTGAGACTCATATCCGGCGACCGGATATATGAAATTACTTTTATACCCCTTTTTATATTTATTTTAAATATTCTTTTATGTTAAATTGCCTATTTACCCTTCCATCATCTTCTTCATCTCACCTAAAAACCCTTCAAATCAAACTCTAACCCTAAAATAAACTATGTCACTACTACCGCTTCATCACCATTACTACCAATTATCAAACCTCAATTCCTACCCATACTCAATTAATTGTCCATTTTCAATGACAGAAAAATTAAAACAAAATGACATATATATGTATATCTATCTATCTATATATATATATATATACGCACATATATATCTATATACAGATATGTGTGGTGGTTGAAGAGGTGGCGGTGGCAGTGGGGGTGTAGGACCAATCCGTGGCAAAGGGCCTAACCAAAATGACATATATAACTAGACCTGTAAACGGGTTGGATTCGGATCAGATCTGTCCTGATTCGATCCGAACCCGATAAGCTTATATCCGATCCGATCCGACCCGATAACCAGATGGATTTTTACTTTATTGATCCAAATCCGAATTTGTTAATTTTCGGATATCCGATCCGATAACCCGATCCGATTAAGTAAAAAAAAATACAAAAAATTATTTTTTTTATTTTTATTTTTATGTTATTTTTTAAGAATATTAAATACTAAATTATATATTTTACAATCAATGCTTATAATACATGACTATAAAAACACAAAAATGAAAAAACGAAAAAAAAAATTGAAATATAATTAAGTATATTATTTAATATTTACATATTAATAACATAATATATATGTGTATATATAAAATTAATCGGATCGGTTTATTATCGGATCGGATTAGGCAAATCCAAATCCAATTTGTTAAGAAATCGGATTATCGGATTCGGATCGTATTTGGGTTATCGAATTTTTTTTTCAATCCAAATCCGGCTAATCGGATCGGATTCGGGTCAAAATCCAATCCATTGACAGGTCTATATATAACTATATATATATATATACGCACATATATATCTACATACATATGAAATGGGTGTGTTGATTTTTTTGATGTTTTTGATCTAAATCATGCTTCTTATAGGACGTGTTTGTTGATTTTGGACCCAATTTATGCTTTTATGAATATAGATCGAATTTGCCCAATACCCAATGCTCAATTTCTTGAATTCTTTCTGGGTTTTAGCCTACACTTTTGAAATTTGGATTCAATTGTAATTTTTCAGAAGTGTGGGATGGTTTGGGGAATTTATTTTAGGTAATTGATTTCAGTTTGGTGCCCTTTTTTCTGGGCATTGATTTTTCAGATGGGGGTGTTAGTATAGTTGTGAATTTATTGGGATTTAAGGTAGTGGTAGAAAACGTTGTTGATTTATTGATTGCAACTTAATTGATTATTGTGCGTGGCAATTTTAAAGTATATAGGCATGGATTACCTATGTTTCCATATTGAAATTGGATGTTTGAAATTGAAAGGGGTTGAAAGGAAAATTAACAATTGAATTATTATGTTTTTCTTGTAAATAGAAGTTCAAAATTTCTGATGATCCGGTTGCTTTAATTGATTGAATTCCATGTTTAAATTTCATACATACGCATATATATATATATAAAAGTGATGAGGGTAGTTTAGGCATTTCACATCATTTTGGATGGGCAAACAAGTCTTTACACACATATAAGGGTAATTTAGTCATTTCGCATTTCAGATTTTGGTTGACCCGGTTTGACCTCGCCGGAGAATGAGTTGAAGGGATGAAAGTGAAACAAATAGGGGATGAAACAGTAATTAACGAAACAAGAGGGGTGAGGGTGTAATTTACTTTAATAGCAGGGGGTCAAACTATAATTTACCCAAGAGAGAAAGTCACTTGTTTAGATGCATTTTGAAAAATTGAACATAAAAAATATTGAAAATTCAGTAATACTATAGGAGTCCATCGCATGTGAAGGTCATATGAACTTGGACTTACATGTTGAGTCCAAGTTTGTCTAATATTTTTCATTTGAGTGGTGTTAGTAAAAAGGACGTGTCTCTAATACTACCAGTTAATGTTTTTATATATAATCCACACATACAATTGATGAATATATTGTTATTGTGAGTCAAGTTTTCATTAATAGTCATGAAAATTGGATTTTGTAAATTAAAAGCGCCAAAGAATAAAAATATGAAAGAGTGTGTACTACATTTTGTATATATATGTTATATAACAGCCCAATATGTATTAGGGTAGCTCAATTTAGAAGGAAAATTACATGTTTACCCCAAATTCAAAGAAAAAGAGAATACAAAAATATAAAAGTTTGTTAACCATATCCAATTGAAATAATTAATGTGTATGAAGTCAAATTAGTACGTATTTACATTCTACAAAAATGAATAGACAAATCTACACTTATGGTATCAAGTCGTGTCGCAAGACCTCAAAAACAGTTCAATTGCTCATCCATGGTCCATCATTAATATTACAGTTTTAATTTTGAAAAAAGAAGATCTGTAGAGTAATAAAGTTATAGTAATTGTAATTTTTATCGGAAAAATACGTACACTAACGTGTCATATCTTAAGTATTGATAATTTAAAAAAGTGTTAATTATTATTTTACTTCAATTTGAAACATTGATTAATATATTTGTGTATATAACCTACCTTACTTTTCATATAAGCGTGAATCCTTCCACCTAAACCACACAAAACTGACACAAGTCATAGATTTATTTTAATGACATTGAACGAAGTTATATATAGTAACAAAATTTAATATATATATATATATATATATAGTCCATAAGACCTCGAGACCTTAAATCTTGGCCACCACATTTTGAGAGTTTAAGCTGCTTGAGAAAGCATCTTCTAGTTCATCAGTCACACACATGTTTCCAAAGTTGATTTCTTTTGCTTTATATATTATTAAGTATATGTTTTTATATTATTTCATACATAATAAAGGTCAAATTAATGACATATAGATAAAGAGAAGTAAATTACCACAAGGAAGAAAGAAATAAATAAAAAAATGTCTAAACAAACAAGAAGATAAAAAATAATATATTAATTGCCAAAAGTTGCTATCTTTTTTTTTTTTTTTTTTTTTTCCACAAAATCAGATCAAACACATCTCCAATCCATTCTCACTCCAATTTATTTACCAACAAGACAAAAATGTGCGAGAGATTGTGATTAATTAATTTACCAGAGGGAAAAAAATCGACTCTGTATTAATTTAATCATCACACGGAATGGGGTGGTTAAATCTCTCAATCTGCTTTCAAGCAACATTCAAAACCTATACTTGGCCGTTGTCACACTGTATTAAATATTTAAATATAATAGTGCACATTTGAAAATTCATTAACTTCTTTGTTGTGAGTTAAAATAAGTGGGAGCAACACCTTTTCAACTACGAAAGTATAAGCATTGTGTGACACACACACACTCCACGCAACAGTTTCAACTAGACATTTCAAATATATATATACATATATGTATATATTTACTTTTCATTTTTTGTTATATACCTGATTTTACAAGACTTTTCTCAAGTCATTTTTGGCACGATTGTAGACGGACAATATGGATTGCTTTGCACGAATTTTGTAAATTAGTTGAGGTGAAACCTTGGACATCTCTGTAATCGAAAAAAAAAATTTCAGAGAATTTATAACAATACCCTATATTTGATATAACATCTTATTTCACCTATTCATGCCACAAACAATCAGAGCAAGAATTAAATAATACCTGTTTTCCTACAATAGGAATCTGTCAAATAAAATAACCTTCTAAATGTCAGCATTACATGCATTTAGTAGGGTCAGGATTCTAGAAAACCATATTTTATACCAAATATATGAGGTCAGGGTTGTTCTGTATTTGTATCATATTCCAATGTTAAATATAAAAAAGTGAAGTTTTTTAATGTGTTCATCAACTTAGATGCATGAACCCTAATTAAATAGTGTTTCTACATCGAAAATAGAGTTCGACAGATCTTCCCCGGATCCATGGGGATTTCGTACACATGGGACATACGATCCTAACATTTTATGATACTTCGGGATAGGATCGGATTTAATTTGCTAATTAATTTTGTTTATATTATTGTCAAATGTGCGCTGTAATTTTAAATGACAGAACTAAATCATGCTTAATTCCATCATTGCTGTCTGATTAATATATAGTAATTTAAGTAGGATTTTGAAAGTTTTACCCAAAATTCCAAAGTTGATATTTTGAATAGGCAATTATAATGATAATAATTCATTAATGTCATGCTAATCTCACTTGATCCGTCATGCTTAGTACATCAAAATGCATCAACTACAATATAAATATAGTAGTCGTACAAAATAAGCATCTTATGATGGATTGTGATTTTGAAGACCGTGACAAAGACTACTCAAGAGTACAATTATATACTTTTGTTTAAAGTAACATAGGTTTGATTCAAATGTGCATTAATTCAAAGATGTGTATAAATCACACTTTTGATTATTTCTCAAAACTGATGAGTGATAATCATTATACTTTGGTAAAAGGGTATTAAAGTTTTTTCAAAAGTATTAACAATACTTGGTCCTCATCTAGTCATCACCATTCTTTAGCAGAATAAAAACTCTCTAAATTAAAATAAAGAAAGTTAGTCGTCATCTGCTTTTTATGATGCAATTGCATGCGTCTGTTGAGATTTGTTACTATGGGGTCAATACGTGGGAACCTCAACTATACCTTGTACTTGTTATAATAATAATAATAATAATAATAATAAATCACATGTTTTTCCCGAGAATACATATAATCCAGAGAATTTCCTTGGAAATATTGTAACTTTTTCGAAGGAGAGGCCACAAATTTACGTCGTTGGAAAAAAGAATTAGCAAGAAAGGTAGGGGAAATTCTGAATTTCCAAGTAGAGAAAACTCTGTAACTTCTAAACCATTAACTTTTAATTATACATACTCTTTTTAGGTTAAAAGGTGAGATTACACTGAGTAAAAAGAAAAAAGGAAAAAAATTTTACTAATTGAGACTTTCATACTCATTTCTCAAGGAAGGACAGGAAAATGGTGGGGAAGTAAAATGTATTGGGGCTGAGGGAAGCATAGACTTCTTTGGCATTATTTTATATGGATTTCTTGTCCTACAAACATCTATTCATACTATCAAAGCATTAAAAACATCTTCCTTTTTCTTTTTCTGTTTTTTTTTTTTTTAATTTGGAGAAACCAAAAGTCCAAAAGGACTTTGTCACCTATACATATATTTAATTTAAAAAAGAAAAAGAGAGGGCGTACAGAGAGGGGTATATAATGCTAATAACATGACTCCTCAAGACGAGATATTTAATGGGCTCGAGTAAAAGATGTATAAAATGAGTTATTTGCTTTTCAAATGTCATTAATTAGTTTAATTCACTGATTAAATATCGAGATCTTCTCTTAATAACATTACACATGTAAATTCCTAGAAGCTAAAGCCAGACCACCTGAGCTTTTTCAGGTAAAAAGGCTGAGTTGAGATCTGCAGCATATATATACATATATATCATCAAACACAATGATCAAATATATAACTTGTTTGGTTATGTGAGAATCATTTCCCTTGGAAATAAAGGAATCTATCATAGTCAAGGCACTTGGTTTGGAGGGGATATATATTTGAAATCCTTAGTTATAAATTATAATGGACAATCTCTAGTATACATACTGATGTATACACTAAGCAGACAACTCTGACTTAGGACCTTTGACAATAAAAGATTTAATTTAATTTAATTTTCTCTCTTTCTGACTTTTTATAAAAGAACTGCACTAATTCCTTCTTTGAGGACTTGGATTTTCCCTGCACCAGAGGACGAAATATTGATTTCACGCTATAGCAAAATTATAAGTACAATAATTCCCACACTTACCAAAAAGAGAAAAAAAGGAAGAGAGAGGAGAAATATATATACTATATATATATGTGTGTATTTCCTAAGATACATTCCACAAGAAAGTTCCATAATGTATTGCCTTTTAGGCTTTTTAACCAGTGGGAGGATAGTGTATCTCAGGGTTGGGTTGAATGAATGCTTGCTTAAACAACACCTTTAGTTGGGGAGTTTTGTTTAGTTGTTGCTCATGTCATGATTCCCCAGGATTAGGTACAACTAAAAGAAAAGAAAAAAGTATCACTAACTGCTAAGTTGTGGACAGAAAAGGAGAAAAGTTATAGAAAGAAATATATATAAAGCTAAACAAGAAGTATATCATATGTAAAGATAAAATTATTACAAAGAATAGTGGAAAGATACGTTAAAACTCGAATGGACAAGCACGCATTAAATTATAAGATTGATATTATTTACCATCAAGAGTTATAGTTTAGTGGTACGTACCTTCTAGTCTTTCGAAGTAGAATGCCGGAGATTCAACTCTCACAGGTACAAGATGGGTGCCTGAATATCATATAAAAAAAAATAAAACGACATAAAGATTCAAGCTGGTTTCGACAAAAATAATATTATTCTTCGTATTTGGCAAGTTTCTAGACAGATAAAAATAAATTCCATGACTTTCAAATAAAATAAAATAAAATCCAGAATCTTAATCTACCACTGAATCACCAAAGTTGCACACACTTCTACTCATTTCATTTATGTTCAAGTCTTACGCTTCATGTATAATTATGATAAAGGACAGAGCAAATCCCAAGTAATTAGTAGCAATACATGACTTGTGTACTGGCAAACAACTTTAGATATTTAAATATATATGGGAATCTTTCATTGTTTTACTTACTGATTATTTACATTCAAATACAAAAGTTCAGTAGTTAAACAGCCCATCATAGTCTAATTCACAGTCTTCAGAAGGGAGTTCATGTTAATCAATAGTATCGTTTATTACGATAATTACTTAATGTGCTGAAAGCATGAAACAAGAAAAATTATATCAGAAAAAATGCAAAAAATCTATCTCGAAAACATTTATCTAAAAAGTTATCCAACACATTTATCTCGAAAACACAACACTCATGCAACAGTTGCAACTATAATACCATTATATATACCAAATTTAATAGACGGTTTTAAATGTAGTTACGGTGGAGGAATATTGAGTGAATTTAAATTGCTGTACCTAGACATAAATAGTTGGCATCATAACGGCAACTTTATGGACTCCCCACGGTCAGTTCCATTATTTTTAGTCTTTTTTATTTTTTATGTTCCTATGAACTACAATTACATCAACCCTTACATCAACCAACAAACAAAGCATTTTAAAGTTGACTCTTTGCACCCCACATGCTATGTATTTATATATATAAACCCTTCTCTCCTATCATAATTCCTCAAAAATACCAAGTCCCTTCAACTACAGATGCAACAGAGAAAGAGACAGACATTATTGTCTCTCTCCGCTTCTCAAATAAACACTTCAAAGATAGAGAGAGCACAAGTTCATTTCTTTGCAGGAAACTTTGAAATAAGCTCTTGGGCTTCCGTGCAGTAACAATGGAGAGTGGTAGAATCAGTAGTGCACGTATAAGTAGTTCTAATATATGGAGGAACAATGCGGTGGAAATTTTTTCCAGGTCATCTCGGGAAGAAGATGATGAAGAAGCTCTCAAATGGGCTGCTATCGAGAAACTACCAACGTATCTACGTATACAGAGAGGTATACTGACAGAAGAAGAAGGGCAGCCAAGAGAAATTGATGTAAAGAGTCTTGGACTACTTGATAAAAAGAATCTGTTAGAGAGGCTTGTGAAGATTGCGGAAGAAGATAATGAGAGGTTCTTGTTGAAGTTCAAGGAACGCATTGAACGGTAATCTCACAGAAAACACACAATCTTGCATCATTAAACTGTATACACTGATCTACATATTTCCTTAATTTTAATCTGAATCATTCTTTTAAAATCAATTTATTTGAGTTTTACATGTTTTTTAAAATGCCCAGAGTTGGAATTAATCTTCCAACTATTGAAGTTCGGTTTGAGCATTTAAATGTTGAAGCGGAGGCTTATGTTGGCGGTAGAGCATTGCCTACTCTATTCAACTTCTCGATTGGTATGCTAGAGGTATTTCATCTTGCAAATGAATAAAACATTTATTTACATTATTTACACTATCAATTTTCATTTAAAAATTACTCACTCTGCAATATCTCTCTCGCAAGGGGTTCATAAATTATCTCCATATTCTTCCTAGTAGAAAGAAACCATTACCAATTCTTCATGATGTCAGTGGAATCATCAAGCCTGGCAGGTGGGGATCACAAAAATATTACAACTGCCCAATTTGAACTCTCCTAGCTTCCTATTTCTGATTTAATTTAACCATTTCTGCAGAATGACATTGCTTTTAGGCCCACCAAGCTCGGGAAAAACCACACTGCTGCTAGCTCTGGCTGGAAAACTGGGTTCAGATCTAAAAGTAAGATATTGTAGTCATTTAACAAAATCCCAGATTTGCTTCATCTGCAAAACTTTTATGTGTTTGTGTGTATATGAATTCTTCGTAAGGCTCGTGATCTTATATTATTCTATACATCTTTATGAAATTATAGGTTTTGGGGAAAGTGACATACAATGGCCATGAAATGGATGAATTTGTTCCACAGAGGACATCAGCCTATATAAGTCAATATGATCTTCATATAGCAGAAATGACTGTGAGAGAAACATTGGCTTTTTCAGCAAGATGTCAAGGGGTCGGACCACGTTATGGTCAGATAAAGTTCGATGAAATTTGATAATATTAACTTAGTAACAAGAATTATATCGGGTTTAAATAAGTTGGGTTGAATTTGGGAAATTTGCAGAAATGTTGGCAGAATTGTCAAGGAGGGAGAAGGAAGCAAACATAAAGCCAGATCCTGATCTTGATATGTACATGAAGGTAAGGAAGAAGCTCAAGAACAATATATTTATTGTTATTTGAAGACATTTATGCTAGAGTATAATTGTCTTGAGATAGCCATATATATTTATTTACTATATAATGAAGATTTTATACTTATAACCTGTAGGCAGCATCACTAGAAGGCCAGGAGGCAAGTGTTGTCACAGATTATGTTCTTAAGGTACTAACCTGAACTTCATCTAAGCTAGTGAGAAGATTATCTGCAACGATTGAAGAATCTGATATATCCTTTCTAATTTTCAAAATGCACAGATTTTAGGACTGGAAGTTTGCGCAGATACCATCGTGGGTGATGAAATGCTGCGAGGTATTTCTGGCGGGCAGAAAAAGAGAGTAACAACAGGTAAAAGCATGGAAAAGCTCAGTGTACTTTACAGACCGAATTTTTAGCCCTGTTGAAGATACTAATTATTATGATTCTTGAATATTGAGTTATTATAGATGCACAATAGTTCCAGAATCTGAATTCATTAATTTTTACTTAAGTTGATTCTTTTGAATTTTTCTGATAAAAAATGTTACAGGGGAAATGCTGGTTGGACCAGCCAGAGCACTTTTTATGGATGAAATATCAACTGGTTTGGACAGTTCTACAACGTTTCAAATTGTAAATTCAATCAGGCAATCCATCCACATCCTTCAAGGAACTGCTCTCATCTCTCTTCTCCAGCCAGCTCCAGAAACCTATGACCTATTTGACGACATAATTCTTCTCTCAGATGGGCAAATTGTGTATCAAGGTCCCCGTGAGAATGTGCTAGAGTTCTTTGAATACATGGGCTTCAAATGTCCTGACAGGAAAGGAGTCGCAGACTTTTTACAAGAAGTCACATCGAGGAAAGATCAAGAGCAATATTGGGCACATAGAGACGATCCTTATAATTTTGTTACTGTCAAGGAATTTGCAGAAGCATTTCAATCATTTCATGCCGGTCGGAAACTAGGTGATGAGCTTGCTGTTCCCTTTGACAAAGCCAAGAGCCACCCTGCTTCCTTAACCACTGAGAAGTATGGAGTTGGCAAGAAGGAATTGTTGAAAGCATGCATTTCGAGAGAATATTTGCTTATGAAGAGGAACTCGTTTGTCTACATATTCAAGATGACTCAGGTGAGTAGCAAGCAAGGAATTTATATATTTCGATGTTGTACAAGGGAAGTCGGAAATTATTAAAATTGGTCAAAACATATTCAACTAACCAGTGTACATCTTGATTCTCTCCCTTTCAGCTCATTATGATGGCAATAATTACAATGACCATATTTTTGAGAACTGAGATGCCTAAGAAAACAACAGAAGATGGTGGAATTTTCATGGGTGCATTGTTCTTTGCTGTTATTATGATTATGTTTAATGGTTTCTCAGAGCTTTCTTTGAGCATTATGAAACTTCCAGTGTTTTACAAGCAAAGAGACCTTCTCCTCTTTCCTCCTTGGGCATACTCTCTACCTACATGGATTCTCAAGATTCCAATCACATTTGTAGAAGTTGCTATTTGGGTTTTCATGACTTATTATGTCATAGGATTCGATCCTGATGTTGGAAGGTAATATAGCATAAAGCTTCTTATATTGCTTTCAAACTTCTGGCTTCCTAATCTGATTGATGTTCTTAATTGTAGGTTTTTCAAACAGTTCCTTCTACTCCTATGCGCTAATCAGATGGCTTCTGCACTTTTTCGATTCATTGGGGCGTTAGGAAGGAACATCATTGTGGCAAACACGTGTGGCTCATTTGCATTGCTTGCAGTTCTGGTACTTGGTGGATTTATCTTGTCAAGAGGTGAAGAACTGCGAAACTAATAGACCCTATAAATTTCTTTCTCGATCATGGTGTTGTTTGAACTGTTTTAACTGTCTCAGATGATATAAAGAAGTGGTGGATATGGGGGTATTGGTTCTCACCTATGATGTATGGGCAAAATGCTATAGTTGTTAACGAATTCCTCGGGAAGAGTTGGAGTCATGTAAGCATCATTTTCTCGAATTTGAATGAAAGAAAGCAAAACAATGGCGTCAGAAAATGATTTTGAGCAACATCATCTAAACTTTTTGGACAAATTTGTTTTTCAGGTTCCTCCTAATTCCACAGAACCATTAGGAGTATCGGTCATGAAATCTCGTGGGGTTTTTCCAGAAGCCAATTGGTATTGGATAGGTGTAGGAGCTTTGATTGGATATGTTTTCCTTTTCAATTTCCTATTCACCGTTGCTCTAACTTATCTTAACCGTAAGTAACCAACTAATTTCTGACTTTGGTATTTTGTTGCAACACTCATTAAGTTTGAATGAAGTTACTTGGCGTTCACTTGTCCTAATAAATGGTTGAGTTTGCTGCAGCATTTGGGAAGCCTCAGGCAGTTCTCTCTGAAGAAACCTTGGCAGAGAGAAGTGCCGTTAAAACAGGAGAGTTGGTTGAGCTATCATCAAGAGGAAAGAAGAGTTCTTCTGGTGTGTTATTAAACTCCAAAGTTTTTTTGTTCTGATTTCTAATTTCAGGGGTTCTAGATTTACAGCATTCCATTCGAATATCTGCAGAAAGGGGAAACGAAGTTCAAAAAAGTGCATCGTCGAGGTCAATGTCGTCAAGAGTGGGCAGCATTAGCGAAGCTGAGCGGAACAGGAAAAGGGGGATGGTTCTACCGTTTGAACCCTTTTCCATCACTTTCGACGATATCAGATATGCTGTAGATATGCCACAGGTATGCTGAAGTATATGCAACAAGAAGTTGAAAAACCACTGATTTGAACTCGATTTCTAAACTTGCCAGTTTTGAATAATATTGTTACAAATATTTGTGCTACTCGAGTTGCCTGCCTTGTTTCCACTCTCAAGATCCAAAGCTCTTAAAAGACTCGGTTGAGATCAGTAAAGTCACTAGGTTCAAAATTAAGCAATTTGACTGTGCTTTCAGGAAATGAAATCTCAAGGTATTAGCGAAGACCGGCTAGAACTTTTGAAAGGGGTGAGTGGTTCCTTCAGGCCAGGAGTTCTTACGGCTCTAATGGGCGTAAGTGGGGCTGGTAAAACAACTCTAATGGATGTCTTGGCGGGTAGAAAAACAGGTGGGTACATAGAGGGAAGGATCACAATTTCTGGGTACCCAAAGAAGCAAGAAACATTTGCCCGAGTAGCAGGGTACTGTGAGCAAACTGATATCCACTCTCCTCACGTCACAGTGCAAGAATCCTTGCAATATTCTGCGTGGCTAAGGTTGCCCGCCGAAGTCAATCCTGAAACCAGAAAGGTGACTCCCTATCACCGAATTCAGGACTACTGTGTTTAGTCTTGGCAAATTAAGTCATTGGCTGAAAACCTAACAAATTGAGTGCAGATGTTTGTCGAGGAGGTTATGGAGCTTGTGGAGCTAACTCCGTTAAGAGAAGCACTTGTCGGATTACCTGGTGTTAATGGTCTCTCAACTGAACAGCGCAAGAGACTGACTATTGCAGTTGAGCTTGTGGCTAATCCTTCTATAATATTTATGGATGAACCAACCTCGGGACTTGATGCGAGAGCGGCAGCAATAGTGATGAGAACAGTAAGAAACACTGTAAATACAGGAAGAACAGTGGTTTGCACCATTCACCAGCCAAGCATTGATATATTTGATTCTTTTGATGAGGTAGGTCATAGGTGATATATTTCTGACATTAAGGACCTGATATATTTTGATTTCGAATGTTCAAAGAGAACTAAAGCAGAACTGTTTTCAACTGTAGTTGTTTCTTCTAAAGCGAGGAGGTGAAGAGATATATGTTGGTCCCTTGGGCCGCCATTCCTCCCAGTTGATCACATACTTTGAGGTAAGGCTGTAATACATGAGATCAGTTAAATTTCCTATATTTGCAGGTGACTAAGCTATATAGTTTATGCTTCTTAAAGGGAATAAATGGAGTAAGTAAAATTAAAGATGGCTATAATCCAGCAACATGGATGTTGGATGTGACTTCAGCAGCACAAGAAGCAGCCATTGGGGTTAGCTTTGCCGACTTGTACAAGGGTTCAGAACTTTACAGGTAAGAGCACCTAACACCATCGGACATAATTAAAGTTTGACGTCTACATTGAGTATATGTCAAAAGCAAAGAAAATTAGAAATTCTAAGTGATAGTCACTTGGAGATCTAGCTACTAATAATTCTCTTGTGACTAATTCAGGAGAAATAAAACATTGATTGAGGATCTTAGTAAACCTCCTCCAGGCTCCAAAGATCTGTACTTCCCTACTAAATATTCACAGACTTTTATAACCCAATGTATGGCCTGCCTATGGAAACAACATTGGTCATATTGGCGAAATCCGCCATATACTGCAGTGAGGCTCTTATTCACAACTTTCATAGCTCTAATGTTTGGGACAATATTCTGGGATATAGGCTCCTTAAGGTAAATCTTATTCAAAATTTCTCTTTTGCAGTCTTAAGTCCCTTTTTTAGCTCCCAATTTAATTTAAATTTTATGGAATTCAGGAGAAGGCAACAAGATCTATTTAATGCAATGGGTTCTATGTATGCTGCTGTTTTATTTATTGGCGTCCAAAATGCTACATCGGTGCAGCCAGTCATTGCCATTGAGAGAACAGTTTTTTATAGGGAAAGAGCAGCGGGAATGTACTCAGCTCTGCCATATGCCTTTGGACAGGTAAACAACATATATTTTTAAGTGAAGTGATAAGGGTAGAAATACATCTAGACATGTCTACTGGTGATCAGAATTACTAGTAGACAAGGCAATGGGCGATTTTTTCCTCACCAAATCCATTGTTATGCAGGTTGCAATTGAGCTCCCATACATTTTTGTTCAGACTATTATATACGGAGTCATAGTTTATGCCATGATCGGATTCGACTGGACAGTTGCCAAGTTCTTTTGGTATCTGTTTTTCATGTACTTCACCTTATTATACTTCACATTTTATGGGATGATGACAGTGGCAGTTACTCCTAACCACAACATCGCTGCCATAGTTTCATCTGCATTCTACGCAATATGGAACCTTTTCTCGGGATTTATTATTCCACGGACAGTAAGTTTTAAAGATATTACTAATTAATTCCCAAGATCATCTCAAAATTCACAAGGACTAAACATTTCTTCTTTTTTCCTATGACAGAGGATCCCAGTTTGGTGGAGGTGGTATTATTGGGTTTGCCCAGTCTCTTGGACTTTGTACGGTTTAGTTGCTTCACAGTTTGGAGACATACAGCACAAGCTTGACACAGGAGAAACAGTAGAGCACTTTATAAGGAGTTATTTTGGGTTTAGACATGACTTTGTTGGATATGTGGGGATCGTTATTGTCGGTATAGCTGTGCTTTTTGGGTTCATCTTCGCCTTTTCAATTAAGGTATTTAACTTCCAAAAAAGATAGTAGAGTTGAAACCAGAGAAAAGTTCATTACATCAAGCCCCAACTGCTATGGGTAATTTTCAAATGTCCAAGATAGAAGCAAGAGTTTTGCCCATGTATTTGTGTGATTATAGATGGGTTTGTTTTTATTTTTTCCTTTTAGTTTTGTGCTCTATAGGTAGTACAGAATGTGCCATAAAACCATAAATTTTCCTAGTCTGTATTCTACCGCATTTGTATGTAATGAAGTTGATACAAAGAAAATGAAAAGAAATTTCTAGCAGTTAATTGTAATGTCATTCTCAAACTAGTTATGATGCTTAAAGTTTTTGAACATTACGCTCCCAACTCTTAGAAAAAAAGTCAACCCATGCGCGCCTTGAGCCATGCACACCTCAGAAATGTTGAGTGGTTTCTTTGATTGCCTTCCTGATGGTGATTGATATTGTTCAACTGATCAAAACAAAAGAATGTATGAAGACTTGGCTTTGGTGCCTTAGAACATGTTCAACTCTAACAGGGTGCAGATAATTCGTGGTGGTCATGTCCTACAGACATCATCCAAACCACCTTACACAATCCGTGTAGGAGTCGCTTAGCACGGGTCACATGGTTACTCAATGTGAATCCTTGGACCCGGGTGATTTTTTTTAAAAAAAAAACAAAGAAAGACAAACAAACAACCTTAAAATAACTGCACTTTTTTTTAATAAATGAAGTTTCTCGCATAATTTACAGCAACAAAGCATCATAATTCGATCATCAAATTGAAACAGATAAAAAGTAATGAAGTCTAAGAAACAAAAAGCAACTGGCAAGCAACTGCACTACTTAGAAATACAACTGAACATCGCAATTCGATCAACAAACTGAAGCAGATATAAAATAATGAAGTCTAAGTTCTAACAGACAAAATGTCAAACACTATGCGCGCATAATAGACCTGTCCTCTGAAAGAAGAGCGAACCCCTATGGTTGTCAGTTTGATTAGCCTGCCTAAGTATGACAATTGAATATATATATATATATATATATATACATACAAATATATGTGAGACAAATATTACCTCTTTGAGCAAAAATGAAATTTGATTAGATAACAACACTCACCTAAATTCAGAGAAAAGCAGCTCTCAGCCGTCCAGGGAGAAAAACAAAACACACACAAGGGTTTAGAGTTATTTATTTATTCTATTGTTATTAGTATTATTTATTTACTGAATATGTATATATATAACATAAATATTTAACGGCAAATTTTTATTTTATTTTTTTTCAAAAATGGACAACCTTCGTCTAACATAGAGACCACGAATGCTATAGATTGATCCATTTATCTCCACAAGTTCAAACAGATAAATTATGGGTGCTATAATCCAGAATTATGTATATATTTCTTTACATGCTTAAGAAAGTCATTAAATCAAAAGGAAATATTAAATAAAAAGCTCGTAAGTCTCGAGACAATTCTGTTCTGTATATTATGCCGCGGTAGAAACCTGAAAATAGAATGAAAAATGAACAAGTTAAACATTACAGGAAGTCCTGCTAATATCAATTAGTTAAATTAAACAGTACTGGTCAAGTGCAATATATACATAATTCATCATTAAAAACAACTACTGTCAATCACAGAACACAGAAGCATCACTAAACTAATTCACTAGTTATATAACTAATTGACATATTAAGTTCTATAAGCTACTCATTTGTATTTGTGTCTTTCTCAACCCCCAACACGCTATTCCAGTGAAACAGTATTGGCCTAATAATTTGTTCTATGAAATTTTCTGTTTTTAATATATAGGTGTCGCAAATGTATCGCTCTTTGTTATTCTAATATTATTTTTATTTTGTTTTTCCAACAATTTAGATAAATTTTATATACTGATATACGGTAAGGGAAATGCAAGTTGAGACTTGGGGGAGAAGAAGAGAAAGTCCAAGTGTATAAAGGCCGAAAAAACCAACATAAATTCACTACAAGAAAATGAGTCTATGACTCTATGGTGACAAAAATTGTCTAACACTTAAACACAAAAAGTTTATTCAACTATATAGGAGATTTAATATATAATAATAATTTTTATTGTCACTATAATCTAAAATATTTTTAATATCAAGTTTCCAGGGTGACAATTTATTATACATGCTAAAGATTGAAATTACAATATTTCCCTCTTTTATAGTGATTGTTGTGACTGTCACTAAAACTCTTATTTCACATATAATTTATAATCGTCACTAGCTCAACATAAAATTAGTGCTAATTTTCAACAATTAATGAACTATATATATATATATACCTCAATCTCCCATAGTCCATGAATCCAATTTGTCAGACACTCCCTAATTCTTATCACAGCTAAACTCCATATGTCAGCTCGTTTCTCCCTCTCCTTTATATCAGACACCATCGCATCACCTCACTTTGTCTAACTTTCACAGTTGCAAAAGATCAACTTCATATATATCATAGATTACCATGAATGTGAAACTGGACACTAAATACACTTGATAGCCCATCTATTTCTTGCAAACATATTCCAAATGCTTGTTTTGTATATGCCTCATGTCCAAGCAAGATTCTCAAACTATTTTGATATTAATTATACTCCTGACCTAAGCTCACTGGAAGCTCCGTGTCTCTTTTTAGACTCTCCTTCTTCAATTTATAATACCCACTTACCCTTTTTACCCTCAAAACAAATAATAATAGGATTAACTTCATTTACACCCCTCAGTTTGCTTTTACTTCAATCACACCCCCCTAGATTTGAGAATTTTCATTTACACTCCCTCATTGTATGAAATGTCTAAAACACCCTTAAATCAATTTAATCTCTAAACAAAACACCCACTTAAATCAATTTAATCCTCAAACCAAACACCACAACCACCACCCGCCACCAACAATAGCAGCAGCCGCCACCGCCCATGTGTGTATTTATATATATATATATATATATATACATATATGTGTGTGTGTGTGTGTAGATCTATATTATATGTGTATGTAGATGGTGGGGCGGGTGAGGTGGGAGGCGACGGGAGGGGGTATATATATATGTGTGTGTGTCTGTGCAGCGGGTGTGTGTCTGTGCAGCGGGTGTGTGTGTGTGTGTGTGTATGAAGTTGGTGATGGTGGTCGTGGGTGGTGAGAGGGGTTGAGATTTTGGATTTAATTCAAAAAATTAGTTTACAAAAAAATTAAATATTTATTTGTAAAAATTAATTTTCAAAAAAAATAAACACGGGTTTGTAAAAATTAAAAATATTTGGGGTTGGGGTTGGGGGGTTTTGGATTTAATTTTTATTCAAAAATTCAAAAATTTAGTTTCCAAAAAAATTAAATTGTAAAAATTAGTTTTCAAAAAAAAAAATATGTGTTTGTAAAAATTAAAAGAATAAACTAGTTTCCAAACACATTAATTTTTTTTTATATGAGATTCTAACTTTTCAAATATATATATATATGAGATTCAATTCTTTTTAGGGTTAATTTCAAGAAACCCCCTATACTATCCAGTTTAATCAACTAACCTCCACTGTATCCATTTTGCCCCTTATATTATTCAATTTCATCATTATGCCCCCCTCACCTCACATTTTGAGCCAAATTGCCTAAACCACTCTCAATAGTATACGGGGGTTTAGTGAAATCAACCATTTAAAAAAATTATTTTTCGAAAATCAATTATATTTTTCGCAAAAATTATAAATTCAAAAAAATATATATATATTTTCGCAAAAAAATTATTTTCAGAGGGAGTATATTATTTTCCAAAATATGAATTATTTCGGAAAAAATAATATATATATTTTTGCAAAAATATTATTTTTCGGAAAAAAATCATATTTTGGAACATAATATAGTATATATTTTTGGCAAAAAAAAATCATATTTTGGAACATAATAAATACTTTTTCGCAAAAAAAATATTTTTCAAAAAAAAAATCATATTTTGGAACATAATATATATTTTTCGGAAAAAATTCATATTTTGGAACATAATATATACTTTTTCGCAAAAAAAAAATCATATTTTGGAACATAATATATATTTTTCACAAAAAATATATTTTTCGTAAAAAAATCATATTTTAGAACATAATATATATTTTTTGCAAAAAAACATTTTTCGGAAAAAATCATATTTTCCAAAATATATATATATATTTTTGAAATTTATAGTTTTTACAAAAAATATAATTTATTTTCGAAAAATAATTTTTTTAAGGGTTGATTTCACTAAACCCCCTTATACTATTAAAGAATGGTAGTTTAGACATTTTGACTCAAAATGTGAGGAAGAAGGGGCATAGTGATGAAATTGGATAGTATAGGGGGCAAAGTGGACACAAAGAGGGTTAGTTGATTAAATTGAATAGCATAGGGGGGTTTCTTGAAATAAACCCTTATTTTTATTATGAATATGTGAAGTAATTGAATAATTTTTACATATAATAAATTTAATTGATTTAAACTCATAAAAAAGAGGATTAATTTTTTTTCATAAATTTATATTAAATTAAATTATAGAATTATGTTTAAATATCTTTTTATTTTCATTTTTGTATTTTTAGAAATGGAAGGGGTCAAATTGATAAAAAGTTATATTCTTGTTTCCAAACACACCTAATTAACACATTGAGGGTAATTTAGGTATTAAAAAAAATCAGAATGATGTTATGAGGTGTGTAAATGATGTGAATTTGAAAAAATAAGGGGTGTAAATGTAGATTCTCAAACCTAGGGTGTGATTGAAGTAAAAATAAACACAAGGAGGTGTAAATGAAGTTAACCCATAATAATAATATAATGAATTAATTACAGCTAGACCCCTCAAGATATGTTAAATAACAGGTAAACCCCTCTGGTTTAGTAAATAATAATTAGACCCCCTCACGGTGATCCGTGTATATTTCCGGTTATCAAAAATGTGCAATTACATATTTGCCCCCTCTTTATTTGATTTATAAAATATAAAAAATAACTATTTTATAACATAACCCTAACTTCTCTTTTCATTTCCAATCACATGTATACATGTATGTATATATATATATATATACACACATATATATATATACACACTAACAATTTTCAAATTAGGGGTATTGGGTTAGGGTTTTGATGTTAGATTTGGGGAAAATTAAAGGGTTTGGTTAAAATTAACGGAGATTGTCTTCTCATTGTAAACAACATCACCAAGGAGCAAATTATTGGTTAAAAGCTCAAATTTCTTGAAGAGGACGAAACAACATCGTCGGAGGCTGATCCAAGCCACCACTGCGATTTCGAGAACTACGACGACCTTAAGGAGGTGGAGGAGGGCGGTTCCAATGGCGGCGACACCTACACGCCACCGGAGATCGATGAGAAGGACGTGGTGGTGTTGAAGGAGTCGAATTTCAGTGAGTTTGTGGCGAAGAATCGGTGGTATACGTGTGTATTGTAATTGTATGTGTGTGTGTATTTGGGTTTTGGAAATCAGAATAATGGAAGGATATTGAATTCAAAATGAAAATTCTTATCATTTGGAATTGATGGAGTTTGGATTTCAAATTTTTTTTTTTTCTAATCATTCTCAAATGCCAAGAAAAAAAATTAGAGTTTACAATGAAATTAAGAATAATTAAGTATTAGTTGCCAATAATTAACCAATATATCAGAAAATATTTTAAGAAATAAATAATTGGGCTAAAAGAGAGACAAGAGCATTTAAGACATTTCACCTCTGAAAATTGGTGACATCCGCATTGACCGAAATTGACCAAGCCGGAAGTTAAAAGTAAGGGGGTATTTGTTACAACTTACAAACTTAAGGGGGTCTAGTTGTAATTTTACTAAAGGAGAGGGATCTACATATTATTTAACATATATAAAGAGGGTTGTAATTATAATTAACCCTAATAGAATAAACATAAACCTACAAGGACAATCAAATCCTAGTAATCCGAGATTGGCACAAGTAAGCATGCATGGATAGCAAACGAAGAGTAAACACTGGAAACCAAGCAAGCAAGAAATTTGAGGATATATATATAGTTTTCATTATTGTCATTATTCTTAGGATTAATGTTATCTTCATATATATATATATATATATATATATGTATGTATGTATATCTATATCTCACAACCTGTGCCTATATATATTAACCTGTCATCTATATATCAAGCAAGACAAACAAACTGACAGAGGTTGAAATCCACTATCCAAAGCAGTTGCTTCCATTTCATTGAAGTTAACCAACTGTAGGGAACCAAATCAGCTATATATATATATACACACACACACACTTCTCATCACAGATCACATACTTCAATTATGACAATCGTGAAGCAATTTCACTTGTTCTACATTCTAGTATGAAGATTGGCTTTGATCTGCCCGTTTCTAAGTGAATTAGTCATATTATCATTTCTAAAACAGTAGTACTAAACTAATTTGCAGTCGGTGTGTTCCGATTTAGTTTCACTAACATTTGATCCTTTTAACTCAACTTCCCAAATGCAAAACAACTAAATCCAATCAATAACCTAGGACTCATAGGCACAATCAAATACAAAAAATAACATATATACACACAGATCGAGCTATCAAGCTAATATACAGATGATTCTTTTACGAACCTTTAAATCATGAACTTAAAGTATCTCCTCCAGAGGCCTCGATCCATATTTCCTGTTGAAAGGTAGCCCACTGATGCAACAACAACATATATGCAATAAATAAAATAACACCTAACACATGCATATATATATATATATATATATACATATATATAGAGAGAGAGCCAGAGAATATATACTTGGTGCGGCGAAGGATGTCCCAAAACACAGGGCGCTTGCCGTATATTCGCATATTTCCAGTGGTCTGTGGTATAAAAACCAGTTCAACGAAGTCGATCAAGTGTGATGGATTGAGTGTGCCTTTTGGATTCTGGTTTGAATTTTCATAAATCATTAAAACCAAACTCCGGCAGCTCGAAACAGATCCGTCATGAAATTCCTCAGCAGCTATCTCCCTTCTCTCTCCGGGCATCAACGTAACAGTGTGGACTTCATCTCCGGGTCGATTCAAATCGTACCAGGGTTTGATCCGTATAGTTACGTTCGTTGATTCATTTTTTAGGACAACAACATGAACTAACGGAGGAGGCATATTTGGTTTGGTACAGAGAGGGGAAAAATTGTAGAGAAACCCTAAAAATATCAGAGTCGCAGTTGTGATTGGCAAATTCTACAGAGCACCGTGAATGAGTAGGTGCGTTTCACCGGCAAATGGAATATATATATATATATATATAATATTCCTATATAAATTGTACTAAAAAAAGAGAGTTCTATTTGATAGACCAATTAAACTGCTCCACCTGGCCTTTACGAGAATCTTGATGTGGTGGCCCACCTTGGAGTGGGTGGATGAAGCTTCATCTTCAAGCAAAGAGAAATTTAGTAGTATTTTCCCAAAAGCAGAAAAAATAGAAATGATAATAAAAACATAAAGCCCATATACTTAAGTGAGCCCCATTTAGAAAAATAAAAGTAAAGCCCATTTAGCAGTTGACTAGTGAAAATGGGCTTATGACATATATATGGGACATTCTCTTAATACGGGCTTCAAGTGATCTTTAAAGCCCATAGTGAAAGGCCCATATTATTAAGGGTTTCTATTTAAGTTACTATGTGGTGGCCTACTTCACCTTAGCGCGAAAAAGGTAATAAAGCCCAAAGGTTTAAGGAAGCCCATCTGTGACATAAGGGTCAGCCAGGGAAGATAGGTTTAAGGGGATAAGAAAAGAAAATAACTATAATTCTATATATATATGATGAACTCGAACTCTTAAACTATTCTCCAAAATACTTATCTTCAAAGCCCATTCTGAAAAGCCCATATAGTTAAAAGTGGTTCTATCACCTATAATGTCCTTTGGCGGAGCAATAAACTGTTTTCTTATTTGAAATTCGTGACATTTTTAGATGGATCAGTATATGATAACCTTAGTATCTACAACAAAAGAATGAAAATACAAAACTTAATATATAACACAAGTTTGTTACAGAAACTAACCCAAACACCAGTTGATCCTGCTGGTTGGACACATGAAAAGCTAGCAAAAAAGCTGATTACCACGCACTCCTTTCTCTAGCTAGCCTTACTGCTGAAACGCTGACCAAACCAAATCTTCTTCTCTGTAGTTTCTAAGAGGGACAGAAGGCCAATATTGAGAAAGCAAACAGCTGCCCTCCGGTCGAAAATGGAGGGCAATTAAGCTCAATTAATGTCACCGACAGGTTGGATCGCGAGCTTCCGTGACAAGTGGTATCAAAACCGACCAAACATTCATCTTGTGTCATGTCAAGTGCCGCCAGGGTAAGATTCCGGGGTTAGGGTGGACATGTAGGATGGTTGACCTGCAACGAGGGTGTTGCTGTTTGGATGGGAAAGAATGTGACAAATCTTATACCAAACATCAAATTCGTATTGGGAAGGCCAAAATATATAAGCTAGATATCTACATGCATCATTGTGCCAAACATGAACTACTTACATATATAGATGGCCAATACGACACCATGCTCCACAAAATCGACCCCGGCCATAGCAGACCTTCAATGATCCACCCACCGTGGACGGTGGTGGCACCAAATCAAAGCCACCCGGTAAAGTTTTTACCCGCATTTTGTATAACATACATTGCATGAGACATGATGAGACTATAGCAAATTGGCAGATGAGAGAGTACTAGCTAATGTGAAGGGCTAGGTCAAGTGGTCAACCCATGGTTTAATTCCACGTGGCCACCTGATTCTAGAGTCTAGACCATATTGTCTACGTACCACCTTCGTCACCATCTTAAACTTAACAGTTTAAGCCAACTAACCTTGATCGTCATTTAAAATTGTTTAAAGTCAATGACAGATTTATTAACAAACCACTTGGCATTGGACTGTGTAATCCCCATAAGTCTGGACTTTGACAGCCCCAATTATATGTTAATTTATGTTTAAAATGCTGTACCTATATAGCTAACTCTTTTTTAACGAAATAAAAAATGAAGAATCGTAGACCTAAAGCTCCAGTCATTTTTTAACATTTGTCTTTGTTTCTTTATCTTTGAATGCCTCACTCATTTTTTTTTTCTGAAGCTTCTCAAGAAAGTGATTCATGAATAGGGAGGTAGCATTACTTCAAATATTTTTAAATTTTTTTTACTAGTTTTATGATTGGCTGTTTTTTGTAAAATAAGTTTGGTGTTTGACTTTTTTCTTTTTTTTTTTTTAAATATCGGGGTAGCTGGCGATTTAGGTGTGGTAGTTGGTGTTTCATTATAGCTTGATTTTGTTTAAGAAATTTCACATGCATAAAGGGTATTTCACATTAAATAATTTTAGACAATAAATTCCCGAAAAAAAAGAAGTAATAATTTTAGAAAATAAAATATTATAAGTAAAAAGGATATTCTATAACCATAACTAATTAAATTATCGTGAATGGTAATAATGATTTGTGTATGTTAACTAGAAAAGATATTTTACTCGATGTAATAAATACATGTGTAACTAAATCAAATTAAACTGGTTAGTGTATTTTACCATTTAAATTATTGTGTATGTAAGTTTATTCCATCGAACTCCAACTTTAATGAGTTACGGAGATATCATTTGCCCATTTTGATAGTCTGTGGATGTTTTCCAAATAAGGGATCCACATGCATTTTCAACAGTCGTAGGGGGATGTTTCTTTTTTTTAACTTAACCGCATGTATATATATATGTGCACATAAGGAACAAGTCTTGGGGTGTTTGGGAGGTGATTCGTTATTTGTGATCCGAAGAAAATGAAAATTAAAGCGTAGCAAAACATGTAGTGTGGTTTTATTCTGAATTGTAAGTATGTTTGGTCTTAATAGTTTTAGTTTGAGAAAAATAAAAGTTGAAGAAAACATATCATGTTTGGTGGATGTGGCGATTCCATAAATATTGAATCAAAATCAAATTTATTTAATATTTAAATAATTATTTAATTATATTTATTCATATTTATTTAATATTTAAAGAATTAGTTATTTTATTTATTATTTATTTATTCACTTTATTTTTATTTATTATTTATTATTTTTAATTATTTATTACTCGTTTTTTTATTCATTTTCTTTTATCATGAAAACAAGTTTTATTTGTTTGGTTCTGATAAGATTAGGAGGGTTGGATTATTTGGTCTAGCTACAATACCCCAATTAGAACTGGCAAAATGAGACACAATACGATAACACGACATGAATTAAAAAGGTTAGGGTTAACCATAAAATGGTTGAAGCTGTATAAGGGTTGACCCGAACACGACATGAGTAACCCGAACATGACACGTTTGACAAGATTATATTTATTTTTTTCTTTTCTCTAATTGATCATGGATTGAAATATATCAATAAATTATTACTGGATCGTGTCAAATTCAATTTAATTAAACTGATAATAGGTTAAATAATTCATGTGTCAAATTTAATTTAATATATTATAATAAATAGGCTAAATGAATTACATGGGTCGACATGGATAATCTCTGGGTTGAGTTAGGGTTGAACATGTATATTAATTAGGTTTTTTTTTATACGACACACGATCTCAATTCGACACAAACACGACCCACCAACACAAATTTTCAGCCCTAACCCCAATCGCTTGAAATCACAAACTTTGGTATTTTCAAATCGAGCCCAAAAGTGAAAGCATGGTTTGGACTTGTGAAGTAGAAGCATGGTGCCCAAACATGATTTGGTGCGCTGATGAGTGAATAGTGGGGAAGTAAGACCACAGAAGTGGTGATGAAGCTATAGATCAAATGGAAATAATAAAAATTGTAAAGTATAGAAAACACACGCGGATTTACAAGTGTTTTGGTCAATGTCACATACGTTCATTATAACAATTTTTGTATTTCGCTTATCACTGAATTAGGGTTACGATAATGTATATATACACCTAATTTATAGTACAGGTAAAATATAAAAATTACCCTTTATCGTACCTTTTGAGGGCTCTGTCACGGGTTTAACTGACCAACCCATTTGGACCCAGAACCTCCTGTAATTTCTTTTTGAATCATGAGCCATAAGGCCCATAACCCAACAAGTGCAAGCAAATTATGCTCCCAAACAGACCCTCAGTGTCTTATTAAAAGAAGGGAGTGCAAATGTGACTCCCATGATTTATTGAGGATTGAGGTCTAGGCTGATGAGTTCAAAACAGGAATCTTTACTTATTTTATTTGTATTGCAATTATTAGCATTGGATGGACATATTACTATATACACATAAAAAATTGAATAAAATAAAAATACTATTGCTAGTCCTTTCTCTCAATCAAGGGGCCAAATGTCAAGTTTGTTTATATTATCTCAAATAAATTTCCTATATACATGCAGATGTATTATGGGTTTTCAAAATTTTGAAAACCATTAACTTATCACCATATTAAAGTCAAATATTGTAAGCGTGGAATAAAATATATTACTTATCTTACTTGTAGGAAAATAAATAGAACCAGTGGGAAATTCCTATCAACAATTCTTTTTTTTTTGGTAAATTATTCCTATCAACTTATTAAAATAATGTTGCTGAAAATCTACTCCACTGTCGTTTACGAATTATGAAAAGAGCTAATACGTAAATATATCATATATTATCATGTATTTAAAAGGATTGGTGCGACTTGGGTGCCAACCTGGTAGGTGAGTACAACCACGTCAAAGCCGGAACGCAATATATTTTTTAACGAATCCGAGCTTAGCATCATTGCAAGTAATTTCAATAAAATATAAAAATTATTTGAATTGCCCGACTTGTTCAACGGACCTTTTGATCATCAGAAATTAATTCATTAAATTAAGGAAATGATTAGCCCAATCATAAGAACAACAAGGACTTTTCAATTTTTATTTAAATATATCAAAAATTTTGTACAATTAATTTGTTCTGTTAAGATATATAGAATAATCATTACTGTCTACTCGCACAAAATTAATCAAATTTATCTCGCTTGTAAACTCCTCTTGTCAATTATTCTTTTTTCCAATGCACACATAAATGCATGTATAAAGTCTGATTTGCTATATTGTTTTATGTCTCAATAATAATAATGATAAATATTGATGTTGTGTAACGGTTTACCCTTTCAAAAATTTATGAGAATCAATTATTAATAAAATTATTTTTTTATCACCGTTTGAATACAGATTTCGTAAATTAATTGAGGTGCGCGTAAATGGATCCAAAATTTCAAAAAAAAAAAAAGTCTACGTTTGAACAACAGTTGGGTAGGAATGGAAACTATGAACCATTTATATAATTTATTATAACCGCGTTATTCACCCTTGTCCAAGAAAAATAAAATGACACAACTGTCCTTGCCCTTAACAAATAAAAAGGGAGACATATGGCATTCATGTCATGATCTTATACCCTTTTAGCTCAGGGAAAACGAAGCTAACATTCATTCATGACAATGAATAATTTTTTTCATGAACTCGTGTCTTCATTCATTAGATTGAGTGCTCTGCACTCATCCAATGAAAGAAAACACCATTTCAGACACCCATGAAACTACTATAGCAAATTCGATCACTTCTACAATATTGATTGAATCTGAACACTTTAACCTTCTATATTGGTTCTAAATTCTCAGTAATGTTGGTGTTTCTTCTTTTCTAGCATAAATAATTTACCTTGTATATTGGTGCAAGTACTTGGATTTGCCTTATTAATTTCGTTTGAATAGCTAGTCTTATGTTTATTTAGTGTGTCATAGGGCGAAATTAAATTTGTGTTGGATTATGGACTCATCCTCGGTGGCGAAGCCTTCATCTCTAGAAGAACTTAAAAGTAGCCATGAAGGACTGAAATCCATCCTCAAAAAGCAGGAAAAAAAGGCGCAAAATCTCGAAAGAACAGGCGGGCAGCTAGTTGGGGCATATATATTTTTCGAAGCTTTCATAATATCGACTGTTATTCGATCTCCAACTTTTGAAGACCGAAAAAAATGGTGGATGATATTCTCTCTCTCCTTATTGGTTTCAATAATGTTCTGGATCACCATTACAAGTATCATCATTTCTTATCTCCGGACTCGGTATCATTTTGACGTGAGCTGGATGGAGAAGGACTATGTGTACCACCAGTTGTTCTTGGTTCGAAATGGTTGTACTAGTCTGAAGCCACTGATGCCACGGGTATTCGAGCCTAATATAATCATATGGTATCAACGCTATGTATACGTATATGTGATTGTGTTTTGTTTGCTTGCCTCCACGGCCCTCATGTTGCATGCCTGTGTCTCCATGCGTTTGAAGTGAGAGCCTTGATCATATACAATATGCGGTAGCTACTATATATATATATATATATATATATGTAAACTTATCAAGTCGTCCAGTTTGTATCCAAGTCACTCTGTACGAAGAGGCGTCTATATTGACAATAATTAGAACGCCTTTCCTTGTACTTTGAGAAATTTGGCTACCTTGGGTGCTTATTTCACCAATCAAAATCTATATATCCTATATATATAGATCATGTATTTCTTGCCTGTAAAGCTTTGTTCCCCTTTGGTTTAATTCGTTATACAGTATAAGTTATTTTTGTTATATTGCCCACAGCACGGTTTTGTTTCAGGCTCATGTAGCTATATATCCTCAGTAGAGCTTTTGAGTTCCCATGCATACATTTTTGTTCACTGTCATATGCAGAGTCATAGTTTATGCCATGATCGGATTGGAGATGGTTGCCAAGTTCTTTTGGTAAAACAGTCAAAATCAGGATTCTAGGTAATAAAATTGTATAAAACCGTAAGATTTTACCGAGTAGAATCGGGATTCTAACTACCTTTTGTTTTCCATGTACTTCACCTTATTATATACTTCATATTTTACGGGATGATGACAGTGGCAGTTACTCCTAACCACAACATCGCTGGCATAGTTTCATCTGCAATCTACGCAATATGGAACCTTTTCTCCGGATTTATTATTCCACAGACAGTAAGTTTTAAAGATATTACTAATTAATTCCCATGATCATGATCTCACAATTCACAAGGACTAAACATTTCTTCTTCTTTTTCTCTACGACAGAGTATTCCAATTTGGTGGAGGTGGTATTATTAGGTTTGCCCAGTCTCTTGGACTTTATATGGTTTAGTTGCTTCACAGTTCGGAGACATACAGAACAAGCTTGACACAGGAAAAACAGTGGAGCATTTTAAAAGGAGGTATTTAACTTCCAAAAAAGATAAGAGTCGAAATACAAAATTTCGTGCTCTAATCTGATATGGGGGAATTTCAAATTTCCAAGATAGAAGCAAGAGTTTTGCCAAAGTATTGTGTGATTATAGATGGGTTTTTTTTCCTTTTAGTTTTGTGCTCTATAGGTAAACCAAAAAAATTCTGACTTTATGTATTCTACCCCATTTGTATGTACTGAAGTTGATACGAAGCAAATGAAAAGAAATTTCTAGCAGTTATTTGTATTGGCATTCTCAAACTAGTTATGTTGCTTAAAGTTTTGGAACACTATGTTAGTAGTTTCTTTGATTTCCTTATGATAGTGAGTTATTTTCAACTGATAAAAACAAAAGAATATATAAAGACTTGGGTTTGGTGCATCAAATCAAGTTCAATTCCACTATGGACATCGGTTGAACGTTACACAATCCGTGCGGGCCGGCAGTATCTTTGCACGGGATACATGATTAGTCCCGGTGATTTACAAAACAATAAAAACGTAAAAGTGCACTACTATAAATGAAGTTTCCCATATAATTTACAGCACCAAAGCATCTTAATTCGATCAACAAATTGAAACAAATAAAAAAAAAGGATGAAGTCTAAGAAACAAAATGTCAAACAACTGGCGCGCAACTGCACTACTTAGAGATAAAACAAAACATCACAATTCGATCAACAAACTGAAGCAGATACAAAATAATGAAGTCTAACAGGCAAAATGCCATACACCAGGCGCGCATAATAGATCTGTCCTCTGAAAGAAGAGCGAAACCCTATGACTAAAACATATCAAGCAATAACATTTCAAGAAAGTTAAGAAACACACATGCGCGCGCGCACATATATATATATATATATATATGATGTCTATCCAAATACTGAATTTGAAAATACAATAGTATATAATTGATCCTATATTCCAAACCCACAAGTTCAAACAACATGTAAATTATGCTACTATCAAGGATTATGTATATATTCTTGAAAATCACTTATGGTGATTGTAATATCCCAGGATATTACAGATTACAAAGTTTCTCTCTACTCTCACACTCTATTTGTTTCTTGCTTCTTGCTATTTTTCAATACAATACCATACACCTATATATAGAATTGAAATACATAAACTGACAAAGAAAATCTTCGTGGCAGTCATTCTTGACTTTGGAAGATATGAGCGTGAACAACACACGCATGGTGTTGTGCAACAAAACTTGACCTTCGAGGTTGATACATGCATGTGGAGCTTTTAATGGATGATCATTATCAAGTTTACTTTTTATTATTCCCCCTTAAACTTGATTCTCCACACTTCTGCATTTCTAACATCATCTTCAGTCTGTTGAACATGTCTTGTTTCAATGGCTTTATAAAAATATCTGCAATTTGATCATTTGTTTTGCAAGATATTAATTCCACTTCTCTGTTCTGCACATGTTCCCCGATGGAATGATACCGTGTATCAATATGCTTGATTCGTTTATAGAAGACTGGATTCTTTGCAAGTGCAATTGCTGAACGATTATCAATGAAAATCTCTGTGGGTTTTTCTTGTGGAAAACACAAATGCTCCAACACATTTCTCAACCAAATAGCATGACACACAGTTAAGCTAGTTGCTACGTATTCAGCTTCGCATGATGATAGCGTTATTATTGGTTGTTTCTTGGATGACTATGTGAATGTTGTATCTCCAATGAAAAACACAAATCCAGTTATGCTCTTTCTTTCATCTAAATCTCTACCCCAATCACTATTTGAATAACCAGTGAATCTTAATTCATCAGTTGAGGTATATAGCAAACCATCATTCATCGTACCTTTGATGTAGCGGAATATTCTCTTTGCAACATTCAGGTGTGATTGATCTGGTTCCTCCATGTATCTGCTGATCAATCCAACTCCATAGAGTATATCTGGTCTGGTACATGTCAGGTACCGAAGACTTCCAACTAAACTTTTGAAGTATGTTGGATCAACATTTCCTTAGTCTTCATTCTTTCTGAGTTCCACGATGCTTTCCACCAGAGTTGATACTGGTTTGCATGATTCCATTCTGAACTTCTTGAGAATCTCCTTTGCATATCTCCTTTGGCAGATCGAGATTCCTTCAGCATTCTGCTTCACTTCAATTCCAAGAAAATGTGACATCAAACCTATGTCTGTCATCTCGAATTCTTGAATCATGGTTTTTTTGAACTCTTCAAACATGGCTGAGTTGTTTCCTGTGAAGATCAAATCATTAACATACAGACCTGCAAATAATACGCTTCCTTCTGGACCTTTCTTCAGGTACAATGCATGTTCATATAGACATTTCTCGAACCCATTATCATGGAAATACTTGTTAATTCTTGTATTCCATGCACGTGGAGCTTGCTTCAGTCCATAGAGAGCTTTCTTCAACCTGTACACTTTGTCTTCATGTCCGTCATTTGTATATCCCAGCGGTTGTTCGACATAGATTTCTTCTTCTAGGAATCCGTATAGAAATGTTGACTTCACATCAAGTTGGTACAACTTCCATCTATTATGAGCAACAATAGATATTATCAGCCCGATTGTCTCTAATCGAGCAACAGGAACAAATACTTCACCATAGTCTAGTCCCTGTCTCTGTTTGTAGCCTTTTGCAACCAAGTGAGCTTTGTATCTCTGAACTTCACCTTTTTCATTCTTCTTTATCTTGTAGACCCATTTGACTCCAATAGGATTTTGACCTTTTGGTAGACTACACAGCTCCCATGTATCATTCTTGTCTATGGCCCTGATTTCTTCATCCATTGCTGACTTCCACTTCTTCTCTTGGATGACTTCTGTGAAGTTGACAGGATCACTATCCAAAAATAAGCATAACAAATTCTGGTCTTGATCTTCTTCAATGGCTTCATATAGTTCCCTCAGGCTTCTCACTTTTCTAGGTCTTTCACTTATTTTTCATCTAGTGATGATGACGATGAAGGATCATTTCTTGCAGGTACAGGAGATTGATGTGGTAGAATTTGCGGTTCCATTGCAACTTCTTTTTCTACTTCTTCGTCTTCTTTAAGTATAAGCTCCTTGGTTTTTCCATCTTCATTCTGATCCCAGCTCCAAGCTTCATTGTCTTCAAAGATCACATCCTTGCTCATAATTACTTCATTGGTGATGGGATTAAACAACTTATATCGCATTGTTTTGTCGCCATAGCCGATAAAGATACATTTCTGTCCTTTGTTGTTGAGCTTCATTCTTCTGACAACTTATATCACATCCCTGCTCATAATTACTTCATTGGTGTAAGCAATACATCCAAAAATTATGAGGTGATTGACGCTCGGCTTATATGAACTCCAAGTTTCTTCAAGTGTTTTGAACTGGAGTCTTCTGGTTGGACACCTATTCAGTAGATAAACAACACAAGATACCGCTTCAGCCCAAAATTCCTTGGGCATTGACTTTCCTTTCAGCATACTTCTGACCATATCCAAGATCGTGCGATTCTTCCTTTCAGAAACACCATTTAGTTGAGGTGTATAAGATGGTGTTGTTTGTTGTCGATGTCGTGCTCTTTACAGTAATTCTAAAATGCATTCGACATATATTCTCCTCCTTGATCTAACCGCAACGTCTTGATATTATAGTCGCTCTGTTTCTCAACAAGAGCTTTAAACTCCTAGAACTTGTCAAATATTTTTGATTTATTTTGCAAGAAGTATGCCCATGTCTTTCTACTATAATCATCGGTGAATGTGAGAAAATACCCACCTTTTCCATATGATACTGACTTTAATGGACCACACACATCTGTGTGAACGAGCTCCAGCAGCTTTGTTGATCACCATTTGACTTCTTTAGCAAAGCTCAATCTATGATGTTTCCCAAGTACACAACATTCACATACTTCATTAGGACGGTTGATGTAGGGAAGTCCCTTCACCATCTGCTTGCTTGCGAGCACCTTCAGGCCTTCAAAGTTGAGATGTCTGTATCTCAAATTCCATAGTCAGTCCTTGTCTTCAACAACTGCATTTAAACACTTCGTTGCATCGTGCTGGATGTGCATAGGAAATATCATATTCTTTGACATCTTTATCCGGAAAATGAGATTTTCATTTGTATATTTAATTGTTAGACACAAATCATTCATGCTGATGTCATAGCCTTTCTCCAGGAGCTATCCGAGACTCAAAATATTGTTCTTCATATCTGGAACATAGTAAACATTGGATATGAAGTCATGATCTCCATTCTTGAGCTTGATCAGAATATTGACCTTTCCTTTACTGAGATTTTTGTGAAATCACCAAATGAGGCTTGCATTTGCCTCATCTCATCAAGCTTGACCAACATGTGTCTGTTTCCACACATGTGATTGCTGGCTCCTGAATCTAAATACCATATACCTTTGTCATCGGTATTTTCATTTTGAGCCATCAGCAGCATTGATCTCGGCTCATTTTTTTTTTCTCGGCAAAATTTACTTATTCGCCTCCTTCAGCAACTGCCTTTCCTCTGCATTCGTTGTTGTAGTGTCCATGCTTGTTGCAATTATAGTATTACACATTGCTTTTGTCATAATTCTGGCGATTATTGAAGTTGTTTCCACGACCTCATCCTTTGAAAGATTGATTTTTTCCACCTTGATTATTTTTTTCGGTATTGAAATTGGTTCTTCCACCGCCGCCTTTAGATCCAGCACCTCGTCCTCGATAGCCACAACCTTTACCTCGGCCTCTTTGTGAATTTCCCCATCGCTCTTTTTTATTTTCTTTAAATGTTAGATTTGACTGAAGAGTTGGCTCTAGAGTACCTGAGGTGTTCTTCTTGTTGATTCTTTGTTTGTGAATTTCTAGCGTGGCCATCATCTCATCTACTGTTATTGCATTGAGGTCCTTTGATTCTTCAAAAACAACAACTACATGCTCGAACTTTTAGTTGAGGGAGCGCATAATCTTTTCGAGCACACGAACATCTTCAATTTTGTCGCCATATCTTCTAACTTGATTCACAATAGTCAATGTTCTAGTAAAGTACTCAGAAATTGACTCCGTGTCTTTCATTTTCAACAGTTCAAATTCACCCCTTAGAACTTGGAGTTGAACTTTAACTATTTTTTCAATTCCTCGATGTGCTTTTTGAAAAATCTCCCATGTTTGCTTAGCGGTGTTGACGGCTGAGATCTTTTCAAAACTTGTTTCATCGACACTTTAATAAAGTAGGTACAACGCCTTCTTGTCCTTCTTTTGGGCTTCTTTGAGCACGACCTTTTGGGTCTTGCTCAATTGATCTTCATTTTCTTTTGAAACTAGTTCGTCATAACCGATCTTGATAAAATCCCACAACTCTTGTGAGGCAAGAAGAACTTTCATTTGGATAAACCAATTCTCATAATTGGTTTTATCCAAGCGTGGAAGTTGGGGCTGGAAAAAATTACTGGAGGACTCCATCGGATTTACTTAAACACTTGAGGTTCTTATTTTTGAAAATTGGTATTGAATCTGGTCAAACCGATTGCACCGTTGCGTCTGGAGCATTTCGTTTAGTAAAAAATGACTATTCGTTTGCTCAAATCAGATTTAAAATGAGTTCGGAACGGACAAAATACCAACAAGGGGCAAATTGGTAATTTTCTAAAAATTTATTGACGTGGCACTGTGCTGATGTGGCAACAGGTGATGTGGCAAGGGTGACATCACTGATGACGTGGTAGCGCGTGGGTGCGTGTGGGATTCACGCGCGTCTAGAGGTTGAAGACAAATGGGCGCGTGGTCTGTGCATGGGGGTCACTCGCCGATCTTGTGGCGACGCGTGAGGGTGCGTGTGGAGGCTTTCTGGCCTGATTCTTTCGGGATTGTGTTCATGCGGGAATGGAAAAGCTAGATATATGCTCAAACTTGTGGTTTGAACAACTATGACTCACGAATAGGCTTTGAAAGGTTCGGCTCTGTTTTTGTTCTTCACTCCTGGGTTTGCTCAAGCTTCATCAAGCTCTGATACCATGTTGAAAATCACTTATGGTGATTGTAATTGATAAGTTCACAAAATCACTATTTTAAATGTCAAAAATAAATCTTTAATTCACCATTTTATTGCATAAATGTTCTTATATATATCTTTTTATTTCTTATAGGTTTGAATTGGAAAAGATGAAGAAAATATATTAAAGTGAAGAAAGGAATGCACATGGATGGAAGAAAGAATATAATGCTAATGGATGAAAGATGAAGAATATAATGCACATGAAGAAAGAAGAAAATGACTTGGAAAACATCAATATTCAAAGAAAAAGAAAAGAAAAGTAGATCTAACTTCACTTTACAAGATGTCATTATATTCCAATTTTCTCTATAAATAGGAGAGTAGTTGGAAATTTGTAAGGAGTTAGATGGTAGAGAGTGAGATATTGTAGAAGAGAGTTTAGTCTTGTATCAAGTTTTTATTTTGTTGTAATCTATTTCTTAGTTAATGAAAATTTCTTCTATCATCATGTTTTATTTCTACATCATTATGCTAGCTTAAACATCTTCTCAAGGGAGTGATGAAGCCACCTTGGGTAAGATATACATAATTTTATTTTATTTCTTATTGTTCAATTCTCTTCCCGAAATAATTCTTTCAAGTGACAAAACCTACAATAAAGGTTGAAAATAGAGGAAGGATTCTCCGTGATTACCAATCAATGAAAATACGGGGAATGCCTGCCACTATTTATATTTATTTATTTTTAAACCAAAACATTAGAGGGAGGATTTTCCGTGATTACCAATTAATGAAAATACGGGGAATGCCTACCAATATCTATGTTTATGTTTAATAGGTTGGAGGAGAATTTGCAATAGAAATATATAATATTATATATATAGACCCGGGTGGTGGATTCTCTTCCCTTGAGATTTCTTCCACCATTTGATAATTTTATCTAGTTATTTTAGTTTATTATTCAAAAATTCAAGAATTGTTTTAAGTGATTTCTTTTTATCTCGAAAATTATAGTTTTGGATCCTAGTCTCAAACCGATTTCTAAGTTGAGAGTGGTTCGACCCTACTTATTGCTATACTATTTTAAGTAAAGTATTTGTAGGTATTATAAATTTTGTTGACTGGAGTTTGGTGAAGCAACGACAAAAGAAACAATAAATCATCAATCGTCAAATGGCGCCGTTGCCGCATCAACATTGAATTCGGAGTCAAAGATCCTCAACTTAAATTTTTTGGGAACCCACCCAAACTTTCTATCCATCCCTTTATCTTTATTTTATTTTTATTTTTTGTATTTCATTATTAAAAAAAAAAATTGTAAACTCTAGATTCTAATAGTGTGTTTTGTATTCTGTTATCATTTCCGTATATTATATATATCCATTAGATTGTAGATTCCATTAGATAGTGGGGCTGGACTTTTGCTTGAGTTTGAAGATTGTATCCGAAAAAAAAAAAAAAAAAAAAGGCAATCTGCAGCTTGGACTTTCAAAGCCTGCACTTTGGACTTTCCAAATTTTCTTTGTAGGTTCTTTCAAAAAAAAAAAAATACAATAGACTCCAACAACAGTAGGTTATTGAAGTTTTTATTAAAAAAAAAAAAAAAAAAAAAACTGCAGTTTCGAAATTGCAGTTTCATTTGCTTTCCATATTTCCAAATTTGCATTTGACAAGTCAACTTTCAAGATTAAAAAAAATAATAATAATAATAATAAAAAAAAAACCGATTTGTTTAATTATTATTATTTTAATTATTTACTCAATTTTGTTTTCATTTTATTTATTTACTTACTTGTTTATTTTTGTTGTTTCTTTTGCAGGAGGTACTGTACCGGTTCGTCAGCCAGGTTCCATATCTCTAAACCCTTGTTATTTTTTTCCTAGATTAGATGAAAATTTTGCATGCGAATTCTAGGATAGAATAACATTAGAAATTACCCTAAGTTCCCATCCTTTGTATTTAGTTTATTTCTATTTTATTTATTTTTAGTTTTAGTTTTTCTAGACACAAATTTTGCATGCGAATTTTAGGATAGAATAACATTAGAAATTCCCCTAAGCTCCTGTTTTTTATTTTTTTATTTCTTTTTCTCTTGTGTGTGCATATTTTAATTAGCATTTTGCATAAGATATTTAAGGGCAAAATTCCCACAAGATACGGTCGGGATTTCATCACCCGTTTCCGTGGCCCACAAATCACAAAAATCCTTGCATTTGTTAAACCATGAGCCTAATTTTAAAATTCATTAGCAATAATCCAATTTAGGGTTACGAGCTCATAGGCCCTCTAAGAAGGAAGCGGTTGGTAGTCACTCCAGTGAGTCATTATCAAATTGATAAACGGTAGGAAATTCTGTCTAGGAGTGTGGTTGACGCGCCATTAAGCAGGCCACGTGCCTCGCCACACTTTCCTGGGAATTACTCCGTTGTTAGTTTGATGACCCTTAACTGGTAATCTATCGACTTAATCTGGAATAGAGTAGGAGCTGTCTAATTAGGAGAGAATTAATTTGGACACCATCCTATTAATTCTCTACAATATTAGATTTAAAAATTTACCACCCTTGAATTTAAGCTCAAGATAACAAAGCCAAAATTTTGTGTGATTTGCCCATCATCTAGCCTTTTTAGGTTTCTTTTTGTTTATGTCCCAGTGGTTGCGAGTTAACAAGCGTTTAGTTAGGTTTCCTAGTGATCTCTCACTCTTTGATTTAGAAGAAAAATCAACTACCTTGTTAAATCTGTCAACCACCAATAATTCATCAATGGCTGCACCGAGAACTCTTAATGATTATTTTGCCCCAATCACAGCCAACCCACCAAATTGCATTGTTCTACCTGAGAATGATGCACCCCAGTTTGAGATTAGACCCGCCACAATCAATATGTTGCCAAAATTTCATGGACTTGAAAGCGAACAACCCTATATCCATTTAGGGAAGTTTTTAACAATATGCAACACATTCAAAAATCAAAATTTGAATGAAGAGGGTGTCAAACTGCGTCTTTTTCCCCTGTCCTTAGAAGATAGAGCTGCATCATAGCTAAACTCCATTCCACCCAACTCCATTCGATCATGTGATGAACTTGCAAGGAAATTCATGAGTAAGTTTTATCCCATGCAAAAGACCGAATCAATGAGAGATGCCATTAGTACTTTTAAAGGGAAAATTGAGGAACAATTCCATCAAACTTGGGACCGATTTCATGATTTGCTACTCAAATGCCCACACCATGGCTTTGATAAAGCACAACTAGTCCATTTCTTCTATAAGAGACTTTCACCTATGAACCGAACCATGATTGAGTCAATGCACCAAGGAAAGTTCAAGGCCCAAACCCCTGACCAAGCATATATATTTTTGGAGGAACTAGCTGAAAATGCCCAAAATTGGAATTGGAACCAAATTGATAATGAATTTTCTAGGAATGATCAAATGAATAGAACATCTGGTTTTTATGAGATCAAACCTGAAAATGAGTTAAAATCTGTGATGCAAAGTCTTGCTGAGGGAGTGAAAGACTTAGGTAAAAAGTTTGATGCATTTGCCCTAATATCTACCCCTGCACAATGCAATGTTTGTTCTGGTTTATCTCATCCAACAGAGGAATGTCCGGTCTCTTGTACATTTGAACCTTCGGATGCGCAAGTTTGTGCTTTCAATACCTTTAGGAGACCATTGCCTAATACATTTAGCCAAAGTTACCATCCTGATACTAGAAACCATCCTAATTTTTCATGGAGGCAAAATTTACCTCCACAAAACTTAATGGTCAGTCTGGTTTTCAAGGTCACTCCAATAGGCAACCTCCAACTCAAGGACCAATAATTCCTCAAAATCAATTCCCTAGGAATAACCAGTTCAATCCAAGCCGAGATTTAGCAGTTGATCCCATGAACAACTATGTTGCTCCTGTCCCACCGGTCAATAATACTGCCAATTATGAGGACACTTTGAAAATGCTTGCCCTTAATCTTGATCAATCCAATAAGCATTCCAATTAGAGATTTCAAAAGTTAGAAAATAACTTTGATCTTTTGACTCAAAATCAACTGCAATTTCAGCAGTCTCTCCAAAATCAGTTGAGTCAACTCACTGCAGCTCTGTCTGAAAGACAAAGGGGTACATTGCCTAGCCAACCCGAAATCAATCCAAAAAGACAAGGAGTTAATCTTGTAGGGACTCCTTCCACTTCTGACCAATCAAATGCCAATGTAAATTCCATCATTACCCTCAGGTCAGGAAACAAAATTGATAATAAGGTTGAGCCACCCATCAGTGATGAAATTGAACCATCCAAATCTCTTCCACCCAATTCTCAAAAATCCAAAAAGGACCAAGGTCCTAAGCTTGATGAGGTCATTCCAAAGCTGTTTATTTCACGTGCACCTTTTCCCTCTAGACTAGTCAACAATAAGAAGGACTCTCAATACAGTGAAATCTTAGAGATTTTTCAAAATCTCCAGATTAACATTCCATTTCTCACTGCTATTAAGCAAATTCCTTCTTATGCAAAATTCATTAAAGACTTAGTCAAGAGGAAAACCAATATCCCTAAGGAAGCCTTCATAGCCCAACATTGTTTCTCTTTCCTACAAAATCAAGCTGTAGTTAAACACAAAGACCCTGGTAGTCCAACTATCACTTGTAGGATAGGAGAAAATTTTGAAGGTCAAGCTTTATTGGACCTTGGTGCCAGTGTCAATGTGTTACCGTATTCAGTCTACTTGGATTTGGGATTGACTGATTTGAAGAAAACTGATGTTAGAATTCAGTTAGCTGACCGATCCATCAAAATTCCAAGGGGTATCATTGAGGATGTGATAGTAAAAGTTAATGATTTTTATTACCCTGTAGACTTTATTGTGCTAGACACTCAACCAACCCAAGGTAAACAAATTCCAATCATTTTAGGTCGACCATTTTTAGCCACAGCCAATGCATTGATCAATTGTAGAAATGGTAGCATGACCTTAACCTTTGGGAACATGAAAGTGGAAGTCAATGTGTTCAATTTGATGAAACAACCCATTGAATCAGAGTCTGTTGAAGATGTTTGTCTCATTGATTCATTGACCAACCACACCTTTAACCACTCATATCCTGAGGATCCACTCCAGCATTGTCTAGCCCATTTTGATGATAATTTGGACGAAGCTAATAACATTAGCCAAGTAAATGATTTGCTAGACTCTGCCCCACCCTTTGAAGCACCCAAGTATAAATCCAAATTGGAATCATTGTCTTTGCCAGTTAACACGTAATCTAAAAATGCAAAGAAACCACCTAATATTGAATTAAAGCCTTTACCCGAGACTCTAAAATATTCGTATCTTGGTGAATCTGAGACTTTTCCAGTGGTAATATCTTCTGAGTTAACTGAGCAACAAGAGTCCCAATTAATTGAGGTTCTTAAGACAAATAGGGAAGCCATAACATGGTCCATTGATGATATCAAGGGCATTAATCCTCTAGTGGTGCAACATCGCATTCACTTAGAAGATAATGCGAAAACCTGTAGACAACCTCAAAGGAGACTTAACCCCAATATGAAAGAATTTGTCCGCGGAGAAGTTATCAAACTTCTTGATGCTGATATCATCTACCCGATTTCTGATAGTCAATGGGTGAGTCCAATCCAGGTAGTTCCTAAAAAGTCTGGCATCACTGTTGTGTCCAATGCCCATAATGAGCTTGTTCCTACTCGCATTCAAACTGGATGGCGAGTTTGCATAGACTACAGGAAACTGAATAGCGTGACTAGAAAAGACCATTTTCCACTTCCTTTCATTGACCAAATGTTAAAAAGATTAGCTGGTCAGGCCTTCTATTGTTTTTTAGATGGTTATTCTGGTTACAATCAAATTCCTGTCCACCCTGATGACCAAGACAAAACTACTTTCACCTGTCCATTCGGTACATTCGCCTATCGTCGCATGCCATTCGGCTTGTGTAATGCACCAACTACATTTCAGCGATGTATGATGAGTATATTTAGTGACATGGTTGAAAAGTTTCTAGAAATCTTCATGGATGACTTCTCTGTCTTTGGGTCATCATTTGAGCAATGTCTAGACCATCTTTCTCTCGTACTTCAACGTTGTCGTGATAATAACTTGGTACTTAACTGGGAAAAGTGTCATTTCATGGTCCAAAAGGGAATTGTCCTAGGTCATAATATCTCCACTGCAGGAATTGAGGTAGATAAAGCAAAAATTGATCTAATCTCCAATCTACCTATCCCCAAATCTGTTCGAGATATTAGAGCATTCCTAGGTCATGCCGGTTTCTACAGGCGTTTCATCAAAGATTTCAGTAAGATAGCTAGACCTTTGACCCATCTTCTAGCTAAAGATGCACAATTTGAGTTTACTGATGCCTGTAAGTCCGCCTTTGAGTACTTAAAGTCAGCACTCACTACTGCACCTATCATTCGCTCACCTGATTGGAACTTGCATTTTGAAATTATGTGTGATGCGTCTGATTATGCAGTAGGTGCTGTTTTAGGCCAAAAAGTGGATAAAGCAAGACATGTCATATACTATGCTAGCAAAACCTTAAATGATGCCCAAATCAACTACTCAACCACTGAGAAAGAGTTGCTAGCAGTCGTGTTCTCCTTTGAGAAGTTTAGATCTTATTTGGTTGGATCTAAGGTCATCATATATACAGATCATGCAGCGTTAAGACATCTTTTGTCCAAATCTGATGCAAAACCTAGGTTGATACGTTGGATCTTACTCCTTCAAGAATTTGACCTTGAGATTCGAGATAAGAAAGGTTCCGAGAATGTAGTCGCTGATCATTTGTCCCGTCTTGTTATTTAATCCACTAGTGACTCCATTCCCATTTCTGATTATTTTCCTGATGAACAATTATTTGAAATATCTCATGCACCATGGTATGCAGATATTGTCAATTATATTGTGACTAGTCAAATTCCTTCCAACTGGTCCAAATAAGAGAAAGATAAATTTTTGGCCAAGGCTAAGGAATATTTCTGGGATGACCCCTACTTGTTTAAATATTGTCCAGATCAGATCATTCATAGGTGTGTTCCCGAGGTAGATCAAAAGTCTGTCATTTCCTTCTGTCATGACCAGGCATGTGGTGGCCATTTCAGTTCCAAACGAACAGCTGCAAAAATCTTGCAATCAGGATTCTATTGGCCAACCATTTTCAAAGACACCCACACATACTGTCTAGCTTGTCATAGATGCCAATTGCTAGGTAAGATTACCAAAAGAAACGAATGGCCTCAACAATCGATTCTAGTCATTGAAATCTTTGACGTATGGGGTATTGATTTCATGGGACCATTTCCATCCTCGTTTGGCAATCTCTACATCCTTTTAGCAGTTGATTATGTGTCAAAATGGGTAGAAGCTTTAGCCACCAAAACAGCTGACCATAGAGTTGTGGTGCATTTTTTCAAAGACCAGGTTTTGCCTCAGTTTGGAACACCTCGAGCCATAATCAGTGACAATGGTTCACATTTTTGCAACAAAGTCTTTGGAAAGTTGTTGTCCAAATATGGAATCAATCACAAAGTGGCTCTATCATATCACCCTCAAACCAATGGTCAAGCTGAGGTATCTAATAGGGAGATTAAACAGATCTTAGAGAAAACAGTTAACCCCACAAGGAAGGACTGGAGTCTTCATCTCCATGATGCTTTATGGGCATACCGTACTGCTTACAAGACCCCTATAGGAATGTCCCCATATCGATTGGTCTATGGCAAAGCATGTCACTTGCCTGTTGAACTCGAACACCGTGTTTATTGGGCCATCAAGGCCATGAACTTTGACTATGATAAAGTCGGTCAACGTAGGACCCTTCAACTTGATGAGTTAGAAGAAATCAGAAATGATGCCTATGAGAGTTCAAGAATTTATAAAGCCAAGACTAAGTTGGAACATGACAAACACATTCTCAAAAAGGAGTTTTTCATAGGACAAAAGGTTCTTTTGTATAACTCCCGTCTTCAATTGTTTCCCGGGAAGTTAAGGTCACGTTGGTCAGGCCCGTACTATGTCCATCACATTTCTAGTCATGGTGCCATTGAGTTACAAGACCCTAAGAATGGACAGTTGTTTAAAGTTAATGTTCATCGTCTAAAGCCTTTCATAGAACTTGAAACTTCTGAAAATAAGGAAATTTTTCTCATTGATCCGATTTATTCGGACTGATCTATTTAGGGGTAGCACATCTGTTGAGTCTAGCTGAAGACGTTAAACTTAGCGCTACTGGGAGGCAGCCCAGTTAGTTGTGTAAATTTTTCTATCAATTTTTTTTTTTCACTCTATTTGGATATGTTTAGATTTTGTTTGGGGTAAAGTCTATCATAATATTTTCAATCGCTTGACTTTTCTTTTGCCAAAAATCTTTGCAGGGACTATACTCCAAAAACACCACCTCAATTGCGGTAATTTGTTCCAATTTGTCTCTTAGATGTATTTTTAAACACTAGGGACAGTGTTATTTTTGTTTGGGGGTGGATATCTATTTAATCAAAATAGAATTTCATTATTAAAAAAAAAAATTTGAAAAATTGATTTCGTTTGGAAAAGTTTTTTGTTTTTATGCATGAGTGTTTTGCATTATAAGTTTATTAAGTTTATGTTTATGATATATCCGTAGTATGTGATGCGATATTCCCGCTCATGAGAGTAATGATTAGATTGAGTTAGTGAAATGATGTGATTTTACATAGGTAAATAAATTAGTGAAATTGAAACCGAAAATGATAGCTTTGACCTATAAGCACATGCACACATTCACTATGGGAAAAACAGTTGATCTTTGACTATGGAGTTGAAAAATTAGCTTTGCCGCTATAAAATGGGAGAAGGGGAGATAGAATGGAGAAAATTTAAAAAAATTATTTTCAAAGAAATGCAAAAAGTAGTTCTTCGATCTGAGTAACCGGACATTGGTATCACCAATATCATTGTTCGCGTAAAAAGGGGATAAAACTAATGAGCATAAATCTCATGGAAGAAGTTCGGGCCCAGTTGGTCGGGACTAAAAGTCCTCATTGGAAAGTCCGGAGCTTATAAATACAAAAAGGGATGGAAGTGAAATGATGGAAATAATGAGTTTTTATGAAAAATATGGCAAAGTTTGATCAATGAAGTAGAAGAAGAGAGATTGACATACCATAGTAGAATGTTCACAAAAACACGGAAGGTTGTCTAGATTGGGAGTAGAAAGTAACGAAATTATTTACTTCAGTGGGGATCATTCATATCATTAGCTTGAGATAGTTATTGTTCGGTAGTGAGTGGTAGTATTTGTATTCATATTATCTTATATATTGTATCATGGCTTGATTAATGAATATGTGAATGCATGAAAATGAAGAAGTTGTGGGTAATATATCCAACCCTCACGAGGCTATTGCTCGTCCACTAGGGTAATCTAGGGGTTTAAGGCCTTATTGCATATGGTAAATGCAATCGAAAGCAGCATGCGAAAGTGACACATCTTTTGGCACATCTTTAGTTAAAATTAATAAGAGTCTAATTTTGCGAACTAATCTATTTTGTCCTTATTTGTTAGAGGACTAACAAGAGCTTGTTTGGGGGTAATTTGATAAGTTTACAAAATCACTATTTTAAATGTCAAAAATAAATCTTTAATTCACCATTTTATTGCATAAATGTTCTTATATATATCTTTTTATTTCTTATAGGTTTGAATTGGAAAAGATGAAGAAAATATATTACAGTGAAGAAAGGAATGCACATGGATGGAAGAAAGAATATAATGCTAATGGATGAAAGATGAAGAATATAATGCACATGAAGAAAGAAGAAAATGACTTGGAAAACATCAATATTCAAAGAAAAAGAAAAGAAAAGTAGATCTAACTTCACTTTACAAGATGTCATTATATTCCAATTTTCTCTATAAATATGAAAGTAGTTGGAAATTGTAAGGAGTTAGATAGTAGAGAGTGAGATATTGTAGAAGAGAGTTTAGTCTTGTATCAAGTTTTTATTTTGTTGTAATCTATTTCTTAGTTAATGAAAATTTCTTCTATCATCATGTTTTATTTCTACATCATTATGCTAGCTTAAACATCTTCTCAAGGGAGTGATGAAGCCACCTTGGGTAAGATATACATAATTTTATTTTATTTCTTATTGTTCAATTCTCTTCCCGAAATAATTCTTTCAAGTGACAAAACCTACAATAGAGGTTGAAAATAGAGGAAGGATTCTCCGTGATTACCAATCAATGGAAATACGGGGAATGCCTGCCACTATTTATATTTATTTATTTTTAAACCAAAACATTAGAGGGAGGATTTTCCGTGATTACCAATTAATGGAAATACGGGGAATGCCTACCAATATCTATGTTTATGTTTAATATGTTGGAGGAGAATTTGCAATAGAAATATATAATATTATTTATATAGACCCGGGTGGTGGATTCTCTTCCCTTGAGATTTCTTCCACCATTTGATAATTTTATCTAGTTATTTTAGTTTATTATTCAAAAATTCAAGAATTGTTTTAAGTGATTTCTTTTTATCTCGAAAATTATAGTTTTTGGATCCTAGTCTCAAACCGATTTCTAAGTTGAGAGTGGTTCGACCCTACTTATTGCTATACTATTTTAAGTAAAGTATTTGTAGGTATTATAAATTTTGTTGACCGGAGTTTGGTGAAGCAACGACAAAAGAAACAATAAATCATCAATCGTCAGTAATAACCTAGGATACACTCAAACATATGAAAAACACAATCTTTTATTTGAAACACAAAAACATATTACAAAGTTTTTCTCTCCTCTCACACTCTATTTGTTTCTTGTTTCTTGCTCTTTTTCAATACAATACCATACATCTATATATATAATTGAAATACATAAATTGACAAAGAAAATTTTCGTGGCAGTTATTCTTGACTTTGGAAGATATGAGCGTGAACAACTCACGCATGGTGTTGTGCAACAAAACTTGACCTTTGAGGTTGATACATGCATGTGGAGCTTTCAATGGATGATCATTATCAAATTTACTTTTCAACATATATCAAGTGTTTCAATTGCTGAATTATGTATAAGTCAGCATTTCAATTGCTTCACATGCTAAGAAAGTCATTAAATCAGAAGGAAATATTATTTAAAAAGCTCTGAAGACTCCAGACTATTCTGTGTATATATAATGTCATCGCCCTCTTCAAGAAACCTGAAAATAGATTGAAAACGAAGAACTTAAACATTACGGAAGTTCTGCCAATCAATTACTCAAAGTCTCAAACTAAATAGTACTGGTCAAGTGCATAAGTTGTTAGTTACCGTAGACATCCTCATCGAAAACGATGCCATTCACATAACACAGAAGCATTAGTAAACGAATTCACTTGATCAATATATATATAATTAAGCAATTAATTGACAATGTTCTTTAATTAATTAACTCTACATTACTCAGAATGAAAATAGAGTAATTGGTTATGTTGATATATGAAAATCAAGGTCACATTCTCGACTTTTCTATGACACTATTTTTACATCAATAGAGATTATGCATTAAAATTATACCTATATAAGTTGTGGTAGCCGTACAGTTTTCTCATCTGTTCGTAACTGTTGAGAAATCACTAATGGTGATTTAATTACCCAGGATCAACACAACTAATGAGAGAAACAAACTTTTATTTATAAACTCACACTTTCAAAAATACAAAGTTTTTCTCTCTTTTTCCTTTCTTTTCTTTGCTTCTAACTTCTGATTAATACACTACCATACAACCTGAATATATAGACATGAAATATATAAACTGACAAACACAATCTTCATTTGCTGCCATTATTGACTTCGGTGGATATAGGCGTGCAAGATCTTCACGCATGATATTTGATTAACTCACGCATGGTATTTGTGCAGCAAACTTGGACCTTTGAGGTTGATGCATGTGGAGCTGGATATGGTGTATCAAGTTTATTTTTAACATTCCCCCTTAAACTTGATTCTCCACACTTCTGCATTCCTAACATCATCTTCAGTCTTGTGGACCCTTCTTGGAATTTCTGCATTCCTTCTTGCTCCTGGCTCTGCCTCTCTCGTCCAGTTTTACATAGAGATGATTGACTCTCTTCTTCATAGTCAAGTCCAAGACTAGCGACAAACACCTCGAACTGAACCGAGTCGACCTGCCTGAACTCTGAAGAGATACCATTTTCTTTCCCTGCACTTCCTTTCCCTGGAATCATTACCGAGGCATTACATTTCTTCCTCAGACTATTGAACTTGTCTGGTTTCACTTTTTTAAACTTCTTTAGACTGTTAACCTTGTTTGGTTTCACTTTTCTTCTTTTGTAGTCTTTCACGAACATGCGAGTTTTGTATCTCTGAACTTCGCATTTTCGTCTTATGGACGCACTTCAACCCAGTTGACTTATGGATTTCTGGTGGACTATACTGCTTCTTCTCTATGGTAAACATCTCTTCATCCATATCTGTCTTCGATTTTTTCTCTTGAAGGGCTTCGGTGAAGCTAGCCGGATCTTCTTCTGACTTCTTCTTGGTCCAATATCTTTCACCTGGATCCACTTCTGACTTCTTCATGTTAGGAATGGGAGCAATTTGTGTCACTGTTGGTGGCACTGCTTCAACTTCTTCTTGTGGCACTTTTGGTGTCACTTCTTCTTCTTCTTCAATCACGAGCTCCTTGGGCTTCGCTTCTTTTTTCAACATTCAACTAACAAGATTCTCATATTGAGCCATCAATATCATTCCGTTTAGCTCAATTGTGTATTTATTTGCAAAATACACATGTTCATCATTTTCATCTTCTTCTGTTAGCTCTCTTCTGCATTCACGGGCATAGTGGCCGTATCTATTGCAGTTATAACACTTCACTTTTCTTCTCCCATCTTCTCCTCTGAATTCATCTTATTGTCCTTGACGGCCACGATCTCTACCTCGACCTCTTTGTGAATTTCCCCATCTTTCTTCTATAGCTAAGAACTTTGACTATAGGACTTGCTCGTCCTCTGGGGTGCTTGAGATATTTTTCTTATTGATTCGCTGTTCATGGATTTCTAGCATGGCTTGTAACTCGTCAACTGTCATGACATCCAGATTCTTTGATTCTTCAATGGCTACAACCAAATACTCAAAATTTGAATTGAGCGATCTCATTATTTTTTCAAGCACACGTACATCTTCGATCTTTTCTCCACATCCTCTGATCTGATTCACAATAATCAATATTCTGGTAAAGTACTCAGAAATTGACTCATTTTCCTTCATCTGCAGCAATTCAAATTCCCCCCTTAGACCTTGAAGTCTAATTTTTTATTGTCTTTTCAATTCCTCGATTTGCTTTACGAAGAATTTCCCATGCTTGCTTGGCGATGTTGACGGTGGAGATCTTCTCAAAACTTGCTTCATCTACACTCTGATAAAGCAGATATAATGCCTTCTTGTCCTTTCTTCTTTCTTCTTTAAGCTTTGCCTGTTGGGTCTGGCTTAGATTCTCTACTTTTTCGGGTTCGTCATACCCGGTATCAATCACATCACACAAATCTTGTGAGGCTAAAAGGACTCTCATCATGATACACCACTTCTCATAATTATCATTGTTCAGTCGCGGAAGCTGGGACTGGAAAAAATTGCTGGAGGACATCATCGGATTTGCTTAAGTACTTGAGGTGCTTATTTCTGAAAATAGGTGTTGAATCTGGTCAAACCGATTGCATGGTTGCGTTTGGAGCGTTCCGTTTAGTAAAAAAATGACTCTTCATTTACTCAAATTGGAGTTAAAATGAGCCCGTAATGAACAAAATACCAACGAGGGGCAAATTTATAAATTCACAAACTTCTGATGATGTGGCAGGACATAAGGATTGCCACGTGTCGGTTTCTAAATGGGCCACGTGTCGGCTATCTGATTGGGCCACGTATCAGCTTCTGATTGGGCTACGTGTCAACTGATGGTTGGGCCACGTGGCTGATGACATGGAAAGGCTGTCGTGGCATTGGTTACGTGGCGCTGACGTGGCACTGGTGATCTCACACGCTGACGTGGCAGCGCATGGTCTTCACGCGCGTCTGGAGGTTGAAGACGATTGAGCGCGTGGCTACGTGTGGGGGTCACTCGCCGATCTTCGGGAGGGGCATGAGAACGCGTGCGGAGGTTTTTTGGCCTGATTTTTTTCGGGGTACATTCCTACTTGAACGGAGAAGTTAGATATGTGCTCAAACTAGTGGTTTGGACACCTATGACTCACGAATAGGCTTTTAAGGCCCTGTTTGGTTCGCGGTCCGGTCCCATAATGGTTTTTTTGGGACCGGACACTGTTTGGCAACACGGTTCCAAAAAACGGTTCAAAAAAAACAAGGACCACTTGGGACCAAAAGGGGTAATTTGAGACAATAAAAAATGATGGTCTCAAGTGGTCTTATATACAATTGTCTTAACACATGAGACCATAAAATTTGAAATATATATATAAAATTAAAAAATATATATAATTTGAAAATAATATATAAAATTAAAAAAATAATATAAAATTTTGAAATAATGTATAAAATTTGAAATATAAATAAAATTCAAAATTAATATATAAAATGCAAAAAATATATTTAAAATTTGGGAAAATAAAAAAATTCCAAAATAATAGAAAAAATAAAAAATAATGTATAAAATTCGAAAATAATATATAAAATTTGAAAAATAATATAATATTTTTTAAATAATGTATTAAATTCGAAAAAAATATATAAAAATAAAAATTAATATATAAAATTTTAAATATATATATAATTTAAAAAATAATATATAAGTTTTGAAAAATAATATAAAAAATTTGAAATAATGTATAAATTTTGAAACAAATATAAAATTCAAAAATAATATACAAAATTAGATATATATATATTTGTGAAAATATAAAAAAATTGAAAATAATATAAAAAATAAAAAATAATATATAAAATTCAAAAAATAATATAAAAATTCGAAATAATTTATAAAATATGAAATATATATTAATTTTGAATTTCTTATATTATTTTCAATTTTTTTATATTTTTCATACTTAATATGTTTTTTGAATTTTATATATTATTTTTTTTATTTTTTTTATTATTTTCCAAACATAAGACCAAACAGCTTGAATAAGACCATAAGAACAGACAGTTTTACCAAACAGACTTTCAGAACACCACCCAGATAAGACCAGACCAGACCAGATAAGACCGAACCAGACCGCCTACCAAACGGGCCCTAAAGGTTCGACTCTGTTTTGGTTCTTCACTTCTGGGCTTGCTCAAGCTTCACCAAGCTCTGATACCATGTTGAGAAATCACTAATGGTGATTTAATTACCCAGGATCAACACAACTAATGAGAGAAACAAACTTTTATTTCTAAACTCACACTTTCAAAAATACAAAGTTTTTCTCTCTTTTTTCTTTCTTTTCTTTGCTTCTAACTTCTGATTAATACACTACCATACAACCTGTATATATAGACATGAAATATATAAACTCACAAACATAATCTTCATTTGCTGCCATTATTGACTTCGGTGGATATAGCCTATAGGCGTGCAAAATCTTCACGCATGGTATTTGGTTAACTCACGCATAGTATTTGTGTAGCAAACTTGGACCTTTGAGGTTGATGCATGTGGAGCTGGATATGGTGTATCAAGTTTATTTTCAACAGCAACCTGAAAATAAAACGAAAACAAAAACAACTTATACACATGCATTCTGTCAACATTCATTCTTTTAAAGAACTTCCCTTCTACGGTGTTGATCATATCAAATACGTACGAATTCGATAGGAATCAGAATGAAATACTGCAAATATATATATACTCACACACACATCCCCAAGATGAGAACAAATGATCGAATGCTTCCATTATTTCGGGATGCAACTCTAAATTAACCAGCATACGTACGTGTTTGTACGTCTTTGTGTGTGTACAGTACCAACACCAACACCAACTCTTATACAACACAAACTATATGACTGGACTTAGGTAGATATCACAATTGATAGCCTAGCAGCTATACCTCAACTCAACTTCTCAACATTCCATATATAATTCTCATCACGTACTGTTTAATTCCATATGTCAGCTCATTTCTCCCTCTCCTTTCTATCCAGACGACATGGCGCATCATCTCACTTTTACTAACTATATATAGCTTCCACATTTGCGAAAAATTAACTTCATATCATCAATGGCCATGATCAATATTGGGACACTGGATAGCTAGCTCATAACTATATATATATATATATATATATATATATATATTCCAAATGCTCTTTTCTGATCATGTGCCTCATATCCAAGCAAATCTGCAACTATATTTTCATTTTATACTACTCACGATCATAGGCTCATTGGATACCTAGCTTGCTTTATGCTCAATGTGTCTTTCTACATACTGCTCCTTAAATTTATGCACTCAGCCTTGTTTACCCTAAATTAATAGTTATAACAATTAAGTAGGCAATAATAAGCATAAATTGGCAGGGACAATCAAATCCAGTATATATACACAGATAATTGGCAGAATTAAGAATGGATGTATACATCAAACAAGAGTGAACACCAGTTGACGTACGAAAAACAAGCAAGAAAAAACTTGAGGCTAGTTATCATGCATTATATATTATCATTGTCAATATTAGCAATAATTTTTTTTCACATCTATATATATATTTGATCACAAGTGTACTTGTGCCTAGCTACATTAGCCAGAAAACTATGAAGCAACACGAAAAACTGATAGAGATGCAAATCTACAACCCAACTCCCAAAGCATGCAGTTAACTTCCATTTTGTGCCTATAATACAATATGCGCTATATAGCAAAACAACTACTAACATTTGATTTTTAACTCTACTGATAAAACCTAAAACCTCTATATCCAATCAGTAACCTATATATATATATATATAGGACTCACAGCTACAATCAAATACATATATAATATATACACACACAGATCGACCTATATAGATTTATATATAATATAGCAGATTAAACCCCGAAATAATCTTTTTCACAAACCTTTAAATCAGCTTAAAGTATCTCCTCCAGATCCCTCGATCCATATTTCCTGCTGAAAGGCAGCCCACTGATGCAACAACAACATTTACGAAATAAATAAAATAACAGTACTTAACACATGTATATGTGTGTATATATATATATATATATATAGACAGAGGTAGAGAATATATACTTGATGCGGCGAAGGATATCCCAAAACGTATGGCGCTTCCCATATATGCGCATATTTTGATTGCGCTGTGGTACAAAAACAAGTTCAACAAAGTCCATCAAGTGAGATGGATTGAGTGTACCTTTTAGATGCTGGTTCTGCTTGTTGTTGTAGCACTCATAAATCATCAAAACCAAACTCCGGGAGCTATCGCCAGACGCGTCATGAAATAGATTGGCAGCTATTTCCTTTCGCTCCCCCGGCTTCAACATCACGGTGTGGACTTCATCACCAGGTCGCTTCGGATCATAGCAGGGTTCGATCCGTATATCTATGTTCTTTGATTCATTTTGGAGGACAACAACATCAACTAACGGAGGAGGCATATTTGGGAACAAAAAAAAAAAAAAAGAAGTAGGAAAACCCTAAAAAGAATGGAGATGGGTCAATTTCTAGCAGCTTTCAAAGAGCAATGTGAATGAGTTGGTGCGTATATAATTGTAATAATAACTGAGTTCTAATTTGATAGACAAATGAAAGTGGTCCACCTGGCCTGCTTCAGAATCTTTGATGTGGTGGCTCACACTAGACTTGGGTGATAAAGGCTTCATCTTCACGCAAATAAGGTGTTGCCTACACCAAATGTTGACCGCGAAATTTTGAAGGTGTTTGCGATTTGTTGCCCTATGTTTTCTTTTCTCCTCTTTGGGCTTTACTCTGGGTCACTTGTTTGGCCTTTCTTTTTTCGTTTTATTTTACTCCTCTCATTTTTTTAATTCAATTCAGTTAATTACCGAAAAAAGAAAAAAAAAATGTTGACCGCGAACGGCGAAACACAACGTAGGAAACAAAGCCCAAAGTCTAGGTGAGCCCATTTAGAATATACTAAAATAAAGCCCGTGGGCTTATTGCATACGGGGTAGGTACAAGCCCATTTAATAAATTAAAAAAAAAGCCCAAAGTTTCAAACTGTCATGAACACCTGTATTTAAACCAGTGTCCCAATATTGGCTTCATTTATGGTGAAAGCCCAAACTGAAAGGCCCATATTACTAAACGGTCCTATTATGCTGTTATGTGCATGGTGGCCTACATCACCTTCACCTAAAAAAGGTAATAAAGCCCAAGGTCTTAAGGAAGCCCATATGTGAAAGAAAACTAAGCCCATTTTTGGTTGACTTGTAACAAAAATGGGCTTCTGACATGAGGGTCAGGCTAAGAAAAGGAAATAGATTTATCTAATGATTAACTCTTACATACTGGTCTCTATCTATATATCTCTAAAGCCCATAGATAAACTAGTCCTGTGATGTTCTTATAAACTGTTTTATTTTTTGAAATTCTGTGACCTAAAGATCTTTATATGATAATCGACAATTGAAATTCAAAAGTTATAAACACAAGTTTTTTACATAAAACTAACCTTAAGGACCAGTTGATCCCGCTGGTTGGATACACGGAAAGCTAGCAAACAAGCTGATCAATCCACACACTGACTGTGATGAAAGTTTCTCTAGTCTTGCTGCAAAGGTATCATGAACATATATATATACATAATATATATATATAGTTTAAAAAGGATGACACTTGCACAATCCAAACTTGTAAAAAAGACATGCATTATCATTGCGCCAAACATAAACTTCTTTCTAATGTCCGATACAACACAATTTGAATTAATAACGACGAGATCATCACTTCATAAACATTGCTGAAACAATTACAGTCATCATGAAAATATCATCAAGTAAAGAGGAAAGAAACATATTCAATGAAGGAAGTAATCGACATTAATTAATTCACCTTATATAAACATTAACCCCATAGCGCAGACCTTCGAAGATCCACCCACCGCGCACAGTGGTGGCACCAAATCAAAGCCAGCCGGTAAGTTTTTTACCCGCATTCGTGTAACATACACTGCATGGGACATTGAAACATGAGTATTATTGAAACTTGGCATATGAGAGTATTAATGTGATGAACTCTTATCCCAAAAAAAAAAATTGTAAAAAATTGGGTCAACCCATGGTTTTCCACGTGTCCACCTGATTGTAGACCAAAATGTCCAATGTCTTGCAGCCACCGTCTGCTTCGTAACATGTCCGTGACCAACTAAAACTTGAAGTTTAATCAATCCAACTAACCTCCTGATTTACAAATGTTTTAATTCAAATGACAGATTTATTAACATACCCACTTGGCATGTGGAGTGTGTAACCACCACTCTCAATCATTTTTCTTATATCTGTTTAAAATGCTGTACCTAACTCTTTTTTAACGAAATAAAAAAAAATGAAGAATCGTAGACCTAATGCTCCTAGTCATTTTTTAATATTTCTATTTGTTTCTTCATACAAAGCCTAACTGATATTTTCTGAAACATCTATATGGCCTTTCAAGAAAGTGATTCATGAATATTTGCCCTTGGTGCTCTCCAACCAACTATTCACGCCGGACAGAATAGAGATTATTTTGTAGGCTAATACAATAGGTACTTTGTAAGGGAAAAACAGGAGAATTTCGACCCAAAAATTCAGAGAACACTCTGGAATTTTATATAATTGTTTATAATCAAGAATAATTAAAAACAACCCACAAGCCGGGTATAAATAGCTGAAAATCAACCCCTAGTGGGATTTTTGCCAAAAATAGCAAAACCCTAAAAGTCCTACCAAAACAAAATATGGAAAAAATTAAAAAGATTGCCAAAAATCCGGCCCAAATCGGGTTCAGAATCATCTCCTAATTGACAAATAAAAAATTACGATAAATAACAAAAATTAACTAGAAATAAAGAATTGAAAAGGAAAACAGCGGATTTGGGGCTCGAAACGATATGCACCGAGCGTAGCTGATCTTCGACTGATCTGCATGAACACCATCAGTAGACACAACAAAACCTAGAAAGGTTACAGAAGTAGTGAAGAAAGAACACTTCTTCTGATTAACAAACATGCGCTCCTTCCTGAGCATGTCAAAAACTGCACGGAGGTGATCAAAGTGTGAGGCCCATGTAGGGCTATAAATAAGGATATCGTCGAAGTAGACTACCACGAATTTCCCCATGAAAGGCCGTAAAACCTGATGCATAAATCTCATGAATGTGCTGGGTGCATTGGACAGTCCAAATGGCATGACCATCCACTCATACAACCCATGTTGCGTCTTAAACGACGTCTTCCACTCGTCTCCAGGCCTTATTCGGATTTGGTGGTATCCGCTCTTAAGGTCAATTTTGGAGAAGACCTTAGAACCGGACAGTTGATCTAGCATGTCATCCAGGCGGGGAATGGGAAATTTGTACTTCACCGTAATTCTGTTGATGGCTCTGTTGTCTACACACATGCGCCAGAAATCATCTTTCCTTGGTACTAGCAAGACAGGAACGGCACATGGGCTCATACTCTCACGGATGTAACCCATCTCCAGCAACTCTACTACCTGTCACTGCAACTCTTCAGCCTCCTTTGGGCTGAGGCGATATGTTGGTCTATTGGGCAAACTCGAGCCCGGAATTAGGTCGATCTGATACTGAATATCTCTCATAGGAAGCAGTCCAGGAGGAAGGTCTTCTGGCATCAAATCAGAGAATTCTGAAAGCAGCTGTTGGACCTCCGTAGGTAATTCTGGAACCTCACCTGTTGCACTATTTCCACAAGGCAGTAAAGCATAAACTACATGTTCACGCTCAACTTCAACCAAAAACCTGGACATAGAAAGCAAATTGTTACTATTGACAACCGGGGTGGGATTGGGTCCTTCCCGACGAGGTGCCAACACAATTTTTTTCCCTTTGATGCTGAGGGAATATGTATTCTTTCGTCCGTCATGTACCCCACTTCGATCATATTGCCAAGGTCTGCCTAACAGTATATGACACACATCCATGGACACTACATCACACCAAGCATTATCGAAATATTTCTTGCCAACAGAAAAAGACACTAAGCATCGTCTATCTATTGTTACCTCACTGCCTTTATTCAGCCATGACAGTTTGTACGGCTTGGGGTGACGATCTGTCTTCAACTGCAATTTCTGGACTGCGTCTTCAGAGACTATGTTCTCGCAACTGCCACTGTCAATAATCATCTTGCAGACTTTATCGGTCACAGTGCAGGTTGTGTGGAAAATATTGGTTCTCAACTAGTCATCTTCGGAATCGCCTCTGGGAGTCAGTAGGCTCTTACGAATGACCAGAGTTTCATGGTCGTCCCCATACAACACATCCTTATCTTCTTCTTTGTCATACATTGGCTCTCCAACTTCCTCAGTCTCATCTTCCATGCCTTCCTCAAGCAGTAGATTTTTGCCCATCTGACTGGCAGGCTTCCTGCAATGGGTTGCTATATGGCCCTATTCACCACATCGAAAACACTTAATCGAAGGGTTAGGATTACCCTTTGGTGGCTGCTGGGGAGGACGGGATTCTTGAGGGCGAGATGGCCTACTGCTTTGGTCGATTCTGATGACGGGTCGTCTATTCTGTTGTTTCTCTACAGCAAGGGCGCGCTGGTAGGCTTCAGAAACTGTCCACAACGAGTGAAGGCTGAGGACATCTTGTAGAGGTTGTCGTAAACCCCCCAAATATCAGGCTACCATCTGTTCTTCTGTCTCAGTTAGATCATTCCGAGCGATCAACTGATAGAACTCCTCTGTATAATCTTCCACGGATCTCATCCCTTGCCTCAACGAATGAAGTCGCTGAAACAGGGTTTGAGTATAGCCAAAGGGAAGGAAGTGACTCTTTATCTTCTTCTTCATCTTCTCCCAATCAGTGATCTTGGCCTTGCCCTGCCTGTTTCTTGAACATTTCAACTGTTCCCACCACGCAGATGCTCGACCCTTGAGTTTGATGGCCACCAATTTCACTTTGACACGATCCGGGACCTCTTTATAATCGAAAATTCGTTCTACTTCATTCAACCAATCAATAAAGCAATCGGCTTGTAACGTACCAGAAAACTCGGGCAGGTCTACTTTGAAGCCGAGATCTCTATGACGGTACTGATTGTGATACGGATTTTCGAAGGTGGAATTGTCGGTATCAGAATCTTCCACATCATGATTACCGATTTCCTGCGCCGCCAGGCGCTGGGTTAACTCTGCCACTTGCCTCTGCAAATCCTCAATCATAACATCCTGAATGTTACGATCACGGTACAGGACTTCCTCAATCGGAACCTGCCCATGACGACCACCACGACCACGACCACGATTATTAGCCATCGAAAACTGATGGAAATACCGCCTCAGGAATATGCTGAGCTCTGATACCAATTGACGCCGGACATAATAGAGATTATTCTGTAGGCTAATGCAATAGGTACTTTGCAAGGGAAAAACAGGAGAATTTTGACCCAAAAATTCAGAGAACACTCTAGAATTTTATATAATTGTTTATAATCAAGAATAATTAAAAACAACCCACAAGCCGGGTATAAATAGCTGAAAATCGACCCCTAATGAGATTTTTGCCAAAAATAGAAAAACCCTAAAAGTCCTACCAAAACAAAATATGGAAAAAATTAAAAAGATTGCCAAAAATCTGGCCCAAATCGGGTTCAGAATCATCTCCTAATTGACAAATAAAAAATTACCATAAATAGCAAAAATTAACTAGAAATAAAGAATTGAAAAGGAAAACAGCGGATTTGGGGCTCGAAACGATGTGCACCGAGTATAGCTCGGTGGCCACGACGTTCGCGTCGAGATTACCTTTCCGAATTGGGGTCACGGGCGCGAATCCTATACTTGTAGCTCCAGTTATGGCCAAAAAACCGACGCGTGCACGGAAACTGCCCCAATTAGGCTAGATCACGATTTCTTGTCATTCTTGCGTTGATACTCCCGCTCCAGGTAATCCAGTGCCATCAATGAGCAATCTGATAGCTCGGCATCGTCTGACTCAGATCCCCCTGCATCAACTATCCGATGGACAGACACAAGGAAGATCGAGTCTTTCTACTTTAAGATAGTACAACTTATTTTAAACGTAGCCGAATACCGATTGAGAAACTTTCTTCCCTGGGCGAAACAAATCGACTAGATAAGTTTGTCTTACTTAAACTATATAGGTCCGTTTGGATACGAGAAAACAGTTTTTGTTTTTTTACTGTTCACCCAGTTAAAAAAAACACACATTTGGCAAACGCGTTTACTATTCACTTTTTTTTCCCAATAAAATTGTTTTCTGTGAATAGTGTGTAAAAGTAGTGAAAACACCAAATACAAATTTTAGTTATTTTTTGAGTTTTTTCACTGTTTAGGGTACCACCTCCGCCACCACCCCCGCCACAGGTCGCCGCCGCCGGCCGCTGTCGTCGTCAGTCACTCACCACCACCGCCGCCCACCAATACCATTTTATTTTTCAATACAAATTTTCATCCAAACATTTTTTTGTTTTTAGTTTTTTACTGAAAAAAACAAATACAAAAACAGTTTTTATATTTGAAGACAAAAAACAAATACAAAAAACAGGTTTTCCAAACGCACCCTATATATTGTTTGAGATACTGGTGATTTGGTGTGGTACTTGGTGTTTCATCATGAATGAAGGTAATTTCACATGTAAAATCTTACAACTAAAAATATTATTCCCTCCGTTCCATAATAGTTGTCCAATTTGAATTTTTTAATATTTTATTGATTTGGGTGACTAGTGTGCAATTTTTAATTTTGCCCTTAATGATATAGTATTATGGTAGGTTCGATATTTGTTTATAGTTAGTGGAAGAAGGGTAGTTGGGAAAAGTGGAAGGTTAAATTGCATTGGAATTCGAACTGAACAAGTATTTTGGGACAAATAAAGTTACAATAATAGATAACTAATATGGGACATAGATAGTGTTGGAAATAGTAGCCTAGAGTTTAGGAAGAGAAGTGTATGAAGAAGAATTAGAGAAAATATTTTATTTCTCTTATTCAACTTGATTAAAACATGTAAAGTACATAGCCTTATATAGGTCTCAAAATATACATATAACTATCATATTTAAATGCAAATAAAGACTCACTAACCCACTAACATAATACTTAATAGGGTAATCCCCACTAACATTCCTATTAATTTCATAGCTTTATTGCCTACCACTAACACCCCCACTAACACAAACATTAAGACACTTAATAAAACTTATGTAACTCTTAAAACACATAATCAAGTTTATTATTTTCAACACCCCCCCTTAAACTTGATTTTCCTACTTCAAGTAAACTCGTCAACTTTAGTAATTCTTTCAAACTTGAGGGCCTTGGTGAAATTATCAGCAACTTGATCTTGTGACTTCATGAACTTGAGGTACAGTTCCTTCTTCTTCACTTTGTTCACCTTCTTGGAAAGAATTTTGAAGAATCTTTCATATAGCAACCCTTTATAGCATTGCATCATCCATACATTAGTGGATGATCATGACCACCTTCTGGTCCTTTTTTCTCTCTATCTTTATGTACCGCATGTGCTTCACTCGCACTAGGTGTTTCACTCACACCTTCTGGCTGCGCCCTGTGCTTTACTCGCACTAGGTGTTTCACTCACACCTTCTGGCTGCGCCCCGTGCTTCACTTGCACTAGGTGTTTCAGTCACACCTTCTGGCTGCGCCCGCCTATACTGGCTCTCTCGTGCCAACCTGTTCTGGTGGCTCTCACTTTTTGATATAACCTAGCTCTGATACCACTTTGTTGGAAATAGTAGCCTAGAGTTTAGGAAGAGAAGTGTATGAAGAAGAATTAGAGAAAATATTTTATTTCTCTTATTCAACTTGATTAAAACATGTAAAGTACATAGCCTTATATAGGCCTCAAAATATACATATAACTATCATATTTAAATGCAAATAAAGACTCACTAACCCACTAACATAATACTTAATAGGGTAATCCCCACTAACATTCCTATTAATTTTATAGCTTTATTGCCTACCACTAACATAAATATTAAGACACTTAATAAAACTTATGTAACTCTTAAAACACATAATCAAGTTTATTATTTTCAACGGATCAAATTAAGAATCATAATCAAATCTTATCAAAGAAGGGTCTCACCATACAAAAGTCAAATGTTCGGAAATTAATTAAAGCACGTCTTCCATATTCAATAAAATATTGTAGGCGTGGATTCCAAATATATTACTTATCTATTTGTAGGAAAAATAGAACCAGTGAGAAATTCCTATCAGCTTATTAAAATAATGTTGCTGCAAAACTCCACCGTCGATTACGAATTGTGATGAGAGCTAATACATATATATATATATATCATATATATTCAAAAACATTGGACCAACTTGGGTGCGAAACAGGACCGGAAGGTAAGTATAACCACGTCAATGCCGGCACGCAACCTCTTTTTTAACTAATCCGTGCTTAGCATCGTTACAAAAAACTTCAATAAATTATGGGAATAATTTGAACTGCCTGACTTGTTCAAGGGTCTTTGGATCGATCATCAGAAATTTATTCATTAAATTAAGGAAATGATTAACTCAATCATAGGAACAACAAGGACTTTTCAATTTTTATTCAATATATCACAAATTTTGTACAACCAATTTGCATGTCCTCGCAAAAAAGAATAATCATTTAAACTCTGAATTTAATAAACTTATCACGAGGTAAATTAATTCTCATGAAATTATTTTTATAAAGAGAGTATGTGAAACGTATTACGGTTATGCAACGATATCATCATTTTTCAAAAAATTTACAAATCAGACGACAGCAAGCCATGATATATAATTAAGGCCTTTGCTAAGTCTCTGCCGCCTAGTCTTTGAGGGTGACAATCCTTGCGTTTGAACAACAGTTAGGTAGGAATGGAAATTATGTACCATATACAAAATTTATAATAACGGCGTTATTCACCCTTCTCCAAGCAAAGTAAAATGACAGAATTGTCCTTGACTTTACAATATATAAAAAGGAAGACATATAGCATTCATGTCATGATCTCTCTTCCCTTTCTTATATCCATCACCCTTCAGCTCAGGGAAAAAGAAGCTAGCTATAGCATTCATTCATTACGATGAACTATTTTTTTCATAAATTCATGTCTTCATTCATTAGATTGAGTGCTATGCACTCATCAAATGAAAGAAAACGCCATTTCATACACACGTGAAACTTTGCTCTAATCGTAGCAAATTCGATCACTTCTACATTGATTGAATCTAAACACTTGAATCTTCTATATTGGTTAAAAATTTCTCAATATATACCCTTATTAATTTAATTCTTTCACCTTGTTAATTTCATTTATATATATATATATATATATAGTCTTGTGTTTGTTTCGTGTCTAGGGCGAAAATTTGTGTTGGATTATGGACTCATGCCTGATGGCAAAGCCGTTGTCTCTAGATGAACTACACACTAGCCATGAAGGACTGAAATCCATCCTCAAAAAGCAGGAAAAAAAGGGCCAAAATCTCGAAAGAACAGGCGGGCAGCTAGTTGTGGCATTTATATTTTTCGAAGCTTTCATATTATCGACTGTTATTCGATCTCCAACATTTGAAGACCGAAAAAAATGGTGGATGATCTTCTCTCTCTCCTTATTGGTTTCAATAATGTTCTGGATCACCATTACAAGCATCATCATTTCTTATCTCCGGACTCGGTATCATTTTGACGTGAGCTGGATGGAGAAGGACTATGTGTACCACCAGTTGTTCTTGGTTCGAAATGGTTGTACTAGTCCGAAGCCACAGATGCCACGAGTATTCGAGCCTAATATAATTATATGGTACCAACGCTATGTATACATTTATGTGATTGTGTTTTGTTTGCTTGCCTCCACGGCACTCATGTTGCATGCCTGTGTCTCCATGCGTTTGAAGTGAGAGCCTTGATCATATACAATATGTGGTAGCTACCTATATATATACATATGTATACTTATCAAGTCATGCAGTTTGTATCCAAGTCACTCTGTATATATGTAGAGGCGTCTATATATATTGACAATAAGAACGCCCTTTTGTTGTACTTTGAGAAATTTGGCTACCTTGGGTGCTTATTTCACCAATAAAAATCTATCTATATATATATATATATCCTACATATATAGATCATATATTTATTGCCTGTAAAGCTTTGTTTCTCTTTGATTTGGTTCTTTACTGTAAGTTATTTTTGTTAATTGTTATATATATAGCCTCGAGCACGGTTTGTTTCCGGCTCATGTAGGCTCTAGCTATCCTCAGTAGAGCCAATATTGTTGTACAGTTTAGTTGTAAAAGATTACCTTCTCCAATTAAGAAAAATAAAAACAAAAAAAGGGAAAAGAAGAAGAGATATACAGGTTTGGGAGTACCTGTATATCCAAGAAATCCAGCTGTGGACGGGAACAGGTCGGCTTCAGCTGAAAAATTAAAGGATGTGGTATCTCGTGTCAAATTTCAAGCTTTTATTTTAGACAACTTAGTGCACACGATTTTTTGAAGGGTAAATATAACCTAAACCTCATGAGGTTTGTTCATATCACACCTAAACTCTTTTTCTTTTTCATATTCTCACCTAAATGCCTGAAGTTTGGCCTATTATATCTATTAAACCCCCTCAGTTAATTGACAATGAGTTGACCAATAGATTTATTTACTATCAGCCTGAAAGTTTTTTTAAAGTGTCATATGGAGCATTTTAATTACCCTTAAAATGTGTGTGATGGTAGTTTCTATTGCGGAAAATTGAAAAAAAATGTCAACTTTTGGAGTCTATATTATAAAAAGCACAACTTTCAAAAAATAATTTAAATAAAAAGTCACTTAACAAAAATAATTACAAAAAAAAAAGGAAACACATAATTTTGGTCTACAATGCCCTTTAATCCACTTTTATTCATTTCCCTAAATATTCTTATATTGTATTTTATTGAAACAACCCTAATAAATTAAAATTTCAAAACGGACATAACTACCCTTCCATAAAATATTATCTTAAACCAAATTAAAGTCTCTATCAAACAAATTTTATTGAAACAACCCTAATATCATCTTCTTCTCACATTCGTCATCTTCATAAGTCTCCATCAACCAAATTAGCTAAGTTTTATTCTTCGTGTTTGATTTGCTTCTACTACGTAACGTATTTCCTCCACATCTTGGACCGTACGGTACATAATCTTAACTTTTTTTCTCAAATATTACAGCATTTATAAAGCTTCCATATATAACAAAAATTGGAATTCATAAGTCAAAACATGTATATACATATTGACGTCGGACAGAATAGAGATTATTCTGCAGGCTAGTGCAATAGGTAATTTGCAAGGAAAAAAGGGGAGAAATTCGACCCAAAAATTTCAGAGAACACTCTGGAATTCAATAAAATTATTTATAATCAAGAATAATAAAAAACAACCCATAAGCCGGGTTTAAATAGCTGAAAATCGACCCCTAATGGGATTTTTGCCAAAAATAACAAAACCCTAAAAGTCTTACCAAAACGAAACAAGGAAAGAAATCAAAAGATTACCAAAAATCTGGCCAAAATCGGGTTCAGAATCAATTCCTAATTGACAAATAGAAAATTACCCTAAATAGCAAAAATTAACTAAAAATAAAAATTTGAAAAGGAAAACAGCAGATCACGATTTCCTGTCATCCTTGCGCTGATCCTCCTGCATCACATATATTGCATATAATTACAAAAGTCGATGACGCAAGACTAGTTATCACGTAGGTCAAGGTTCTCAAGGATCAGTCAACATACATGTGTACATATTTGATTCAATTAATCAAGTATTGCACATATAACAGGAATCGGGATCACTGAATATTCATATATGTATAGATTTAAATGATTCTATCTCCGAATTTCAATACCCACGAAAGCAAAGGTCAGGAATAAACCCATCAATCAAATTTCGGCATGGAGCTCTAATATTGTGTACCAAATATGTTAAATTCGATTACAGTGTATAATCTCATATTAATATACGAAACCCCAGTCTATCCATAATATAATTTACATCCAATCGTTTTCGCATTCACATTGATCAACACCCGGCGAATGCTCTGATGAGGCGAGGCGTGGCACGAGGGTGGGAATCTTGAACCGCTGGAACAGGAAACGAAAACCCTAGGGAAAGGGAAAGATATCATAGGGAAAGTGAAAGATGTGGTATGGGTAACAAGAACATTTGCTTAATGGGATATAGTTGTTATTATAAAAATAATATAGTTGAAGGATAAATATGTAAAAATAGTTATAAATTAGTGAGGGGTATTTTAGTCTTGTAATTATTTAAATTTATTTTAGTTAAAGTTGTTCCTTTTGTAATTGTTTTTGTTAAGTGACCTTTTGTTTAAATTATTTTTTGAAAGTTATCATTTTTTTAATATAGGGTCCAAAAGTTGTCCTTTTTTAAATTTTCCGTTTCTATTGTTAAATAATTAATGACAATAAGGTCATTTCACAAACTTCTGATAAAAAACTGACAAACGTTAATAGTACCAAGGGTCCGGATGGGAATATGAAAAGGAGAGGGAGTTTAGGTAGAATATGAGCAAACTTTAAAGGGTCTAGGTGATATTTACCCTTCTTCGAATGATAAAGCATGCATGCATGAGAATGACTGCATGAATACATCTTTTTGCTTGGATTTTAAGTCTAATAGATACTACCGTAAAAAAAATGATGATTTTTGTATCCCAAATACATCTTTGCATACATATAGTATCATAAAATGAAAGATTATATGTATGTCCAATTTGAATTGATCTCAATGGATCCTTCGTGACTGCCCAGAGGAAAAGAATAGGTAAGGATGTCAGGATTGCGTGACATTTCTACCCAAAACAAAGGCGTTACGTACCAAGCGGCACTACATCCCTTTCAATTGGTCTATAGTTTCATTGTAGAGAATCTATACCTTGTTTTCCACATCATCATTTCCTCCATCAATATTCAATTTATCTTGCCATTTCTTCTTTTTGGTCTTAAAATTTTTTAAAGTGTCATATGAACCATTTTACCCTTAATATGTGTGTGATGGTAGTTTTTATTATTAAATAATTAGTGACAGTAAGGTCATTTTACGGACTTCCAATTAAAAAACTGACAGACTTTAATAGTACCAAGGGTCCGAACAGAAATATGAAAAAGATAGGTAGTTTAGATAGAATATGAGCAAACTTCAGAGAGTCTAGGTGATATTTACCCTTCTTCCAACTATAAAACATGCATCCCTTCGCTTGGCTTTTAGGTCTAGTATACATTTTAAGGATCCCCATATATAGCATGATGGAATATTATAGGTATAATGGCTTAGAGAATATCTTGAATCGCTCAATGAGCATCAAGATTCAAGGATTACAAGAGACAAATTCTTTCATACCTTTATCCCCATCTACCTAGCTAGGACCACAGATGTGTTTAGAATGGGGAGTGAATGGAGTGTACGTACGTAATTGGGTTCCATGTTAGTCTTAGTCAATAATTTGGATGTTTTGGTTGAATCGATAAACCTGTTAGAGTTAAGTACGTACCAGTATTATTATCATGTCCTTAATTTAGTGTCACTTGAAGTGCTCAATATTCTAAGGGGTCCTGGTTGCGACCCTAAGTAGGCAGGATTTTGCAATCAAAATGTGAGCGAGCTGTCAGCCTAAGTAGAGAGGGTTGTCAGCTCGCAACAAGAATGTTGTTTAACTCTCATTGGCTCTCTTCCCACCCTTATTCCTCCACCACATCCCCCCCCCCCCCCCCCCCCTCTTATATTATGATCACAACCCTATGATCACCATTTTTGGTCTCCCTCCCACTAGCAGAAAAATATCTTTCAAATTTTTTAACTTCTGGGTTTAACATCCTGATTTCTTTAGTATTGTTGCGAATGTTTGGGGAACTGATGTAAGTGGTATCCCTATGTTTAGGGTTGTAACCAAATTGAAGATCCTTAAGTCTAAGCTAAGACAATCACAAGGCATTTGGTGATCTGTCCTCAAGAGTTCTTAATGCTAAAGTCAGTCTTTCTGCTTGCCAAATCTCTTTGGATTCTGACCCTGGGAATTTTATCCTAAGAAAGGAGGAAAAAAAATTGTCCCTTATTTACTCTAGTCTTAGCAAAATTGAAGAACAACTCCTCATGCAGAAATCAAGGCTTACATGGCTTGCTCTTAGTGACCAAAACTCAAAGTTTTTTCACAAATGTGTGCAAAATAGAGTCAACAGGAGAAGAATTGTCTCTTTCACTTGCCAAATGGCTCCAACTCTAGGAATAAAGAAGAAATTCAAAATTGATTTGTTAACTATTTTCAAACTACTTTGGGCACTCCTCACAACTATCCTAGTATTGATTTACTTGCTCAATTTATCTCTATGACTGTTGATAATGAATTTATTGAAAACCTAACTTCTATTCCTACAGATTTGGAGATCAAGAACTGTTTGTTCTCCATCAAGTCCTCAAAATCCCCCGGACCTGATGGATACAACTCTTCATTCTTTAAACATGTTTGGTACATTGTAGGAGAAGAAGTCACTTGTGCAATTAGACAGTTTTTTGAAAATAGTTTATTACTTAAGCAGGTCAACACTACTTACCTTGCCCTCATTCCCAAAATTCCCAACCCTGAAACCCCTTCTGATTTTAGACCCATCTCTTGTTGCAATGTTTTATATAAATGTATTTCAAAATTACTTGCAAATAAAATTAAACCTTTGTCCCTCCCCCCCCCCCCCCCCCCCCCCCCCCCCCTCATGGACAAAGCTCAAAATGATTTTATCAAAGGGAAGAAGATTGGGGATAACATTATCTTGGCGTAAGAACTCTTAAGAGGGTATCACAAGGATTTAATTCCTCTTAGATACACCCTTAAGGTTGATTTGCACAAAGCTTTTGATTGTCTTAGTTGGCAATTCCTTTTGGACACTATGCATTTCATGGGTTTTCCCTCTTTGTTTATTTCCTGGATCACTACTTGCATCTCTACTCCCTGTTTTTCAGTTTCTGTTAATGGGGAATTTTGTGGATTTTTCAGAAGTGCTAAAGGTCTTAGACATGGTGACCCATTATCCCCCTACCTTTTTTTATTGCCAATGGATGTTCTATCTTCCATCACCAACCACCTCACTCTGCAAGCTAACTTCAAATACCATTGGAGGTGTAGTGCTACTCATCTGTCTTTTGCAGATGACATCCTCATGTTCTTTCATGGAGATACCAGTTCTGCCTCCTTAATCCATAAAGCCATTGAGTCTTTTTCCCTTCTTTCAGGGCTTTTTCCTAACCCTAATAAAAGTCAGATTTTTCTTAGTGGGATTCACAGCCCATTAAAAGAATCTATTTGCAGCATTTTTGGGTTTCATGTGGGCACTCTTCCCATGAAGTATCTTGGTATCCCTCTCCTATCCAAAAATCTCTCCCCAAATGACTGCAAAAGCCTTGTGGACAAAATCCTATCCAAGATTTCTAACTGGACATCTAGATTTCTCTTTTTTGCAGGTAGACTTCAACTATTGTAGGCTACTCTTTTCAGCATCCGTGTTTATTGGATAAATATTCTAATTATGCCTAGCAAGGTTTACAAACAAATCAAAAGTTCTTTGCAAAGCTTCCTCTGGTTAGGCCTTACTATGTCAAAATTCAAGGCTAAGGTTGGTTGGGATCAGATATGTACTCCAAATACTGCTGGGGGTTTGGGTCTTCATGACATTAAGCTATGGTATAAAGCCTCCACCTTAAGGCATTTGTGGACCCTTTGTTCTGCAAGTCAAAGAAGTATCTGGAAAGATTGGGTTCAAAGCAACCTGATTAAAATAAAAAGCATCTGGGATCTAAAAGTGCCTCCTAATGGAACATGGTTTTGGAGGAAACTACTTCAAAATAGACATCTGGCTCAACCTCTCATTCTTCACAAAGTTCATGATGGAAAGACTACTATGATTCTCTTTTATCATTGGCTACCTTGTGGACCAATTTACAAGTTAATCCCTGACTTCTCTCACAATCACAGATGGCAACTCAACAGATTTGCAAAGGTATCCTCACTCATTGTTAATGGACATTGGTATTGGCCTAGAAATCTAACCAACCTGCTCTCCCCCTTCTTTGACCTTTCCACCATTTCCCCCCTTCTTTAGGAAAGAGGATTCTATTCAATGGATCTCCTCTCCCTCTAAAACATTTTCTAATAAACACACCTTGCTTGCCATTTCTCCTACCCTCCCTAAAGTTCACTGGCACCATCTAATTTGGTTCAAAAATAGAATTCCCAAACACACCTTTTGTTTTTGGCTTGTCATTAATGAAAAACTCATCACTAGAGATAAGTCAGCCCTTCTCTATACTATGCACCCCAATGTTTGTATTCTCTGCCTTCAAGCAGCAGAGAATCATGACCACTTATTTTAGAAATGTATTTATACAAAAGAGATTTGGGGGTACATTCAAGACAAGTGTGGGTTCTATGTGTGCCCTAATAGTTGGACTGACTTTATCCTTTGGGCATCAAACAATTGGAAGGGAAAGCTTAAATCTAGCAGATTATTAGTGTGGAAGCTCACCCTTGCTAGTTTCGTTTATCATGTATGGAAAGAGCGCAACAACAGAATTTTTAGAAATCAAGTCATACCTCCAATGTCGACATTCCATGCCATTGTTAACTCGATGAGAATGCGTCTTTTTCAGTCCATGAATGGAATTGCCCTCTTGCAAAATCAATAACCACCGATTGAAACCTCCATCCATCTTTATTTGAACCGGATGCTAGTAATCCTTTATTCTCCAGCGACCAAATCGCTATTACCCCTCCTCCTCCACCCTTGCCACATCCACAACCTCCTTAATTGTTTGAGATTGAGATTGTCGTGTATACGTCTGTTGATTGCCATCTGAGGATTGTTTGGTCTGCTACTCTTGATCGCAAACTAATGAAATTGATTGATAGGATTCTTCGCTTTGTCTGCTAGGTTTTCTCCTGAGAATATGTTTGGCTTTTTGATGTAGGAGGATCAACGCAAGGATGGCAGGAAATCGTGATCTGTTGTTTTCCTTTTCAAATCTCTATTTTTAGTTAATTTTTACTACTTATGAAGGATCAACGCAAGGATAGCAAGAAATCGTGATCTGTTGTTTTCCTTTTCAAATCTCTATTTTTAGTTAATTTTTATTATTTATGGTAATTTTCTATTTGTCAATTAGGAATTGATTCTGAACCCGATTTGGGCCAGATTTTTGGCAATCTTTTTATTTTTTTCCGTATTATGTTTTGGTAGGACTTTTAGGGTTTTGCTATTTTTGGCAAAAATCCCATTAGGGGTCGATTTTCAGCTATTTAAACCCGGCTTGTGGGTTGTTTTTGATCAGTTTTGAATATTAAGAATTTTATTAAATTTCAGAGTGTTCTCTGAATTTTGGGTCGAATAATTTCTCCTTTTTCTTTCTTGCAAATTACCCATTACGCTAGCCTGCAGAATAATCTCTATTCTGTCCGGCGTCACTTTTCTTGCCATGTGTATTCTTTAGCTCTCTGTTTTTGGACCTTGTATTGAGCTCTTTTTAAAATCCTTTTTTTCTTTTCTTTCTTTTTACCTTTCTCTGTAACCTCTATGATTCTTTCTTTTTTGATATAAAAATTTATTTACCAAAAAAGAAAAAAAAAAAAAAAAAACAAGAGCGCTGTGGATTTGGGTGAAGAAGAATGTTAAAGACGTTTTTTTAAATATGGATGAGAAGTGGATAGAATGTGAATATATATTAGTTGTTACCTAATAATTTAAATATTTTAATCAAATTGTGAATCACCAAACAATGATTCGCAATTTGATTACACTGGACTGTATAGCCGGTAACTTCTCTCCTCCAAACCTTTAAACGCCTAATTATGTAAAACGTCAAACACCTACATTTCTTTTGAAAAAAATTCCCGCTAAAATATACGTTTTCCAGTATTTACATGAACCTTTATACTACATAAAAAAAATTGTTTAGTTATTTCTTTTTGGTAAATAAAATTGTTTAGTTATTGGTGTAGAATTGATCAATTTTGTGTTTATATATGTGTATGGATATCTTAATCACCATCTCTAGAAAGGGTACGAGCTCAAGACAATTGCGAGAAACAGAATACACTGGATAGATGACACCTTACTTGTCAAATTACTTTTAATATGCGATTACTTATTCCAATCAGAAATCTGTATATATCTTCTTCTTTTTTGGTAAATGAGAAATCTGTATCTTGATCTTCATATTTTAATATGTAGCAAACTGTTGAACAAGTTCCATTAATTTTAAAAGGTAAACTGCATTAATTAATAGAAAGATTATTCCAACAAGTACAACATCAAATTGCTTTGAAGTTTACAGCTTATTTTGATTTAATTATTATTTTTACAATTCAAAAGGGAAAAAGGGTGATTATTATTATTTTCTAAAAATGACAGTATGAACATGGTTTAGTGAAATAGTTCCCACCTAATCAATTAAGAGGTGGCCTTACTAACTTACATATTACAAATTATTGATTTACTCTATAGTCATCCTTCAAATGGAGAATTTATCAGGTACTATATTTTTTCCTTTCTTATCGAGGAATTATTGAATGATTGGTTGTATTACAAAGTCTATGAACATAACTAAATTTTAAATAACTCCTAACATCCTTCTAAGACCAAGTCTTGGTCGTCCTTATTGTTTTATTATTGACAGCGCGTTAGATTTGTATGTATATATTTCATGAAGTCAACCATGGAAAATGATTAGTTGATATGTGGAGTATTCAAAATTAAGGTTGAAGACGCAATAAGATTCAATTTGATCCCCTTTGTCCATTATTCTAAACTAGTATGTTGGTATTACAATAAATAATTAAATAACAAATAAACAACATAAAAATATACTCGTAACCAGTTGTCACTTTTATATATAAGAGCTAGGTATTACTAAGTTCAGTTACCACTTAAAATCAACTCTACTTTAAAAATTATAACAAGAAGATGATTGTGATGCGGCACTAGTTTATAATAATGCATACCACCTAACGGAATTTTGTTTCTCTCTATGTACGAGACTTAATTTCTTGATGTATGTTTTCTCAATTCTACTATAATTTTACTAAATACATGATTCTAATGTAAATCAAATCATTTTGGATACTAAAATCGTAAAATTAATTTCTGGATCCATAATGGAGAGTTTAACAAACATATTATATATTGAGATATGAATAAATTCTTTCCATAATATCTTAGTATAAAAATAATAATTTCAAATTTCAAAATCAGAACAATCCGTACCACAATATTTTTTTTGATATTATCTACTAAGGCCCTATTTGAATCGACTTTTCAGAAACTGTTTTTGGTTTCCTGGAGAAAAAATCTATTTTGAATTGTATATGGTAAAATTTTTAGAAGAATTTCTAAGTCTTAAAAGAGCGTTTAAAAGAAGTTAGGGAGTATTAGCTTTTCAAAACGACTTTTACTTTTCATTTTCTTCTGGAAAAAGCTAAAAGCTCTGCTTGAAGTGTAATCTTACATTTTGATATTAATAACATTAATATCCTAGTGACATCAATTATATTCACATGAATCCCTCCAAAGCAATCATTGCTCAAAAGTACTTTCCTACAAGTTTATAAACGCCAACCTTTCTCTTACAACCTCAGTATTAAAATTCTCTTTCACTTCATCTCCTCATATAAATATATAGATATTATACATAAATATATATACCTCTTTCATGGATCAGCGAGAATATGAGAGAAAGATAAAGGAATGGAAGAGCATTATAGACAAGCAAGAGCAGCGAATCCAACATCTACAATCAACAGCTTTCCAACTCGCAAATTTCTACTTCGTCTTCCAAGGAGTCATATTCACAGCAATCTCCAATGGCACGTCCTCTCTCACGTGCCACGACAAATGGTTCCCCATCCTCCTCTCCGCCATTACAGCTTCCGTTAACTTGATCGCCATTTTCATAATCGGGAAGCAGTACATCACTAGCCTCCGTGAACGTGACGAAAGTATCAGAGGCCATAACGAACTCGCAAGACAAAAAATAGCTCACAAAAATAATAATGATGTTCATGTCCATCCACGTGATCATTCATCCGAAACTGACGCCGGATAAAATAGAGATTATTCTGTAGGCTAGCGCAACGGGTAATTTGCAAGGGAAAAAGGGGAGAAATTCGACCCAAAAATCAGAGAACACTTAAAATTTAATAAAATTCTTAATATTCAGCAAGCATTCAAAACAACCCACAAGCCGGGTTTAAATAGCTAAAAATCGACCCTTAATAGAATTTTACCAAAAATAGCAAAACCCTAAAAGTCTTACCAAAACAAAATACTGAATAAAATCAAAAGATTGCCAAAATTCTAGCCCAAATCGGGTTCAGAATCATTTCCTAATTGACAAATTAAACATTACCATAAATAAAAATTAACTAAAAATAAAGATTTGAAAAGGAAACCGCCCAAATTAGGCTAGATCACGATTTCCTGTCATCCTTGCGCTGATCCTCCTGCATCAGTCACCCCGGGTTGGAAAGAACTCGTCCTCGAGTTCACAGCAGCATCAGCAGAATCCGCAAAACAAGGGAGATGCAACCTGACGATAATGACTGTCTGCTCGAGTTTTGTACTTGGCATTGCTCTCGTGAATGACCAGTTTCACCTGCTCATGGATGCCTTCTGGCGGCAGTCCAGGAGGAAGATCTGAAAACAGCTGCTGGACCTCCGTGGGTAATACTGGAACCTCACCTGCTGCACTATTTCCACAAGGTAGTAAAGCATAGACTACATTCTCACGCTTAACCAAAAACCTGGACATAAAAAGTAGATTGTTACTATTAACAACCGGGGTGGGATTGGATCCTTCCCGCCGAGGTGCCAACACAATCTTTTTCCCTCTGATGCTAAGGGAATATGTATTATTCCGTCCGTCATGTACCACACTTCGATCATATTGCCAAGGTCTGCCTAACAATATATGACACGCATCCATGGACACTACATCACACCAAGCATTATCGAAATATTTCTTGCCAACAGAAAAAGACACTAAGCATCGTCTATCTACTGTTACCTCAGTGCCTTTATTCAGCCATGACAGTTTGTATGGCTTGGGGTGACGATCTGTCTTCAACTGCAATTTCTGGACAGCGTCTTTTGAGACTACGTTCTTGCAACTGTCACTGTCAATAATCATCTTGCAGACTTTGTCAGCCACGGTGCAGGTTGTGTGAAAAATATTGGTTCTCAACCAATCATCTTTGGAATCGCATCTGGGAGTCAGGAAGTTCTTACGAATGACCAGAGTTTCATGGTCGTCTTCATAAAACACATCCAACACATCCTCATCTCCTTCTTCGTCATACACTGGCTCTCCAATCTCCTCAGTCTCGTCTTCTTCGTCATACACTGACTCTCCAACCTCCTCAGTCTCGTCTTCTTCGTCATACACTGGCTCTCCAACGAAAGTATCGATTTTCAACCAATCATCTTCGGAATCAGAATCTTCCAAAAATATTTGCCATAACAGTGGATACGGATTTTCGAAGGTGGAATTGTCGGTATCAGAATCTTCCACGTCATGATTACCGATTTCCTGCGCCGCCAGGCGCTGGGTTAACTCTGTCACTTGCCTTTGCAAATCCTCAATTATAATATCCTTAACGTTACGATCACGGTGCGGGACTTCCTCAATCGGAACCTGCCCACGACGACCACGACCACGATAATTAGCCATCGAAAACTGATGGAAATACCGCCTCAGGAAGATGCTGAGCTCTGATACCAATTGACGCCGGATAGAATAGAGATTATTCTGTAGGCTAGCGCAACGGGTAATTTGCAAGGGAAAAAGGGGAGAAATTCGACCCAAAAATCAGAGAACACTTTGAAATTTAATAAAATTCTTAATATTCAGCAAGCATTCAAAACAATCCACAAGCCGGGTTTAAATAGCTAAAAATCGACCCTTAATAGAATTTTACCAAAAATAGCAAAACCATAAAAGTCTTACCAAAATAAAATACTGAATAAAATCAAAAGATTGCCAAAATTCTGGCCCAAATCGGGTTCAGAATCATTTCCTAATTGACAAATTAAAGATTACCGTAAATAAAAATTAACTAAAAATAAAGATTTGAAAAGGAAACCGCCCCAATTAGGCTAGATCACGATTTTCTGTCATCCTTGCATTGATCCTCCTGCATCAGAAACTGAATCGGATCAAATTACAGTAATGCATAGAGAAGGATCGCGTCACGTACAAGATTCTCCGAATAACAGTTCGTCGTGGCAAATGATTCCTTCCGATTTTACTATACGCCAACGTTCCGTAAATGGCGGGAGGTCGAGGGAACAAGAAGGAGTAGTGGAAAATGATGAAAAGAATAGTCCGAGTGCTCAAATTATTGTAGTGGACCTTGCGACGCAGAAGCGAATTGCTTATTTGATGATTTGCATGTGTGTTTATCGGCTTCGTTGTCATCACAACGTATGGTTGCAAGTGGATTCTGTGCAAGGACAGTGGTTTCGAGACGATAAAAGGTGATGAGAAATGCATGAAGGTTTGTGATGGAGGCAAGTGCATGAGACTGTGCCCTGGATATATTTGATACAGTAGCATTGTAATTTATTATTTTATGTATGCGTTTTCAACTATATATTTATTAATGATGAGGTTCGTCGACATTGAGTGATTTATAATACTTGGTCTTCAATAGTAGCTATCAATATTTTATTTTACGATGATATCTAGTATTTAGAGTTTGTCTCCATCTGTAGATGAAAGAGATAAATCGTACTTCAAGCGTATGTGAAGGTTTTCTTATCGGGGTATATTGTATATTTCTATTCTTCTATTTAAATTTACTTGGCGAAAATAAAAAAAATCATACTTCAAGCTTAGTCTAACCTAAATCCCCAAAGAATATGAGTTGTCTGAATTAACTAAATTTGTTATTGAATACCTTATTATTATGTAAATCAAAAAGCATGAAACATTTTGTTAACCACTTACAGTGTTTAATTCTTGTATTGCGGCCAATAAAATTGAAAATAATCTTAGTTTCAACGAATAATATATCATATAAAAACAAATGGCATAGTCGATGCAATAGCACATATTTTAAAAAAAGTGGGAGAGACTCTAATAAAGTTTTTAAGAGCTCATTAAGTATAACATATATGAAATTAACTACTAATTATCTAAAAAAATAGGGAACATATTTTTAAAATGTTTATCATGTAGTTAGGTTTTGTGTTTCACAATAATTTTTATGTAAATATATAACTATATATGTGGATATATCAAGATAGTCAGAATCTCGATTCTACGTGGTAAAATATTACAATTCTATACAATTTTGTACGATTTTACGATTTTACTACTATGTTTTTATAATGATTTGACAGTTTCGTCCTTCATGATTTAGTCTAATATCTCAATATATGGCCTAAATTTATGAGAAAATATTTAAAAGGTCAATGTATTAGAAAATTTTAAAAATTCTAATATAATTTGCACTTTTTAAATTAAATATTTAATTATTAATATTTTTTAAAAAAATAATACTAGTTGCTAGAATCTTACGATTCTACGATTCCGATTCTACAAATCCCAAAACAATTTTACTTAGAATCCCAATTCTGATTGACTTGGGATATATAATTTACGATTTTAAACTAAATTTATCTTACTTTAGAGAAAAATATTGAAGGGTGGAGGCCCCAGCCCAGGAGCGTTGTGTACTGGGCCCGCGGGAAAATGAGATGACCAAATCTATCCAATATTACATAAGGATAGGAAGGGAAAGCCCTATCTGATAAGGCCAGTCCAGTGGAAGGACTTGTGCAGCAAGTTGGGCCACAATCTTGTCCAAATAAGACCATTGAGTTAACACATTTATTTTATTTTATTTTTTGTCCTTTAAAAAAATAAAAATGGCAAGAAAAATTAGATAACAAGGGATACAATAAATGTAGTGCCCCACTTGTTAATAGGAAATAAGGTACTTGGATGAATATTGATCATATGCAAGTCAACTTATTATTTGTGTTTAGTCTTACCTAGGGTTGCACACGATTTGGTTTGGTATAATTCTTGAAAATTTTGAAACCAAATCATTCTTAACGGTTCTTTGAAAATAAGAATTGAAACCGGAACCATTAGTTAAGGAACCAAACCAAATCATAAAATAACGGTTCGGTTCGGTTCCAACCCACGGTTCCGTAAACATATTCTTTCAAAATATACATAACATACATCAATATAAATTATGAAAAATAATCTTGTCAATTTCAAAACTAAGAACAAAACTCTTAAGCCAAAAATTACACACACATAATCCCACTTCCACCCGCACCCCAAAAACTCACACACACACGCACTAAGAGGATGAGAAAGAAAGAGTTTTAGAGAGATTGTTTATGAAGTTTTTATAAAAAAATTTATTGCATTTTTTTTTAATTTCAGAAATGGCTTTAGTCAAGATAATTGTTGAATGTCCACGAGTTAAACACAGAAAATTTATGAATCCGTGTTTGTGTGTGAACCGACACATATTTAGAGATCTATAGAGGAGGAGAAATGAACTAACCTTTTGTAGAAAATTTAGAAGCCGCTGGTAATGAGGGAATGAGTTATGATGGGCGGTGGTGATAATGGATGTGAGAGATGAGAGGGGTTATAAATTATAGGATTTTTATGTATAAGCGTGTAATATTTGTTTGAACGGTAAAAAAATATTAGGTAAACTTAAAATTTTATTTAATACACTAATTTGTAATTATTTATTTTTATAAGTTTAAATGAATCGATAATTTTGTTAAATATACTGTAATTGTATAAGTGCGTTATATATATATATGTATATCTAATTTATATCGGTTCAGTTTAGTTCCAGACAATCTCAAACTGGAACCAAACCAAATTAGAATGGTTTTGTTTTATCATAACCGGAACCAAACTAAACCAATTCAAAATTGGAACCAAAGCACCGGTTCGGTTTGGACTAATTCTACGGTTCCACGATTTTTTTGTGCACCCCTAATCTTATCACAAATAATTTTAGAAGTTATTTGCATTTTTATTTTAAAATTTACATAATATAAATTTGGTATGAATTATTTTAAAAGAAAAGGTAAGATTGTAATTATAATTTGTGTTCATAAAAAGAGTCCTTTTAACTTCTTTTCATTTCCACCATACAATACATTTTTTGTTGCTAAATTATTTAACAACTCTACTAATCAGTTTAGAAAATTATGACTCCTACTCAGGCTCCCTACCATTTTTCAATAATATTTAAAATTGAACTTGAAAAAGGAACTAAATGGTCCAAATCCTTATTAAATTAAAATAATTCAAGTTAGGGGGGAAAATGGGCTATTATCAGAAAAATCCCATGTGCTTTAAAAAAGATTAATTTGTCATCTTCTTATACAGAAAACCCCCTAATGTTAACAAATTTGATCAACTTGCCCCCTTTCCTACAATTTCAGACAAAACTGCCCCTAAAACTAGAGGGGGTTTATTAATAAACAAATTTTTTTTATTTATACATGCCGAAAAAAACATTAATGCCAAAATAAAAATTTTTGCAACTACCAAATAGGGTAAAATATAAAAAAAATTAAGTCCGAAATATAACAAATATTTGGAACTATAAATAAGAATTTTTTTTTTTTCGCTTTTAACTTTGTTTTTTATTTTTTTTACTATAAACGAAAAACAAATTGATTTATGCCAATTTTTTTTAATTCCCTACAATTAATGCATCAATATTTTTAACTGAACTACCAATTAGGGTAAAATATAAAAAAATTAGGTCCGAAATATAAAAAATATTTTGAACTATAATGAGATTTTTTTTTCGTTTTAAATTTTTTATATATATTTTACAATAAACGAAAAAAAAAAATTGATGCCAAAAAATTATCTAATTGGAAAGTTAAAAATATTGATGTATTAATTTTTTATTTCAGAATGATTCAATTTTTTTTTGTTTATAGTAAAATATAAAAAAACAAAGTTAAAAACAAAAAAAAAATCTCATTTGTAGTTAGAAATATTTTTTATATTTCGGACTTAATTTGTTTTATATTTTACCCTAATTGGAAGTTCCAAATATTTTATTTTTTATTTTGGCATTAATGTTTTTTTCCAGCATAAATCAATTATTTTTCGTTTATAGTAAAATATAAAAAACTAAAGTTAAAAACGAAAAAAAAATCTTATATGTAGTTCGAAATATTTTTTATATTTTACCCTAATTGATATTTCAATTTTTTTTTATTTTGGTATTAATATTTTCTTTCGACATGAACTCAAATCGTTTATTAGTAAATCCTCCTCTAGTTTCAGGGACAGTTTTGTCCAAAATTGTAGTAAATGTGGCAAGTTGATCAAATTTGTTAACGTTAAGGAGGTTTTCCGTATAGGAGGGAGCAAGTTGATCTTTTTTGAAACCACATGAGTTCCTAATAATATCCCAAAAAAAAAACCCAGTAATTATAAATTTTCACTCTTTAAATTACGTGGTATTCTTTTAAATATTATATATATATATATATATATATATATTACGTGTTACTATATAGAAAGTATAAATATAACAAGATGAGTAATTTTGTATAAATTGAAAACTCCTCAATTTTATATGTTTTTTTAAAATTTATATATATATTTCAAATTTTATATATATTTTTTAATTTTATATTTATTTTCGAATTTTATAATGTTTTTCAAATTTTAATATATATTTTTTCAAATTTTATATATATTTTTAAAAATTAATACAAATTAAATGATTAAAGGGTTAACTTCATTTACACCCGCTGAGATTTGCTTTTACTTTAATCGCACCCCCTCAGGTTTCAATATCTTCAATTACACCCCCTCATGGTGTGAAATGTCTAAAATACCCTTATACCTAACACCCTTTAAATCAATTTAACCCCTAAACTAAACACCCCTGAATCAATTTATTCCTCAAACCAAACACCCCAACCCTAACCACCACCACCACTATCCGTCACCACTACTACTACCACCACCACCATCCGCCGCCACCACCACCACCACCACCACTACATCATCCACCGACACCACCACGAGCAACCCTTAAATCAATTTACTACCACCGTCATTTTTGAAAATAGGGGGGCGGCGCTAGCAGTGGGAGGGGGTGGTGGTGGGAGGGGGGGTGTAGATCTATATATATATGTGTGTGTATATATATATGTATATATGCGTCTGTGTGTTGTGTGCAGTATGTGTCTGTGTGAGAGAGAGTGTGTGTGTGTGTGAGAGAGAGATGAATTTATTTATTTGTAAAAATTAAATGTGTTTGCAAGAATTAAATATTTGGGGTTAGGTTAGGGGTTTTAGGATTTAAGTTTTATTCACAAATTAAAAAAATTAGTTTCCAAAAAATTTATATATTTCTTTGTGAATATTTGGGGTTGGTGTTGGGGGTTTTGAATTTTATATGTTTTTTTTGAATTTTATATTTATTTTTTAATTTAATAATTTTTTTCGAAATTTAATATATATTTTTTTGAATTTTATATTTATTTTCAAATTTTATAAAAAAATACAAAATTTAATATATATATATTTGAATTTTATAATTTTTTTAGAAATTTAATATATATATTTTTGAATTTTATATTTATTTTCAAAATTTATAATTTTTTTCAAAATTTAATATACATTTTTTTGAATTTGATAAATTGTTTTAAAATTTAATATATATATTTTTGAATTTTATAATTTTTTTCAAAATTTAATATATATATTTTTGAATTTTATATGTTTTATTTTTAATTTTATATATTTGTTTCAAATTGTTTATGTTTTTTACGAATTTTATATTTATTTTCGAAATTTAATATATATTATTTGAATTTTATATGTTTTTTTTTAATTTTATATATTTGTCTTGAATTTAATATGTTTTTTATTATTATTATTTTTTAAAATTAAAAAAAGTAATAAAATGATGGGAGGGGGTCTAATTGATAAAAACACTATCATTGTTTCTAAACAGAAAAAGGATAACACATTGAGGGTAGTTTAGGGATTTAAAAAAATTCAGGATGATGTCATACATTAGGGGGTGTGAATGATGTGGGTTTCAAAAAATAGGGGGTGTAATTGAAGATACTGAAACCTGAGGGAGTGCGATTGAAGTAAAAGCAAACCTCAGGGGGTGTAAATGAAGTTAACCATGATTAAATTATTGGAAGGGGTCAAATTGATAAAATAATTTATCCTTGTATCCAAACACACTAGATTATCCCATTGAGGGTAATTTAGGTATTTACAAAAAAAATTAGAATGATGTCATCGTTAACAGATCTAAATGATAAGAATCTCAAACCTGAGGGGGTGTAAATGAAGATACTCAAATGCAATGAGTATAATTGAAATAAAGACAAACTTGAGGGGGTGTAAATGAAATTAACCCTTTAATTTTTTGCTTAGCCCAAGTGGGTTTTTTGAATGAATGGTTGTAACTTGTAAGTTCGAGTCTCGAGTTACACAATAACGGGTGTCAAATTGACTAGCCTGCCTAGTGAGGGGGAAAATGTAATTTTGCTTGAGATATAGAGTTATGACATGGGAATTGTAAGGGTTCGGATGAATTAAGTGATGTGAAGATAGTTTTTGTACAAGTTCGTCAGCCAAATGATAATACTGATGCCTTTATTGCTTTTGATTTTCTTTACAGAAAAATGAAAGAGAAATGGAAGAAAAGATAGCAAGTGCAAGTGATTGCCAAATACTCTCTCTCTAGAAATTTCTCTCTTAGTTCCCGGAAAAAGGTCCCCTTTGAAGTGAGCTTCTGCACCTCTATTTGTAGACGTGAATGTCCAGTAGTTATCGCGGATTGTATTGCCACGTCATCACCTGTCTCGCGATATGTTTCCTGCATAACAATCTGCTATATAACTACTGTGCACAATATTATTTCACGCCCTTGACTACGCGAAACGGATTCGCGTAATCTTATGCGCGGATAATACTGTACACCATAAATACCTTGCACAGTAACATCCGCGAAACGGATTCGCGGATCATGATGTGCGCCATGCCCTGTGATCTGCGCCTGTTTCATCGCGGATCTGATTTATCCTTCGCCAATGATGCTATTACAGCTTTGCTGGGTCATGACCAATCATGCATGCCTTGGTTATGTCCCTGAATACTATCGGCATCTTTAAGGTATTCTTGCTTAGGACGGTGTAAATAAGGTCGTGACCCACTATTTACTCATCCCAAGCATTTCCCTTAGATTCCGAGTAGTACTCGCTACGCGAGCAGCATATAGGGTTATGAGTTCCTGATGCGAGCTATAAAACACATCAGTTTCTCATACCTCCCTCTGTATAATGCGAGCTCTCACGTGAAAATCTTATTTGGGTCAATCTCTCAACTAATCTTTTACTTGGGCCGGTTTCCCCAAATATACCAAACTTTGGGCCATATCCCAAATGATTTAATCCTTGGGCCAACATCCCAATATGAGCCATTTCGTCATTATGCTAAATCGCGAATCCCTCTTTACATGAATATATGTATATATATACATATATGTATACCTCTCAATGGATCGGATTTAGATCGGATTTGTCCTGATCCGATCCAAATTCAATAAGCTCATCTCTGATCCGATTCAATCCGATAATCCAATGAATTTTTACTTAATTGATCCAAATCCGAATTTTTTCATTATCGGATATCCAATCCGATTAGATAAAAACAAAATTATTAAAGAATTTTTTATTTTTTATTTTTTAAGAATATTAAACACCAAATTATATATTTTACCATTCATGCTTGTAATACATGACTATAAAAATCATATACAAAAAAATAAGGAAAAAAAATTAAAACACACTTAAGTAAATTACTTAATATTTATATATTAATAACATAATATATATTTGTATATATAAAATTACTCGGATCGAATTAACATAAATCCAAATTCAATTTGTTAGAAATCGGATTATCGGATTTTATTTTCAATTCATATTCGGTTAATCGAATCGAATTCAGATTAAAATCCGATCCACTGACATATGCAACACAAAGAAACTTCGATCAATACAACACTCTCCTAGCAGGTTGTAGAAGAAAACCAAATCAGCTAAAGAGACGCTGGATATCCAATTACTTATTCACACGCCCTTAGCAGTAAAATTGGTAAGATAAAAGAAAGAAATTAAGAATTTTACTTAGAATTGAAATAAAAAGTTTTAGGATGAATTGGACTTTATGGGCTCACTATTATCTCTTATAATATTTTTTAAAGAAAGTCCAGGTACAAAACAACAGTCCAAAGCTCCACCCCTAAACATAAAAATGATTATATAATCATGTTTACAGATTTATATCTAATCATATACATGAATATGTGCAAGATTAGATTAGAATAGGTAAAATTGGCCAACACTCACTCTCATTGACAAACATATATGAGCTTATCATCAATTAGCTCAAGTTCAATTTTAGTGAACCTAACTTTTATTATATTTAAAAGTATGGACAGTTCATCACTCTTTATCTTTTCCTTCTTGTTTTTTTTAAGAAGAATTCATTATATAATATATTTTTTCTCAATGCAAGGATGATAATTTTTAAAAAATAAATATTATAGTATTCAAAATAGGACAATTATTTTGGGCTAGTTGAAATAAATAAAAAATGAACTATAAATATAGAACTGAGTGAGCAATAGTTATATGGGTTAATTACTAATAACCTCCTTCAGTTTCATACTAAGTAAAAAACCTCTCCTAGAATGAAAATGTGTGTATTGGCATGCATAAGTTTAAAAAACCCTTATGTTAATCTCTTAAATACCCATTTTACCCTTTATATAAAAACTATTATACCCTTATAATTAAAAATATATAAATTTTGAAAACAATATATAAATTTTGAAAACAATATATAAAATTCGAAAACAATATATAAAATTTGAAAAAAATATTTAAAATTCGAAAAAATATATATAAAATTCGAAAACAATATATAAAATTCGAAAACATATATAAAATTCGAAAAATATATATATATAAAATTCGAAATAAATAAATAAATTTTGAAAACAATACATAAAATAAAAATATATAAAATTCGAAACAAAATATATAAATTTTGAAAACAATATATAAAATTTGATAAAATATATAAAATTCGAATTATATATATTTCTTTCGTATTTTATATATATTTTTTGAATTTTATATATGTTTTCAAATTTTATATATATATTTTGAATTATATATATATATATTTCAAATTTATTTCAAATTTTATATATATATTTTTAATTTTATATGTTTTTTCATAAATTTATATATTTTTCAAAAAATATATATATTTTTACATATTTTCCATTTTTTTGAAATTTATATATTAAGGGCATATATGTCATTTTATACAAAATGGGGCCAATTCGCACACAAAAGAAAGGTTTGGGGTGAAATCAAACAAGATGGTGTTATACTCACAATATGCATAATATATGGGTGTTAAAGGCAGCGACCCTAGTTATATTCCTCCCTGCTTCTCAAAGGTTTTTGAATGATCCTAGCCACATGCATGCAACATCAACAATTTAATAACAAGTACATAGTAATACCATAGATATTTCATAATAGTTATACAGGGCTTCCATATCTCTGCTACTTGTTGCAGACTACTACTATTAGCCAGAACCATTCCCAGCCAAGAACATCTGATGGCATACATCTTTGCTGCTCCACCTAGGTCATGTCAAAGTAGCATTGGGTTCGGAAAGAGACTAGGAGATTTCACCAATTTTGGGGTATTGTTCGGTATTTGATCGAAATAAAACACGCAACCACCATTTGTTCAATTCTTTGATATCATGAAAATAATTGAGATTCACTTCAAAAACTTGCCTTTTAAGTCAAACCAGAAGAATGCATCGGGGTCACTATCAACTCAATCCAAAGATCAGAGTCGAGAATGGCAACAAGGGCTCTTCAAGGAGTCTTGGCCATTGCCTTGGTCTTTCGGGTCTTCCTAGGCTTGTGAGCTGATTTTACAAAAATATCGCTGGAAGTTTCTTAGATTCATACCCACTTCAGTGAGACAACTTAAAAAGCATGGAAGTTTACGAATAGGGTAACATAATTGTCCATATCCAAAGCTAAACATGAAAATGATAGTATAAATTGATCCATCCCACAACATGAAGGTCACATGATGTCCATCCCCAAACCAAAGTTTGATATTTATATAAAATGGATCCATCTCAATAACTTCAAATAAACAGCGAAATATAGTGCAAGTTTCCAGCATTATGTAAGTATGTAGTGTTTGAATCACTTCAAATGTAACACCCCGCTCCAACACTTGGTATAATATTGTCCGCTCTGGGCACAGCCCGCACGGTTTTGTTCTTGGGCTCCTCCCAAAAGGCCTCATACCAATTGGAGACAACACTGCACATATAAGCACATCCCCAGACCTCTACCCGGGCGATGTGGGACATCACAATCACCCCCCCTTAGGACCCAGCGTCCTCGCTGGCGACCCACGGGTGATGTGCATGCACCCACACTTAATTCCGGCCGGGCTCTGGCTCTGATACCAATTGTAACACCCCGCTCCAACACTTGGTATAATATTGTCCGCTCTGGGCCCAGCCCGCACGGTTTTGTTCTTGGGCTCCTCCCAAAAGGCCTCATACCAATTGGAGATAACACTGCACATATAAGCACATCCCCAAACCTCTACCAGGGCGATATGGGACATCACATCAAATCCTCTTTATGTAAACAAAAACTCACAAAGAAAGAGTTTTTTTTTTTTAAATGGTAATAAACTCACACCACTTTTTTTTTTAATGGTAAAAAACTCACACACCACACCCACAATGCCTCCTAAGAGGCTCGAATTCCTCACCTCCCTAATTGGGGGTGAGTTTATACCATTGCAACACATATGCATTGGCCAAAGAAAGCGTTCTTCATGTGTTATCTTCCGGTCAAGAAACCTGAAAATAGAATTTCCACTTTAAGATTCTTTTATTCAACCAGCTAAACATTGAACACAGAGAAGCATTACTTGAGTTCAAACATACATCCTCAACCCAAAAAGACCCATACAAACAATACATAAAGCAGAACATACTAGATCAAAAACAAATAGACAGTTCTTTAATTAACTTTAAACTAATCATAGATACATATTTGAAGCACCATTCCCAAATTTTTCACAAACAATCAAAATAAATAAAGAGAGAAATATAATAAAAGATCGATGAATGAACATAGTCTATATCTTCTTCCTCTCACCCGAAAACACATTTAGATCATGAAGGAAGACATGGAGAAAGTAGCTTGAGAAATGAGGAAGAAAGATAGGATGGGTAAAGCACTACAAACAAATGTGTTTATAGTGACAAAAATTTAGTGGCAGACTAAAATTTTCCGTCATTATAGCACAAACGTTGATTCTTATATCTCGGAGATTTAAGTATAACATCAGTTTTTACTGCCACCTACTGCAATTGTTACCCCTTTTAGTCACGGTTGTGACCGCAGTAAGGGTAGGGCTGCAACTTGGGCTGGTTGGAGGTACAACTCAGGCCAAACCCAGGATTTGAATTGTTCCACCCTCACCGCTTCCGAAGAACCCATCATTGAATTTTGTTTGCAACTTGGGTTAAAATCAGTTTTTACACAGATGACCATCTCAACTCAAAATGTAAGGTGATGTTGAGTTAGTTCATATCAGAATACTGCTAAGCACACAAGACTTTGAAAACTTAATGCGAATTTCTCTAATATTAAAATAAGTTCTTAGGAAATTAATTCTCCAATGTACAAACAAGCAGTAAATTAAGATTTTAACAGTGTTGAAAAAGTTGTTCATAATTTGACTACAATATATAATACGAGTAAAATAAAAATCATTTATAAGGATAATACCAAAATTCGTGTTCAGATTGGGCTCAAATGGATGGCACCTCAACCCAAGCCTAATCGAGTGTTATTAAAGGTTCAGGCGCTAGAGGTCCTCTAGAGCCTAGACGCAAGGCGAGACGTGTGCCTGAGTGAAGTTAGGCACAGAAAGAAAAATGCAATGAAAAAATAAAATTATAACTAAAGCTCTCATATTCCATAACAAAGGCGCAATTGTTATTCAGAGCGCACGTATGCACACAAGAGGAGCAAGTCCAAGGAGCCTAGGCACACACCTAGGAGGGCCTTTAACAACACTGCCCAATCCTGATTAAGTTCGGGTTGATATTTTCAACCCAGGCCCAACTGTAATTGTAAAAACGGAAAATTGTGTTCGGGTTGGCTTTATGTTCGCCTGCCCAAGTTGCAACCTATGATAGGGCTACCTATCCCGCTCAAGCAAACATCACAACTCGGGCTCATGGGAGGCAGACGAATTATACATTGGAACTACATTAATTTCCTTTATTTAGGAGCTGAAATATTTCAAACCTTGGTTGCTCATACTTGAATATGTAAGTAATGACGTGTGATGAAAAGAAGACCTCATGTCTAGTTATGAACATAATTTAATTTGACTTGAAACCAGTGCAATAAGTAGTTAACTCATGTTTGTAGAGAATGGGTAAGAGAGCCCGCAACCCGACACAAATAACACCAATATCAGGTTGGTAGATAGAAATCATGTTCAGTTCCTCCACTCATGACAATTCACGTTACATTAGAGGTTAAGCATGCAAATTATACCTTCGGCAACTTGAGGTAGCCAACACTTTTCTGTATATGCAACCTGAAAATAAACAGCAAAAAGATATGAACTAAACAATTTAAACATTCATTCTATGAGAGAACTTCCTTATACCTTGGACAAATGAAATATATAGAAAAAACAGTTAGAACAAAGTCAATAGAAAAACATGGAAGAAATAAGATGTGTGTGTGAGTTGATCAAATTGATTTTTCTAGATCAGATAATCATGCAATCTTCTAGAGATTGAGTTAATTTGGTAACTTCTAGCAACATCTAGCACCCTTGCGAAGGAGGTCATGTTGCTTCGAAATAAGAGGAGAAAAAGTAACACAACATATTTGTTAGATGCCAGTTGAAGATTATTTGGTTATAATCATACGGTTGACCCAACATATTACCAGATAGCATAAAATTTAAGATAATTCACGAGAATGGCATAGCCCTGACCATTTCATTCAAGCTATAAAGAAAATTAAATATGCAACCACCTAGAAATAAAACTATAATGGTCGTGGCAGAATTAGTGAAATTAATTGCTATACCTGGTCATAAATGGTTGGCATTGTGAATGCATTTACATCATCTATAGCAACAGAAACTTTAAAAGTGGTAGCAGAATTGAGTGAACTTAAATTGCTATACCTGGTCATAAATAGTTCGAACCATAGTTCATAAGTGCTTCGGAAAATATCTATAGAATCTTCCTAAATATATATATATATATATATATATATATATATATATATATATATATATATATATATATATATAACCCTCTATGGAAACAAACTATAAAAAGGTGGTAGAGGAATGAGTTAAAATATAGTGTTATAACTACTTAGCCAGGCCCAGTACTAGTTTGCATAAGTGCAAGTTTACCGAGTCTCCACTCTAAATTATTATTATTATTATTTTTTCATGGTCCACTAAGCTGCAATTAGATCAACCTTTACATCAACCAGCAATACAGCATTTTATAGTTTACTCCTCTACCTCGCATGCCATGGATATATAACCTCTCTCTTATCAAAATTCCTGGAGATACAAAGTCCCTGAAATAATCAGCTACAGATGAACCAGAGAGAGGAATAGGGTATTGTATTTTCTGCTTCTCCAAGAAACATACACACACACACAGAGACTATAAAGTTGAACTTCGCAGGAAACTTGGAGAGATTTTATAGGGCTTTGGTTGATTAACCTCTTCAGGTATGTGCAGTGGTAGAATCAGCAGTGCAGGTGTAAGTAGTTCTAATATACAAAGGAACAATTCCAAGATTTTTTTCCAAGATCTTCTCCGGAAGAAGATGAACATGCTCTCAAGTGGGCTGCTATTGAAAATCTACCACCATATCTCTGTATAAGAAGGGGTAGACTAACTGAAGAAGAGGGGCAACTGAAAAACACACTCTCTTGCAGCATTATACTGTACAATGATTTGATATTTAAACAATAAGCAAAAATAAATAAAATTCCCTGAAGCCTTCATGACTAATAACCCATTTGCTTTCTCCATTTTTCTAAAAGAAATGCAGTGTTCAAATAAACCTTCCACCAACGAAGTCCAGTTCGAGCATTTAAATGTTGAGGCAGTAGAGCATTGCCTACTATATTCAATTACTTTTTGCTAGAGGTAATCATCTTTGATTAATACAAACAAATATCTACCCGATTTATGCTATCTTTTAAACCCTAAAACCTAAACCCTATAAAATCTTCTAGCCCTGCTCTCTCTCTCTCTCTTTTTATAGTTCATGAATCACCTCCATATTTTGCATAGTAGGTAGAAACCATTACCAACCCTTATTAATGATGTCAGAGGAATCATCAATCCTGGCAGGTGGAGTTGACAAATATTCTAATTGTCCATTATGAACTCTCTTTTTGAACAAAAGTAATTTATACAAATATTCTAATTGTCCATTATGAACTCTCTTAGCTTCTCGTCTCTCACTTACATTAATCATTTTTTGCAGGATGGAATTGCTTTTGGGAGCACAAAGCTTAGGAAAAACCCCACTGCTGCTAGTTCTGGCTGGAAAACTTAGTTTAGATCTAAAAGTAAGAGACACTGTTGTCCTTTAACTAATTCCCAGATTTGCTTGATCTGCTGATACTTTGTACCTGTGACTGTGTGCCTATATGTATATGTTCATTAAGTCTCTGCTGATCTTTTATAGTTATAGCATACTTCAGGTGTTGGGAGAGTGACCACAGAGAGGACATCAGCTTATATAGGTCAACATGATATTCATATAGGAGAAATGACACAGAAACATTGGCTTTTTCAGCAAGATATCAAGGGATTGGACCCCATGAACTTTTAAGAGCGAGTTACCTGAGCTCCTTTTTCAAGATCATCACCATGGAGAACGGCTTTCCCTTTCTGCATTCGAACAAAGGCACCTTTAGGATCCTCCTCTTCTCCCTCCTGCTTCCTCGCAGCTTCCCTTTCCATCCTTTCTTGCTCTTGCTTCTTTTGGCGTTCCATAGCCTAATGTGTAGGACAATGAAGGCAGCTTAGCTGACCTGAACTAACCTAGCAAATAATATAAAGCAATGACCAAAGCTAAAAGGGCACTAGCCTAGATGGCAGAAACTCCCCCAAAGGGGGAGGTCGAGTTGTTGGGTCCCAGTGAGGGCATGGGTGCATGTGTTTGCTTCACCATTTAAAAAAACAGAAAAAATAAAAGGCAACGTACCCTTGCTGCGGGCATTGCTCCAGCAGGTATTGGACCCTCAACCTGTAAGATGATAAGGACATAAATAGAAAAACATTACGCGCTTTTACGATGATAACTGATAAACAAATAAATTTGATAAAGCACGTTTGCTGTCACATGTAACAGTATAAAAATGTAGACACGAACAGAGAAACTAACATGATAAAATGATGCAACAACTGAACCCTTTTCCTACAATGACAGTTATAAGCAAACAAATTAACTAAAGCAGGGGGGGAATCAACTTTCAAGCAAATTCGGGCAATTTAACTGTATGTTGTAGTGATGACTTGCCAAGAATGAAAAGAAGTCATCAAAAAGATAAAGACAAAATAATCATCAACAGGGAAAGGAAAAATATAGTTATCAGAATTGATAAGACAATCAACAAAAAGACAACATGAGCAAGTGTGAGAGTTAAGAAACCCAAAACTAGTATTATAGCACATGATATTTATTCAGAGCTTTTAGAAATCATTATAGCAGGAAATAATTAGAATATTAAACAACATAAAAGAACAAAACATTCAAAGTAACAGATAAGGGTAAGTTTTCTTGACTTAAGACAAGTATATTATTGGTCCTTTTCTTGTAACCCCAGAAATCAGACTTGCTGAAGTAGGCCATTCACACACACACACACACACATATATATATATATATATATATACACACACAAATTAACCTGACAGCAGCTCTGAGGAATATCAGTCCATTTCCTAGATGAATATTCGCCGGAGAGGCGGAAGCCCAGCCCGCTAATGTTGCAATCAAGACAAAAAATAAAAACGATATGTACGTAATCAGAGAAGACTAATTAGCAAATGTATGGTACACAGATAATATATATATATATACACACACATACAAAATTCTGGGGAGGAAGTCTGAATTTTTGGCTAGCTTTCCACGAGTAGAGACCAATCCATTATCATCTGGTTTAATACTGATTACAACAAATTGGATAAAGTGAGAAGGAATGAGTGAGGCACCGGTGTCTTGATCATTCTTGAAAATCCTCAAGACTATATCGACGCCGCGGCCGATACATTCGTTATGAAACTTGGTGGCGTCTACTTTGGTTGGGGGTTTACCATGTCTGATAATGATCGCGCCGGTAAGGTCGATTTCACCACCATACTCGGGTATAATTTGTATCGAGTCTCTTTCGGTGAACCCATTCACAACTCTGCAATCAAACATGTTTGACGCCCACTACTCACTCACCTAGGGTTTTTGCTCTGAGTTTTGTGGTGGGGGTTCTCAGTTGAGATTTGCAACTGGTATGCAGGAATATTAGGATGTTGTCATTCTCGCATCATTTCTGGACAACCTGGCTCTGAGAGAGAGAAGAGACTAGGGTTTGTGGATCGGTTAATCTAATCCGTTTGTTTAATTATGAGCGGCTCAGATTAATTCATTTTTTAATTAGGGCTTTGGTTAACCCAACCCGACACTAGCCCAAATTTAACCCAGCCCATCCCAAGCCCGAAACTCTCGGGCTGAATCTGGATTGAGCCCGCCCATGTTGCAGCCCTACCTGGCAGGGCAGTTTGAAAGACACCTGAAGATTCTAGACTGGGTTGAGATGGCCCGACCATAATTCTAGACCGGATCCGTATCAAAGCCCAAACATTTTGTTACCTTATTTATTCAGGACATATGGGCACCTAAGCCTGATTGGAGTCAAAGTCTGGCCAACTTTCAGCCCAATAAAACAAATAGGTACATAAGGCGGTACTAGACAGAAGCCCACTTTTGAGTAATAAAGGAATAAATGAAGTGCTTATTTGACAACCAGTACGGTGTTGGTTTTTGGTTTTGGTTTGGGTTGATTGGGTTTGGTGTGGTTTTATTTTGAACTGAAATCATGTTTGGTGCAGATGATTTGATGTGAGAAAAAGAAAAGTTGAAAAACCAAACCATGTTTGGTAGAGTTGATATAGACTGAAATTGTAAACCCAAATAACTTGAAATGGTTTGACATTTTATTTATTTATAATAATATTTTGGCATGTTTTTTTTACCAATTTATTATTTTAAAATATTTATTACTCAATTATAATTAACTTATTATTAATTATTTATTCATAATATTTTTATTTATTATTTATTTGGTTTTACTTTATTTATTACTCAATTTTTATTTATTTATTATTATATTATATTATTTGGTAACTTTTATTTGGTACATAAAACACACACCAAATTATATAAAAGCATGTCAAAACAAACACCAAACCATACAAATCATGTCTTAAGATGGTGTGAAAAACAACTCATTTGATACACCATGGATTAGTACTATTAAACCAACCCACACCCAACTAAACATGGGTTGGTCATAATTTTGACATCAAAACCATGTGCCAAACAGACACGAAGTATCACGAGAGAGGAAGGTGTGGATCTGACCATTGACCATATGAGTTGTATATCCAGGCCCATGATGTTCAGCCCATTAGAGTCATAGGCCCAACACTTCATAAGACAAAGAATCTAAAGATTAAGGTCTAACCTAAGGATGATCTCGCTGAGGCTTATTTTGAGAGTGTTACACGAATCGGTCTCACACACCAAGGGTAGATATTAACTAAGACTAAACTCATTCTCTAAAATTTGAATAGGGTTAATCAAAATTTTAAAAAATTTATCCATGCCAACTGTCCCTGGAGCAAAGAATCTAAAGATTGATTAGTAGAATATGCTATAGAGCATAGAGGAGACTTGAGCCCAAATTCACACTAGCACGTGATTCACACTGACCTTCCCCAACTCTGCCAAGAAACAAAAAAGTTATTTTTTTTTCCTTTTTTTGAGAGAGGCATTTTTCAAATTTTTTAGGGGAGGGGGAAAGGTTCCGCCGGAGTAGCTGGCCAAAGTGTTGTTTTTCTCTTTGGAATTATAGAAAATACTGATAACCATATATGTGTGTGGGTTTGTGTGTGTATATATATATATCATACAGGAGCAATTAACTATAATTTAAATCATAGGAATCCAAATACAGTTCAAAAAGAAAGTAAACCAACTTACTAAAGAAATTTTACCATATATATTTCTTGCAGTCTGCACAATTTCATCCTGAACCAAACATAATTTCATTGTACAATTGTTGATCAAACAAAAGCCAAGTCACCATTTGCACACCCCTTCCTACCCCCAAGGATCATATTGCTTTGTGATCAAGGATGACTCGAGCCTGGTCTTCTTCATTTCCATCTCTCCTCACCAACTCATACAAATTCTTGCCCAAGACGATCTGCAATCTCCGCGATCTCATAATGACTATGAGAAAACATGAGTATACAATATGTATATGTATGTAAATATAGATATAAATATTTTTCTTGCGTCGCCTTCCCAAAGCCAGGCACTACTTCCACGGTGTAAGCCAACTAACCTCCTCATTTACAATATTTTTTTACCTCAAACCGCTCCCAAAGTTGGGGATGGGGGCCACAAGCTCTGCGTCATAGCCGGCTTGTTTCTTATATACAGATACATATTTATATCTAGACCTGTCAATGTATTGGATTTTGATCCGAATCCGATCCAATTAGTCGGATTTGGATTGCAAAAAAAATCCGATAACCCGAATATGATCCGAATCAGATAATCCGATTCCTTAACAAATTGGATTTGGATTAGCCTAATCCGATCCGATAAAATATACATACATATATTTATATATATTTAATATTGTACATGTATATAAATGTTAGTTGTTAATTATTTTATTATTTATTAATAATGATTGATCATAAATACAATTATTAAAAGTGTGAATAATTTTAGTGTTTCAGTATTTATTGATTTTTGTATTTTTTTAATTAGATATTCGGATAAGATATTCTATAATGAAGAAATTTGAATTTGAATTAATTAAGTGAAAATCTGTCGAATTATCGGATTCGGATCGCGGATCGGGAGTTTTTGTCATCCTTATCAATAGACTTATCAATAATCCGATTATGATCTGAATCCGATATTAACCGGATATGGATTGAAAATAAAATCCGATAATCCGATTAGAATCCGAATCCGATAATCCGATTTCTTAACAAATTGGATTTGGATTTAACTGATCCGATCCGAATCCGATACATTGATAGGTCTATCTATATCTACACAGATAATCTCTGCACCTAAGTTACCTAACTCTGTTTACTTGTTTAGTCTTTCATTCATAAATCTCTCAATGCCCCAATAATTTTAACAAATTATTTTGTGCCCCCTCGAAATAGTGACTTTATTAGGACTGTAAATGAACCGAGCAGAGCTTTTAAGTGTTCGAGCTCGGCTCAGCTCTCTTAGAGGAGAGCTCGAGTTCAGCTTGATCAAAGTTTTATCGAGCTCGAGCAACTTGACTATCGGCTCGACAAGTCTCTTGGCTCTCAGCTTGACAAACTACTTTTACTTGACGTCATTCACAATTAAAGTAAATGATTGAAATTTTTTGAACTAATTTAATTATAAATAATGTCATTAATACATGACAGTTGGCAACAATTTATAAAAAATACTCAAACACTTTAATTTCTAAAGGGAATAATATATTTATAGGCATAACATATTCCTAACTTTCACTACACAAGCGATGTGGGACAAACTTTTCAACAAAACACACCACCTCTTTATAGGGACAAGTATACAACTATTTCACTGCAGCACAAACGTGAGATAGAGATTAAACCAAATCATACAATTCTATACCCATTTCTTTTGGATACTCATAGATGCATGTGAGGCGAATAATTTGCTTCAAATTTTCTTCTCTATCCATTTTTTGTACAATATTATCTTGTAATTTACTAGTAGTGGATATTTTCAAATTATGTCATATATTTAAATTTTAAAAACTAATTAGTAAAATTATTTTAAAAGTAATGTTATATACACAATACAATATATGCATATATATTATTTTCACAATATATATATATATAAATATATAATCGAGCTTTTAGCGAGTTTTGTTTACGAATGTGTTTGCGAACACGTTTGTGAGCATGTTCACAAGCTTTGTTTGCGAGCATGTTCGCAAGCTTTATTCGTGAACATTTTCGAGGCGAGCTCACACCTGTTTGAGCTTGGTTCATTTACGAATCGAGTTGAAAAACTTGTTTGAGTTTGGTTCACTTACTAAATAAACAAACGCGAGCCGAGTTATTATCGAGCCGAGTTCGAGCTACTTGTCGAATGCTTGGTTCGTTTACAGCCCTAGACTTTATAATAAAATAACTAAGGGTAAAGTGAAAAAAAAACCCTGAACTATAGTACTATTAAAACTAACCCTCCGACCTCCCCTGAGATTTTGCATAATTACTCTCAGATTAAAATGTGTGTGAATTTACTCTGACATCCCATATAAGAATAATATTACACTAATATTTTTGTGCATTTACTAAAGTACACATAACTTTAGTGTTTTAAACTGAGTAATTTATGTTAAAATAACCAAATCAACTTACATGAGTAGGGATAATGATGTTTTGAGTGGTGTCAAAAGATGGGTATTTTAGTAGTTTAAATGATAGGAGGTCATTAGACATGTAAATCATAAATTACTTCAGTTTGAAACACTTAAGTTAAGGGTACTTTACAATATGCACAAAAATATTAGTGCAATATTAATCTTACATAGGAGATCAAAGTAAATTTACACAAATTTTAATCTGAGTGTAATTATGTGAAACCTTAGGGGAGGTCAGAGTAATTTACCCTTGTATTAAATTTGCCAATTTTTAAATTATATCAATAATATCTCTTATTTAAAATATTTATTACACCATTCACCTTAACTTTAAATATATCCTTAAATGAAATATATATATATATAGTTATGAGTTGTAATTACTTTATTTGTAAACTAATTAACTTGTTATTAGAAATTAGTTTGATTTAAATATTAAAACTTATTATCCTAATTAAAACTTTTTATGCCAAAATGAAAAATAATTTTGTAAAAGTATGTACATAGATAATTTACAAATTACTAAAATAATAAACATTTTTATAATTTTGTAATTTTATATATTTATATTTATATGATTTTGAGTAATTACTTAAGTATTTTAAAAGAAATACTTAATTTTTATTTAAGCAACCTAAATCTATTATTTAAATAATTAATTTTAAAAATTGTGTAAATTTATGCAATTTTAATGAAGAATATGCCATCAAATTAGTACTAATTATTACATAATTTATGTTAATCAGAAAATGCATAAAGTAAAGTTCAATAAAAGGGCATTGTAGTCATTTAGGGGAAAAAAATTAAGCGAATGGGGTATTTTGCAAAAAAAAAAGGAATAATTTAGGGTTTTTTTTGCACAAAATATAGTTTAATGGTGTTGTGTGCAAATGTGACTATAGTTCAGGGGTTTGTCGCATTTTACCCTAAAACTAATTTGCGCCCCAAATTTCAATTGGCTCTGGGGGTGTTCTGGAACCGAACCAGAACCGGAACCGAACTGGAACCGGCGGTTCGGTTCGGTTCCATAGGGGTTCGGTTCCGGTTTCGGTTCCAAAATTCCAAGAACCGAAATTTTAGGTTCGGTTCCGGTTCTGTCCCCGCGGAACCGGAACCGGTTTTTTATTTTTTTATATATATATTTTTTATTATTAAGTAAAAAGACTAGCAATAAACCTCCACTAATTTCAATAACAATACAAGTCCAAGCTACTTTTTTATTCCACTAATTATATATTTGGTTTTGGGTTTACTTTAATTCAAATACTGTAGTTTATAATTATATTATTTTATAAAATTGAGATTTTTTTAAAAAATAAATAAATATAGAAGGAACCGGAATCGAACCGGAACCGAACCGATTTTTCGGTTCGGTTCCGGTTCGGTTCCTTCCCCTTTCGGTTCCGGTTCCGGTTCCGATTTTTCAAGAACCGAAAAAATCGGTGAACCGGAACCGGAACCGGTTTGAACAGCCCTAATTGGCTCTCACTCAAACCTTAAAGATTTTAAAAAGGTTTATTATCACAAAACCCCCTAAGGTTTTACCAAATCATCAGATTATCATTGACTTATCAAATAACCCCCTAAGCTTTGCAATTTGATCAATCTTCCCTTCTACTATCAAATTAGTAAACGATTAATTTAATTTACACCCCTCAAGTTTGACAATCTTCATTTATACTTCTTATTTTTTCAAACTCACACCATTTACACCCCTTATACCTAAATTAACCTCAAACTAATTAGTTTATAGTAAAATATTTAAAAAACGAAAAACAAATTTAATATGTAGTTCAAAATATTTTTACCCTAATAGTTTTTTAAATAAAAAAAATTAGTCCATCAAACACATTTTGGCATAAATAAAAAAAGTAGGGTAAAATATTTTTTTCAAAAAATAAAAAATAATTAATTATGAAATAATATTTTTTGAACTACCCATTAAGGTAAAATATAAAAAAATAGGGTAAAAAATATTTCGGCATTAAATTTATTTATTTTTTAAAAAAACATATTTTATCCTACTATTTTTTTATTTAAGCCAAACTATGTTTGAGGGACTAATTTTTCTCGAAACAAAAAAAAATTAGGGAAAAAAATATTTTGAAGTACCAATTATTTTTTTCTTTCCATTTTTTAATTTTTTTATAAAATATTTTACTACAAACGAATTTATTTTTTTATTTATGCCAAAATAAAAAAATTATGCTTTATTTGAATAATAAAATATATGATGGTAGTAAATCTTGTAAACAAACACCGTATATCTCAAGTTTGAGGGTAATTTAGGTATAAGGGTGTAAATGATGTGAGTTTTAAAAAATAAGGGGTATAAATGATGATTGCCAAACTTGAGGGGTGTAAATTAAATTAATCCTTTACCAATTTAATGGCGGAGGTGGAGATTGATCAAATTACAAAATTTAGGGGGTTATTTGATAAGTCAGGGGGCAATATGATGATTTGATAAAATCTTAGGAGGTTTTGTGATAATAACCCTTTTAAAAATGAAAATACTTGCCACAAGTCATATAATTATGAGAAATTTCCTTGTTATATATGATATGTTCCAATTAAAATTTTCTTGTGTCCTACAGTTTGAAAGTATTTTCAGAAATTTTAAAATTCTTTCATGATCATAAATTTGCTTGGATTTATACAGTTTTTGAAAAATACAATTATGTTGAATGAAAAATACAATTATAGTTTTTAAAAATACAAATTTTCTTGGTTTTCCTTAAAGAATCTATTTCCTTAAGCTATTAGGGTTTTTTAGTTATTAACTATATTGTGAAAATAGTTCAACTATCTCTGTCACCAAAATCCGATTCTTCATGAAAAATAATTAAGCATATTCGTATATATCATCATTTTTCAAGAGAGCTTGTAAATGAAAGAATTACTCAAGGTGAATGAAAGAAAGGGGGATCAATTAATTACTGGTGGTACTTCCCATTAAAGCTTGTTTCCCTTGGTTGGGTTGCCCCTGTGATAATTGGAGGGTTTTTAGGATTTGTCGAGATGGGATCTACCTATATCATTCAGCTCCATGCATTCATTGATGATCTCTATTAATAATTTTTATTTTATTTTTCGGAAATTATCTCTATCAATAAATTCAATACCTCTTCCCTCCACCCTCCATATGGCTGCCACCACCCTACCTCCACCATCAACGGTGGAACCCTAACCTAGTAACCTACTGATTTATCTGATTCGGAGAAGATGGTTTTTCAAATGATTTAATTTGTTCAGGCTCGGTTTAATTAGATGTTAAACTTGAAACATTTAATAATATTTAATTGTGTTTGATGAATATGGTATATTTTAGATCAAGAACATAAATTTTAGAATAACAAAATTAGATGGTAAACAGAAATTTTTAGTAGATAGTTAAATTAATAATAAATTAGAGTTTTATTTGCATTCCACAACATCATCTGAGAAGTTGAAAATTTTCATGTAGAGCTAGCCCAAGCATTGTCTTCATAGAAGACGCTTATAATTAAGGAGAACACTTGGATCCTCCCATAAAAGATGAAATTTGTCATCCCCGCTGATATGGTTTAATAATATTTGAACACGTGAATAAGTTTTTTAAAAAAAGAAAGCTGGACATAAAATTTATAAAACAAAGAGTTGACCTCAATTCCTTTTTTTTAAAATTTCTTAGCAATGTGTCTAAATGCTATTGGACCACATGAGCGGGGGAGATCCAAATATTATCCTATATTAATAACCCCACAAGCCAGGAAACCACAAAGTTAAAACAGAATCAAATTAGTTTCTCAAATTCAGAACAAATTAAATCACATTTATAAACTGCTATATAAACAATACATATATAGATGTACAAAGCTAGCCTTAAAATTAGTAGTCAACAAAACTACAATCACCCAATTAACAACCCAAAACATTTTGCACGAGATAGTAGTACTACTGATGATCGAATTCTGGGCTGAGCTCAAAAGATTATTTACTTGAAAATTAAGCCACGGTATACATATATATTAATTGTTGCAAATGAATTCATATACAGAAACGATATAACAAATTCCTTCCCCCTATATATATATATATATATATATATAAGAAACTAAAGGCAATAGTTGTACGCATTTATATATACTGGGGACAAAGTTTTACACACTTGCCATGGTCACAAAGCCTGACGCATCTCTCATCACCATATATGGTCTTGAAATCGCGTCCCTTGCAGAGAATCCAATTGCAGCCGATAGGTGTGATTACCGCAAAGATGATGAAAACTAGCATGCAAATTCCATAAACAATTATTCGCAGTTGCCTGTCAGGATCAGTTGGCATTGAAGCAAGTTGTGCTTGTGCACCATTAATAGTGCCAGTGATCGAGGTCGGGGCATCTGCAGAAGATTGTCGGCCCTGGGCTGCAGCTTCACTAGTACTGGTGGTAGTGGCTTGTGTGGAGGAGGTGGGGGTATTTGCTGAAAGTTTTGCTTGCTGTGGTTTTAGTCTTGCGAGTGTGTTTTTGCGTGTAATGGTTTTATCACGATCGCCTAGGCTATTTATGTATTGCCATCCGACTATCGATATGGCGATCAAGTTAAGTGTGGAAATTATGACTGAGAGAGTAATTGGTAACCATTTTTCGTGGCAAGTTAGAGATGATGTGCCGCTGGAGATTACTGTAAATATGACACCTTGGAATACAATGAAGAAATTTGACAGTTGGAAAACAGTTGATTGTAGATGCTGGATTCTTTTCTCTTGGTTCTCTATAATCTTATCGCAATCCTTTATTTTTTCATCAATTTCTTCCACAGTCTGCGCCATATATGTATATATATGAGAGAGAGAATTGAGAGAACAAACTACTGAGATATTGTATGAGAAAATATGGTGTCCTGTATATTTAACACCTTTCGTTCTTGTGCATATAAACAACTTATAAGCAATCGTAAGTCATCGATGACTTATAATTAATTGCTTATAGTCATCCACCCAGTTGCATATAAATATGGTGTCCTATATACTTGCTGCAAATATGAAAGCAGCGCGCCACCAAATATTCTGCTGAGGTTTTGTTATATTATTTACGAGTAAGGTTTTGTGATCGATTTTACTCTTCACAAGTGTCATATTTGATAAATGTAAGAACACTTTTCTGTATTGTTTATTTATGGCATGTTCTAGACAATAATTATGTGTTAGATAGGTCGTTTTGGTTTCAACGACATTTACAAGTTTCGATAAAGGCAAAATAAAACATTGAAACAGTGAGGAATACAAGAGAAGTGCAGTATTGAGTAAAAATATCTCCCGGAGGGAAAAAACGGCATTTCCCAAAGTCGTCAATTCAAGCAAAAAGTCTCGGGGAGTCAAGAGGGTCATTTTGGCACAGTTACGGAAAAATGTAGTTTGGACAAAAATACCTACGCTTAAGCCTACGTTTTCAGAATAAAAAAGTAGCTTGAAAGTGGAGTTTTACGCTTGAAGGTACGCTCCAAGCGTAGCTGCGGCAGGAAATTTTGTTTCCTGTTACAATATGGATTGTGCCCTATGTTTTGGTTATATGATGCGTCCACAACTCTCACACATTAAAGTATATGCAATATACATTATATTCATCAGAATATAAGGTTTAACTCTGTGAGATGTGAAATTACGAGAAATGACGAACTTAGGGTTTGCTTCATCATTGTCTATAAATACCAAGGACTACAAGAAAGGAGAAGAAGCTTTGAAGAGAGATTTTCTACAGTATTCTATCATTCATCTTCTTCTATAGAGTTATTGATATAGAGAGAGAAAATATCATTGAGTGATCTTTCTAGTTCTCTCTTGTTTTGGAGTTGATTATATCGTGCTTCTACATCGACGATCTCATGCACGATTGAATCATCTAGATACTGAAAAATCTACACACCGCTGATTGCAACTTGGTTGCGTTGATCCGTTTTGAAAAGCAGAGCAGTCTAAGTGCGGAGATTGAAACAAGAGGCTTCATGGTTATTCAATCTGTTGAGAAACAGATCCTTTTGAGTACGGAAATCAGAACGAGAGCTTCGTGGAGCGCGAGTGAATCTAGAGTTTAGACGTCGAGTGAAGAACAACAAATTACAGAAGTTGTAAGTTCTATTTTCATAGAGTCTGTACATTTTCTCTGATTCATAGTGCATCGATACCCGAGTGTATTCGTGGTTTTTACTTGAAATCTTTCCAAGGTTTTCCATGTAAATATCTCGGTGTCTTCTCATTATTTAAATTTGTGCACTTATATTCATATTTGTTTGATTGATCTGTTTTGAGAATTGAATTGAGAATTAGGGTTTGTGACAGATTAAAATTGAATTTTCACTAAATAATTTTAATTTTCATAAAATCGATAAAAAACCTATTCACCCCCCCTAGGCTGTTTTCACTATCGTCTAGGTAATTTCAATAAATATTTATTTTCCTTTGAAATTACCTTAGAGACGGTGGAATAAGCCTAGAGGGGGTGGATATGTTTTTTTTTATAAATTTAATGACAAATTAAAAATGGTTGCAGGATAGTCAATATTAATCCAATTCGTTAACAAGCCAAATCATGCAAAGATCAATATAAGTGTAGAAAATAAAGCAAAAGATGACACATGATATTTTTACGTAGAAAAATCTTGAAAAAAAATTAAATAAAAATCCACGGATACCCTCGGTATCGATGCACTATGAATCAAAGATTGTGCAAACACTATGAAGACTAGAATTACAATAACTCTGATTGTCTTTCTTCACTCGACGTTTCGTAGTCTTGATTCACTCGCCTTCCTCAAAGCTCTCGCTCCAATCTCCGTACTTTGACGGCTTCGTTTTTCAACGGATCAATTTTTTACGAAACTTCCCGCTCTGATCTCCGTACTCTCGCGACTCCGTTTCTCAACAAATCAATGCAAACACGTTACAACTGGTGGTGTGATGATTTTTCAGGAAATAGATTATCCAATTATGCATAAAGATCTCAAGCGTTGAAGCACAATTGTATAACCTCCAAAAAAGAACCTTGATACAGGATGATCAAGCAATCTCGTTCTCTCTCTTTTTGCAAACGAATCTGATATATGAAAAAATTGCATAGCTCAAAAATCACAATGCAAGAACCACACCCCTTGTCTCAAGTTTAACTCCTATATATATAGAGAGAAACGTCTCCAATTTAATCCATTTAACTACCTAAAAAAAGAAGAGTCTCCAATTAGGGTTTGAATTTCTTTTTCTCCAAGACTTTGATTTTTGATCATAAAGTCCTCAAACCTTGACCAATATACCAATAATACCTTTTAAACACGTTCAAAAGTGGTTAGGAGACTTTAACTCATCAAATTCACACATATTACAAAACTGAAGTCGGTCAGCCCAAGATCTTGTGAATTGGCTCGAGATCTCAGGAATTAAAAATATTGAGTTCTAGCATGATATTGTTGTGATCTCGGGAGCTTCAGATGGCAGTGGATGGTGTTGGGTAGTGTCTCAAAATCTTTCATGATTGTGCCATATCCTCCGCTAAGGCGGCCTTTTTGTGAAGGTCGAGTTCTCAGTCTTTACAGTACAAAAATTTCCAATTTTGTTATTTCTTCTCATCGCTTGCTTCCAACCAACTAAACTTCACTTCTCTTGTATTCTTGACCACTCTATACTTGATTTGTGATTGAAGAACCTTGTCGAAGACTCATTAACATCCTTTGGTTGGTCAAAGAAAAACTTTCCTCACTCTATCCGAGCTCACAGTACTTAACGTGATTTTTTTATCAGAACATGTCATTACAAAACAAATGTTCTTACCACCTTCATTTTATTTTTTGGGTAGATGAGATTAATATATATAGAGAAGTATATTTGTTCTGCTATAGGTTTAGTGATCTTTATTTTACTTATATATTTATGCTTTATATTAAAACCTAAACTGCCCCAACTAATGACCCCTCAAAAAAAAAAAAAAAAAAATCATTTTCACACTATATCAATCATTACTTAGAAGAGGCATGTCCAGTCGACTTTGTTAATATATATATTTTTTCATGAGTCTCTTTTAATGATTACACAAATAGTTTTATAAAAAAATTAACATATTCATGACCTTAAGACTCGAGACAAAAATGAGAAATTGGGTAGGAAGAAATATTTTTACCCAACTTGATTACAATGTTTGTCTAATAATTTGTGTTTTTATTTGTATTTGTAAATAGAAAATTAGAAGCTTATATAATTATACATATTAAGTGAAACATATTTCCTAAATCTCTTACCAAAATAATATTTAACGAATGTAAGACATTTTCAGAAAGTCAAAACTCATTAAACATAATTGTTAAATCAAAATATTAAAAAAAAAAGGTCCAAGCCCCCGGACCATAAATCATATTGTTTTTTTTGTTTTTGTTTTGAACTCCCAGACCTCCAATTTGAGAGTTAGGATCCGGTACTGCTTGACCACTAGACCTTTACATGAATAATATTCAAAAATTCAACTAATTCCATTCATAATTATATTTAAAAATTCAACTAATCATATAGTTGTCAACTTCAATATAGAGACAGAATCATATATAATTGTCAACTTAATTCATAATATTATTCGAAAATTCAACTAATCAGCTTAATTCCAGGGTGGTTTACATAAGTCAACTTCAATTCATAACAATATTCGAAAATTCAACTAATCAACTTAATTCCAAGGTGATTTATACCAATTCTATGTGTATATCTGTTTTTTTTTTTGCCCCTTCTGACCGGGTCAATATTAATAATTTTGATGATGAAAAATAATTTATAGGTTATATTATGATATAGAATACAACTATACTAAATAAAGAATAAGGAAGAAAGCGCGTTAGTTAGAAATAGCCTTTCACATATGACTGATTTATGATGTTCTTTTTTAGTGTGAGGTATGGACTTGGTAAGTACTCAATTAATCAACACAAACTATTCTCTAATGACAAAAAATTATTAAGCAATAATTTCTCCCTTACCATGCACCAAAGCGCTAGCTTAGTTACATCTACATATTTTCAACGTGAGAGATAAAGTGTTTGAATAACTTGCCCAAAAAAATTTAAAGAATTTGATTTTTTAGAAATGACTTCTCGACTCTTTTTTAGTATAAGGGGTTTGTTGATAGGGCATGGGATATTTGATGAGTTTTTAAAATCTGAGGGGATATTATGATAATAACTCAATAAGTTAAGCATCATTATAATATAGCAAAATAAAAAAGAATTTGCCATGTGAGTTGGATGTGTGCATATTTAGCCGGAGAAATGACTATGGAAAGGAGTAATTGATTAAATTGGAAAGTGTAGGGGTTTGTTGATAGAGCAAGGGTATTTAATGATATTTGAAAACCTGAAGGGGCTCTATGATAATAACTAAAGAATTAAAGCATCATTCTCATTAATATCCTTTAAGGGCAAATTGGAAAAGAATTTGGCATGCGATTGCAGATTTAGTCAGCGAAATGACCCAATTCCCTGTGGAAGGGGTTAATTGCTTAAATTGAAAAGTATAGGAGATTTGTTGATTGGCAAGAGGTATTTTATGATTTTTGAAAATCTGAAGAGGTTTTATGGTAATAATCCTATATTTTAAATTTTTATTAAAAAAATGTAACTATATATAATTTGTAGTTTGTAATAAAGTATATAGAGTTTTTCAAGATTATAAATAATAAGTTTAAAAATGCCGTTGAGAGCAGAATATCCAAAATATAATATTTTGGGCGTTAAATAACTCACTATTAGTCTCTTTATTCCATTATTTTGGTATTTTTACATGTGTTGTATGTTTAAGCATGTTTCAGGGAGTTTAATGAAAATATGAGTTAATTATGAAGATTTAACAAAAATTATGATTTCAAACGATAATTAGAAGCATGGAATGACTCAATTCAGACTAAGGTACAAGTTAGCTATGAGCCAAGTACAAGCAATCAAAGCACAAAATCGCAAAACCCTAAAATCTGAAATTTAGGGGATGACGATCCATCGATTGGCTATGGCCGATCGATCAATGACCGCCGACTCTGTATTGGAAAACGTGCGAATTTAAGTTGGATGTCTTGTCTCCTTGTGCAAGAAAGGACAAATGGTGATCTGCACACAAAATCAACTTGGAGCCCAAGCAAGTATATGTCATGATTACACCAACTTTTGTCCATAAATATGTGAAGCTACGCGAAGAGAAAACATATATAACTTGAAATCACAATTCAGAATTCTCTTTTGGAGAGAATATTCTCTCAAAGTCAAGTCTTCTTCTCAAGAACCCAATATCTGATTAACCCAATCATGAAGATGATTTCTGCATCAATGATGCAATATTCTCCTACCATGAGCGGCTAAAACGAAACCCTAGCCAAGTAATGTAGAACATTAATTATTTTTACTGCAAATAGGAGAAACTATAAAGAACACTCATGTAATGATTATGTAGTTAGTGAACAAATATTAATTCTTTAAATAAGATTCTTCATCGGTTCTCTTCTTGTCTTAGAATGAATTAATGATTTATCTTAATCAACCATGTTTTTTAACTAAGAGCTTGAACTCTGAAGATTAAATAATGATTTATACATAATGGTTTTTCATAGGCATGATAAAGTCTTGATTTAAACAATTCATACTAAGAGAAAATGATATATACATGTTTTTTATTTATGTTAGTATGAATAGTTTTAGAGTAGATGCATGCATTAATCATACTTTAATCGAAGATGAGTTGTAGCGAATCTGACCGATTGCATCTCTTTGGGGATTAGGTAACTACTTGTAGCATTATTACTAATCTGATTCACATGTGATGTATCTCCCTCTTGTAATTGTGACACCCCCAAAATTTCATGCATAGGTTGGCCAGGCCCATACATAGAAAACTAGGAGCGTTAGTAATTGATAACATAAGCACAGAAGATAAGACATAAAATAGAAATATAATAATAACAACAATAACAAAATAAGGATACAACTTATACATGAAGAAGACCACTCCCAATACATCCTTAAATAAAATAAGTCCCATACAGTACAATTTGGAAATCCCATAAACATGGACCCCTAGAAACACACTTATAAGAAATACAACATATGACATTTATCGGATTTCCAAATTGTACTGTGTGGGACTTATTTTATTTAAGGATGTATTGGGAGTGGTCTTCTTCATGTATAAGTTGTATCCTTATTTTGTTATTGTTGTTATTATTATATTTCTATTTTATGTCTTATCTTCTGTGCTTATGTTATCAATTACTAACGCTCCTAGTTTTCTATGTATGGGCCTGGCCAACCTATGCATGAAATTTTGGGGGTGTCACAGTTGGTATCAGAGCACTCCAGGTTCAAGTGTCCTAGGGATGTATAGTTAGTCTTCCGCGTTGCGTATTTTGATATTTAAAGCCTAAATTTAGGACTCGTACTCTTGTAAGATCTTAGTGGGGGTATTGACGAGTCGTGTTTATTGTTATTTCAGTATGCCACCACGTAGAAGGAGAAATGTGAATCAAATTCCGGACCCTATTCCGGAGGGGAATGCTCCAGTTCCTCCAAACCTTGTTGATATTATTGCCCAGGCTGTTGCTGCAGGAGTGGCGACTGCTCTTCAGCATCAACAGCTTCATCCACAACCTCCCTTGCAGGCACCTGCACCAGTTCCTGTGATGATAAATAATGGATGGGACAGGATGCGTATTTCATTCATGAGAGGCAATCCACCAGAGTTTTCTGGATCGACAGAGGTCACCGCAGCTCACCAGTGGAAGAAGGACATTGAGCGCCATTTACGCATGGTTCAGTGTACTGAGGTTCAAAAGCAAATATTGGCTACATTCAAGCTGGTTGGTGATGCTTTACAATGGTGGGAGTCGGTTACTACTCTAGAGGAGAGGGCCACATTAACTTATAATCAATTCCGAGATCGCTTTGATGATAAATATTTCCCTTTCGCTGTGAGAGCAGCAAAGAAAAGAGAATTTCTCAACTTACAGCAGGGAGATAGGATTGTTGCAGAGTATGAGCATGAGTTCACTAGCCTATCATTGTTTGCACCTGAGGAAGTGAACACAGAGGAGAAAATGAAGAATTGATTTGTGCATGGTTTGGCATGGCCCATTCAGCAAGTGATAGTGGGTAATCCAGCTTACGCCACATATGCTCAGGTGGTGGATGCATCGTTACAACATTGTCAGATCAGAAGGGATTACAAGAAATCTAAGGGGGATAAACGCAAGGACAATGACTCCACTAGCCAGACAGTGGAGAAAGGAAATGGTCAGAGTGGCAGGCACAGTGATAAAGGCAGGTTCCAGGGGCATCAACCTTGGAAGAAACAGAGGGGTACTACTGATAGCAACAAAGAAGGGCCTTCTCATCAGGGACAGCATAATGGAGCTCCTCAGATTTCACAGGGGCAACAACAGGGTCAGAGGAAACCTACGGGTCCTTTCAAGGGCCATTGCTATGGGTGTGGGGAGTATGGGCACTCTGCCAAAAGGTGTCCCAAGGCTACTCCAGGACAGCAGGGCCAACAAGGATATACCAGTTATCAGGGACAGAGGCAGCCACCACCATTACCAGCACCACAAGTTCCTCGTCTACAGGGCTCGACTTATCCTGCTTTACCAGCACCCCCGCCACCACAGGGTCAGACACAACAACAACTTCATTATGGCAGGGTCTATAACGTAATGCCACCAGACGTTCAGGCACCTCGTGCTATTGAGGGTATGTTTCCTATTTATGGTAGACTTAGTCGAGTGCTTTTTGATACTGGTGCATCACATTCTTTTATATCGCGCTCTTTGGTTGCTTTATCTGGACTACCAACTCAGCCTAGTAGTCAACCTCTCAGAGTTTCAACGCCATTAGGTGCCGATGCGGTTTTACGGGATAGTTGTGTATATGTACCTATTGAGATTGGCAGGCTTCAATTTTCTGCCGATTTATTAGTTCTTGACATGAATGCTTATGACGTGATACTTGGGATGGATTGGTTATCTCACTACCATGCACAGCTGGACTGTCGTGGTAAGACGATAGTCTTTGCGATACCAGGACATGAGATGTATTTGATTGCGACACCTCGATCTCATGGAGGGTCTAGTACACATTTGTTTTATATGGATGCAGAGACTCAGGAGCAGACTACTACATCCATGGATAGTATTCCTGTAGTACGTGATTTTCAAGACGTGTTTCAGGAGATTCCAGGGTTACCTCCGAGTCGTGAGATCGATTTTGTTATCGACTTAGCTCCAGGCACCAGGCCTATTGCTAAGGCACTGTACAGGATGGCACCAGTGGAGATGCGGGAACTGAAGGATCAGATTCAACAACTTCTTAGCCAGGGTTTTATTCACAGGAGCACTTCACCCTGGGGAGCACCTGTGTTGTTTGTGAAGAAAAAGGAAGGTTCCCTTTGTCTTTGTATCGATTACAGGGAGCTGAATAAAGTCACAATTCGCAACAAGTATCCGCTGCCTAGGATTGATGATTTATTTGATCAGTTGAAAGGAGCCACCTACTTCTCCAAGATAGACTTGAAGTCAGGGTATCATCAGCTTCGTGTCAGGGAGCAGGATGTTCCCAAGACAGCATTCCTCACTCGGTATGGGTCGTATGAGTTTCGGGTCATGCCTTTTGGGTTGACCAATGCTCCAGCTGTCTTCATGGATTTGATGAATAGGGTATTCCGATTTTTTTTAGACCAGTTTGTCATTGTGTTCATTGATGACATCTTGGTTTATTCTAGGTCAGAGGAGGATCATGCCAGGCATTTACAGATCGTGTTGCAAACACTTAGAGATCACCAGCTTTATGCAAAATTTGAAAAATGTGCTTTCTGGCAGAAGGAAGTAAAATTTTTGGGACATGTAGTGTCAGAGAAAGGTTTATCGGTGGATCCAACAAAAGTCTCAGCGGTTTTGGAGTGGGGGCAACCTACCTCACCTACAGAGATTCGCAGCTTCCTGGGCTTGGCTGGATATTATCGCAGGTTCATTCAGGGCTTTTCAAAGATCGCCGGTCCACTTACCCACTTGACTAAGAAGGGAGTGCCCTTTGTTTGGGATGACCACTGTCAGGCAACTTTTGATGAACTGAAGACAAAATTGACATCTGCACCTGTTCTAGCTACCCCACAGAGTGGAATTGAGTATCTTGTCTTTACAGATGCCTCTTTGCTGGGTTTGGGATGTGTATTGATGCAGGAGGAGAGACCTGTATCTTATGCTTCCCGTAAGCTCAAACCGCATGAGCTTAACTACCCAACACATGACTTGGAATTAGCAGCAGTCGTTTTTGCACTGAGGATTTGGAGGCACTATCTCTTAGGCGAGAGTTTCACATTATTCAGTGATCACAAAAGTCTACAGTATCTATTCACTCAGAGGGAACTGAATATGAGGCAGCGCCGATGGCTGGAATTTGTGAAGGACTATCATTTCACTATTCAGTATCACCCAGGGAAGGCTAATGTAGTGGCAGATGCTCTTAGTCGTCGACCCTATGCTAGTCTTTCAGCCTTGTTCGAGACTGAGTGGAATGCACTGAGGATAGATGATGAGTTAGTTGATGCTTTTGCGGCATGTGTGGTGGTGACGCCTGCTATTATTCGTAGGGTAGTCAAGGCCCAACAGGTAGATCAACAGTGCATGGCTAAAGTTATGGAGTTGGCATCTGAGGAGATTCCTTTTTACTTAGTCGACTCAGATGGAGGTCTGAGGTACAAGGGACGATTGGTCGTTCCTTCTACTGAGGACTTGAGGAGAGATGTGATGAGAGAGGCTCATAACTCTCCTTTTGCAGTGCATCCTGGAGGGGATAAGATGTACCAAGATATGAAGCGCCAATTTTGGTGGGCTGGTATGAAGAGGGATGTTGCAATTTTTGTCTCCAAGTGCAGTACTTGCCAGATGGTGAAGATCGATCATCAGAAACCGCCGGGATCATCACAACCACTTCCAGTGCCTGAGTGGAAATGGGAGAGCATTTCCATGGATTTCATTGAGGGACTACCTACTTCTCCTCAAAACCATAATTCTATTTGGGTGATTGTTGATAGACTTACCAAGTCTGCCCATTTCCTACCGGTACGTTCAGACTATACATCGGAACAGTTGGCGAAGCTTTACATCGCTGAGATAGTGAAGCTTCATGGGATTCCTTTGTCTATTGTATCGGATAGAGATCCAAAATTTGTATCGGGGTTCTGGGCAAGTTTTCAGCAGGCTTTAGGTACAGAGTTGCATTTGAGTACAGCTTACCACCCGCAGACCGATGGTCAAACTGAGAGAGTTAATCAGATTTTGGAGGATATGCTTCGAGCTTGTGTCCTGGATTTCAAGGGCAACTGGGAGTTCTACTTGCCACTGTCAGAGTTTGCCTACAACAATAGTTACCAGAAGACTATCGGTATGGCACCATTTGAGGCCTTGTATGGTCGACCGTGCAGATCTCCCGTATGTTGGATGGGAGTTGGAGAAAGCAAACTCCTGGGTAAATTCTTGGGTCCTGAGTTCATCAAGGATACATCAGAGAATATTGCCCTTATTCGAGATCGTATGAAGACTGCTCAGAGTAGACAGAAGAGTTACGCTGATCGTCGAACCCGAGCTTTAGAGTTCAGAGTGGGAGATCAGGTTCTTTTGAAGGTGTCTCCCATGAAGGGAGTGATGCGATTTGGGAAGAAAGGAAAACTATCACCTCGCTTTGTGGGCCCTTTCATGATTACTGACAGGATTGGACCCGTGGCGTATCGTTTGGCTTTACCTGATCATATGCACAGGGTGCATAACGTATTTCATGTTTCTATGTTGCGGCGATTTCTCCGAGATGGGGATGTCTATCAGCATATAGATGTGGGAGAAATTGAGTTGCAGCTGGATGCGACATATGTGGAGCAGCCTTATTGTATTATGGATCGCAGAGATCAGGTACTCCGCACGAAAGTCATTCCCCTTGTACGTGTTCAGTGGAATCATCACAACGAGGCGGAGTCCACCTGGGAAAGGGAAGCTGAGGTTCGTGCAAAGTATCCAGAGTTATTTATTTCAGGTATGTGCTGAATTCCGGGGACGGAATTCCATTATTAGGGGGGAAGAATGTAATACCCCGTATTTAATGGATATTTATTTCCTTAATTATTTTGGATGGCATAATGGGTGTTTAAATTATTGAATGAGGCTATCTTAGTCTTTTTAAGTCTAGTAGGTTATAATGAAATTTTGTGATCTGAAGGGGTGCAAGGTTGTCATTAGTGTTTGGGTAGTTTGGTGATTTATGCATAATACAAGGATAGTTTGGACATTTCCATAACCCTAACATCTTCTATATAAGCATCCTTAACTTCAGATCTAGCCCCCATCTTATTTCTTCTACTACTTCTTCTTCTTCATCAATTATACCCGAAATTGTGAGGGTTGAGAGGTTGAGAGCTTAGAATTGGTTTGGATCTGTACTTGTGGTGGATTCAGCTCTACATTACAGGCAAGACATATGTTCTACTCTTCCTCTTTGTACTAAAATTTCGTAGCCTTTACTTTGTGCATCTATAATCTGCTAGATAGTATTTTTCATATATGTATATGTATGTGTAAATCATGTTCATATATGACTTTTATATATTCTGTTTATACATATATGTATAGATCCGTAGGTATATATATATATAGACATATATGTATAGATCTGTTAGAGTATATTCATATTCATGTTTATTTATGCATAATACAAGGAATATTGATTGATGGACACTGATATCCCTCTCTTTGGAGTGAGAGGTGAGGTATTGAGACCCGCAATTTGTGATTATTTTCTCCCCTTCTTTTTTTTCTCCCCTTCTTTTTTTGTTGTTGTTCCGTATAATCTAAAATTTTGACTTGCCTACTCAAGAAAAGATATCATATGATGTCTTTTCTTTGCCAATCCTTGCCCTCTCAGATTTTGACTTTTTATCTCTCTGTTGTTGTTAATTATTAGTATTTGTTTTATTCATAATTATTAATTACCTCCTCACAGTGAGGAGTTTTCCTTTTTCAAAGCACGCTTTGTTTGAATGCAGCAGGTAAAAAGGGACAGCCTTAATTCTGAGATGAAAGAAAGAAAACAGAAAAAGAATTACAATAACCTCTATTATATTTTTAAAAAACTGTGAGAAATAACAAAGGAAAAGATAATATTTTTGTTTGACAAAGATAGAAGAAAGAAATAAAAACTGAATAATTTTTATTCCTTTTATTTATAAAATGTACAATGATGAATTTTTGTAAATTGTATGCCTTCTCTCACGTGTTTGAGATTTTCATATGGATCCAAGAAATCAAATGGCTTACACCTTGTTTCTTTGCTGTTATTAACTCTTGGTATCAAAGATTTTTTGTGGATAGAAATATTAAGATTTTTTCTATATGAATACTAAAAAATAGATTATATATTAATTTTTTTTTTATCACCCATTTGAGAATAAGGGTAGGTACCGCTTAACCATTAGACCTTTTGTAGAAATAGATTATTAGTTTTTTTAATATCAATATTGTATGAAATTAAACAATTAATATCAAATTTGTGTATATTATTGTGTGCTTATATATATATACACACACATATATTCTACTTATAAATATTTGAGAGTTTTTTTCAGGATAAATTGCACTAACACCCTGTGAGGTTTCTGTCAATTCTACCTAAATATTAGTCAACATGATTTTGATAGTGACACCTAGGGATGACAGAAAAATCCGCCCCGCTGGGGAATCGCCCCATTTAAAAATGAGGTGGTTATGGGTTTAAAAACACAAAACCGACGGTTATGGGACGAGGGACGGTTTGAGAGTTCCCCCATTGGGAAACTGCCCCGTCCCAAACAACATTATTAATATTTAACTATTTTATATTAAACTTACATAATTATATATTTATTTACATCTTCTTATATTAAAATTACATTAATATCCTTAAACAAAATAAACATTTTCTTATATACCCGTTATATATATATATATATATGTATATATATATATATATATATAGAGAGAGAGAGAGAGAGCAAACCCTAATTTCTAAATCTAATCCAAATAAAGATCTTTGTTTTCATTTCTCCATCAATCCGGCGCAACCAAGGGCCTAAGCTACAACTCGGTCTCCTACCATCACCATCGCGATCTCCGGTCGTCTTTGTCGCCTCTCATCATCCTCGTCTTTTACTTCGTCGGCAAAACTAGGGTTTTTTCCCACAATTTTATCGGCGAAACTAGGATCTCCCACCGTCGCGACTACGATGCCGGTGCTCTTTGTTTTTGTTTTAAAAATTATTTTGATTAAATTAATTGAATAATTGGATATTTTTTTATATAAATTTTAGCAAAATATTAATGTATTTATATTTTGTTTATTTTAAGGGGGGGAAATTGGTTTAATGGGGCGGTTATGGGGGACGAAGTGACGGTTCGGGACGGTTATGGGGGTAAGGGTGAGATTTTTAAACGGTTATGGAGGATGAAATTTTTTGCGGTTTTGGTTATGGGTATTGAGAAAATCGCCTCATTACCATCTCTAGTGACACCCCCTCATGTTTGCAAAGTGTTGCAATGACATCCCCGAGATATATGAAATGACTTTTGTGCCCTTGATTATTTTAATTTTCATGCAAAAAGTCTAAGTTACCCCCATATGCGCACCTAAATCTTACACCTCACCCACTACCCCAACTATCATTATGAACACATCCTTATTACTAAAAAATCTACAATAAATATATAGAATATAATATATATAATTTTATTTTAAACACCAAAATTCATAAACATCTAAATACACTGAAAAATCTATTTAAAACTAAATTCTACCACTAAAAATATTTTATCAATAATATAATATCTAAATCGATAATAAGAAAATTGTATTTAATTACTCTTTTAATTATAATTATACTACTATTTAAATATTTCACCAAACAAAAAAAACTAAAGGGTTATAAATCATAACCATTATAGGTATTACATACATAATAATATATATTACTTTTTATGGACATATACAAAAAAAAAAACTTATATTTCTAAACTATTGTTCATCAATGATTTTAGTGAAATTTGATAATATAATTATATTTATTATTAAATATGAATTAGTAATAATCACTAATTTTATTGAAAATCTCAAAAATTATTTGTAACCATTAAGTGTATATGTAAAATAAATAAATACATAAATAGTTATAATTATTTAAAAAAGTAACAAGAGTAAAAAAACAAAAAAAAAATCTATAAAAAAAATTATGGCTTGGGGTGTCGTAGGTGAAGTGTTAGGTTTACCCTTTAGGCATTGGGGTAAGTTAGAAATTTGGCATGCAAATTAACAAAATCAAGGGCATTTAAGTCATTTTATATCTTCAAAGGGTGTCATTGCAACAATTTGCAAATATCAAGGTGTGTCTCTGTAAAAAAAATATTGACCGACCATTAAGTCAAATTGGCCCAAACATCATGAAGTGTTGCTGGAAATTACCCTTTTTTTATTATATGTCACCCGCAAATTATTTTATAATTTATGTTTGACTTTTTAAGAAATTTAATATTATAATATTATATTATATTAATAGTATATTAATTTTTATCTTTACTCCTTTCGTCTTTTATTCAATGGGGTCCATTATAGATTATTGCTTTTAAGGGTAATTTGCAACGACACCTCTGATGTTTAATTCAATTGCAGGTAGTTGGTCACCGCAATTTTGGTCCCGTCCCTCGAGACTTGCAAAGTGTTGCAATAACACCTCCTGGAGGCATGAAATGATTTGAGTGCCCTTGATTATTTTAGTTTTCGTATGAAATATCTAAATTACCCTAAACCATACACCTTACCCACTAGACCAATCATTCTATCACCACCATGGTTCGCCGTAACGGCTGTTACGGGGCCTAATGGCCGTTATGTAACGGGTTTTCATATGGACGATACCGTTACGGGCCGTTACAACGGTGTTATCCGATTCTCACACCCGTAACGGCCGTTACGGTGGCCGTAATTCCGATTCTCACCGGTTCCGAAAATACCGTAACGGTTAATACAATTGAAGTTTTTCAAGAATTTGGATTAAAAAGCTTTTTGTTATGTATATGATATGATAAATGTTACTCCTGTAACACCCCGTGTTATTTTCCTTTTTCCTGAAATTATTTATAATTTTAATTTCAGTAATGACGTCACTTGTTCATGATGTATTATTTATTCTTGGTATTTGATACCTGTAAATTTTTCGCGTTTACTTTTAAAATTGATTGGACGACATTCCGGTTTCTCTTGGACGAGTTCGTGAATTATTATTCTCAACTACGCGGTATCGTTTCGACATTTAACGTTTAGTACTTCGACTGGGCGATGATACGTTTTAATTGATCGGGATTGTTAGGCGTTCCGACATTTGGGTTCCTAACCCGGTGTATTTCTTTCGGACTAATTTGGTTATTTGGCGTCCTGTGGACTTACGGGTTGACGCAATATTATTTGGAGGCTTCCGGAAATTGTTGGGATTTATATATATATATTTATTTATTTAATTATATATATATATTGAAGTGGAGTTATTTTGCAATTATGGATAAATCGAGGGTTAGTTGTGCAATATAACATATATGTATGTATATGTGTGTACGCAACAACAACAGACCATTTCTCTTTTTCTCTCTGCACGAACCTGCTTCACACGACAACTTCGTCTTCTCCATTCTCCATAGTTGGCGGAGAGAGAGAGAGAGAGAGATAACAGGCCATGGAAATGAAGCTGCGTGACTGGCGGCGATGCTCAGACGCGGGCGGCGGTTCGAAGCTGCGGCGAGTGGCGATCGATGGCGGCTAGTGGGCGTCGGCAAGGGTAGTCGCAGGTGGCGCGGTGGTGGCGCAGGGTGGAGCTGGTTCGCGCAGAGGCGGCACTGTTTGTGCGATAGGCTACGTTCGGCCAGAGCTTCGGCTATTTTTTAGGTCGACTTCCGGTGATCGGTTTGAGCCGATTTTTGGTGAGTATCTTCGTCTCAACCTCGTGTTCATCATACTTTAATTTCGTAAATTTTCGTTGAACGGTTTGTCCGAAAATCTTATTTATAGGTTATAATTTTCATTTGGGTTATTTTATATTTACCCAAATTAATTAACCTAATGCTAATGGGCTTCGTATATATCGTATAGGTTGTCGAGGCGGACGTTTAGATATATTCGAAATAGTTTTCGGACGATTTTGGTCGGCGGGCTCCATATTCGGGCGCCGGCACTGTTCTATTTCGGGATGTTCGGTAAACGTAAATTAGGTGGGAAATTATATTTCTCACTCCGTATCGTTGAAGTAGTTTAGGGGTGCAAACCCTTATTTAATTTAATATAGATATATTAAATTGTTAGTTTAAATATTTATAATTTGTTTAGAATCGGAATGAGACTTAGGGATTAATTTAAGAAAATTAATTAAATTATTTCCTATGAGATTAATTAAATTCCTATCTGAATCAAATAGGAATAGACGACTTATAAAGTCCCTTGAGAATTAAATGAACTAGAGGATTTTTGTAAATGTTGGATGTGAGAAACTTAGACGCTATGCTAGGTTCCTCTCATTATATGTGGATTATCTATTTAAATTATTTTAAAGGCATGATAAGGGAAATTGAAATATTTTCTAAAGAATTAAAGAAAATTTATATTTTGAAAACATGAATGGTATATGAAATTGTTTTCATATGATTTACTTGCTTTATTGTATTTTAAAGCATGAAAAGAGATTTTGAGATTTATATATTACCATGTGGGTATTTTCATAAATATGATGCATGACATATTTATGTTGGACATGATTTTATTGCCTACACCATGTATTGTGAGACATGGGTGTTGGTGCATGTAGTGCATGATTTCACTATTTGTAGAGAGATTCATTTGGTGTGGTCTACTTCCTTTGTGCGTGAGGCATGAGTAGACATTTGTGTTTGGATTGTCGAAACAACTGGCCAGGGGGTGCTTCTTGCTCCCACAGAACTAAAACGCTGAGAAATGCAGACGATAGGGGGAGGACATATCGTCCAAGGCCCTAGTGCACGACTAGGTCGTGGAGCACGTCTTCCCGATTAAAAGTGTAAGTGTCAAAAGCACTTGGGATGTACGGTTCGATGAGTCCACATTCCCTAGTGAGCCTGCAGACTTAGGGGAATGGTGGAGAATGATCCGGTTACCCTTTGGGAGGGTGTGTTTTTGTGTGTGTGTACTACAGGCGGTTTGTGAGTACGGTGCATTGCATATCATTATGTGATTTAATTGATATGTATGTATATATGATGTTGGAGCATGTTAATTTATGAATATTGTAAATTAAATTCATATTTTATAAATGCTCAACCGGAAATGAATAATGTGAAACACGAAGTAAATGTGGAAATTTAAAAAGTATAATGAATTATAATCTTATACTTGTAATTATATGCTTTTATGCCTTTAGGGGAGGTTAGGCATATTGACGTTGTGACTTATATGGTTGGTTGAGATTAGTGGTAGTCGTAGAGTTGATTTTAAGGTTGAGGCCTTAGAGAAGACGGTTAACTGTCTTGTGGTTGTGGTTAATAGTTTTGTGTTGGTGGTTAGTTTTGTGACCTCTTTGAAGATTTGAGGTTAGGGATTAATTTTAGTATCAATTGAGAATTGAGGCCTTAGAGAAGGCAGGTGATGAAATTGTATTTGAGATTTTGATTGGGTGAGAAGAGGTTATGGTTGAGGGATTTCATTAAGTACTTGGGGTACTGTAGTGTTGTTCTCATGCTTAGTTAATCCCCCTAAGCATTCCCCTTACTGCACTTTGTATACTAGTACATGTCTTTGACTTACATGTCATTCCTTGAGTTGTCGGTTACGGCGTGGTGCCGAACCTTTTCCAGGTGTTGTCATTTGATTTCGCGGGGTTGGAAACGGATAGTTGTGTTCCGCGAACCTAATGTTGTACTCTTCCTTCTTGTCCTCTTGGGCATTATAGGATTTCGTGGAGTTATGTTCATTCTTATTGGCTGTCATTTCGAAAACGATGTTTTCTTAGTTATAAAATAAACTTTTTGTATTTAAAAGGAAAAATCCGTTTTCGCCTACCCCCGTGGAAATGAAAAGTTTTAATACTTATAAACTGATCTTAGGATCTTCTTTAAAAATATTTTTAACTCTAAAATCCGGTGATCAAAATTGACGGAGACCGGGGGCAAGACAGTCATTTTTAATGTGTGATTTCCTAAAATAAAATTATTTTATTACTTGTCTCGAGATCCTGAGATTTTGAGAATTCTTTCTCAAAATCTCAACCTATAGTGTTTTTAAAGGTGGTTCCTTGTTTCACCTTTTCTTCGGTTCATTCTAAGTCTCGACTCTCGGGTATGAGGCCTGATGTTGTTCAGTGCACACATATAGTGTTGCCTTTCACTTTTCTTGGTTGTTGATGTCACCACCTAGGTGATTTGAGTTTTTCTTACGTTAGGGGCATGGATGCAAAATGGGTTGGTTCGAGTTTGAGAACATTTTTCTTAAAAACTATTGAATCTCTGGGATTCATATTTTTATTACTTCCACTCTCGGCCATTCGTTTTTGGTTTCCTTGTTCACTTTTGGTGTTACTTCCTTGTTCACTTGTGATGTTCTCCCTTGTTTGGGTATTCTTAACCTTGACGTTGTTGTCTTGGTTATCTGTTGGTTAGCATTGGGAATTCCTTTCATTTGCTTTGTTTTGGTGATCCTTAGGTGGTTGTTCTTGTGAGATGAGTTCGTGTACTGTTAGTGATTTGATTGACCCTGTTGGTGATTTATTGATTTTGTTGGAGATGGTATTTGAGATTTTCGTATGGTGATATGATGAGATGATTCCATTCTTGAGGTATAGATCTTTTCTAGGAATGGGATGATGTTTCTTATATATATATATATTGTACATATATATATATCTAGATGATGGTTGTGTTAGTACACAAGGACATGAGTATTTTTCCTCCTGTGTTATCGGGGAGTGAGTTATGAGCCTTCCTTGGTACTAGTGGTGGATTTTGATCCTTGTGGATATTAAAGGTGAGTGTGTTCCCTCTGTTGGATTTTGTGGTTAGCGGGGTGAGCATTTGATGATTTGTTAGATTGGACTTTAGTGTCGTGTACCTAGTGTACGTTGGTGAGAGTAGTGTAGACTACCGGTATGGGTTCTTGGAGTACGAGTCTTAGTCGTACCGTATAGGCTCTTGTTGTGTATTTATATATATATATTCCCGATACATATATATATATATATATATATATATATATTCGTTTACGGTAGCTTATGAGCGCATGCCTTGGGTTGCGTGGATGGGATTTGTTGGGCTATATATATATATTGTTAGATAGTTTGGCATTACCTAAACTTCCAGAGGATGTGGTAGTTAGAGTATCTTTTCCCACTGAGCTTATTTGCTCACGGAGGGAATTTCATTTGCCCCCCTGGTATTTCACGCCAGGTTGCAGGAAATATACGGCTATGGGCAGGATGCAGTGCAATGACAGTTTCCTTTTGTTTCTTGTTACAGGTTTTGGAGTTGCGTTGGGTGATGCGGTTACGGTTGCAGCGCGACAGATTTGGGGACGATAATATTATGTTGTCAGTTTCTTTACCCATTGTTATGGAATTGTCATGTATTTCTTTTGGGAGCCAGTCTGTTGGCATATCCCTATTGATGTATCTTTCTTTTCTTGTATTTATTGTTTCAGGATGTTATTGTATCTATTCTGCACAACTAGGTGCATTTCTGTATTCTTATTCGAGCATTTGTGACTCTGTTGATTATAGAGGGTTTGGAGGGGTTTTGGTTTCTTTCCACTACCTCGGCCCTAGTAGGATTGATGAATGTGGGGCTTGGAAGCCATTATTATTATCAAATTGTTATTGACAGGTTATTGTGTTGTGTTTGGTTGTCCGGATGTTCCATTTACAAACGGAACTTTGCCGGATTTTCGTTAGATTCCGCTGCTTAGTTTATTATTCATTTGGGTATGAAATATACTATTTTCTATCGTTATTCCATACATTTTTCATGGATAATGATATCTGAGTTGGTCATTTGACTTACGTCACCCTTTAGAGATTCGCTGATTCTTTAGATTAGAGTTTCGGGAATTCTAGGGGCGTGATAGTAGGGTATCAGGGTGTGTCATTCTTACCCTTTTATGGGTGTTTGATGACTGAATGTCGTTGGTTCTCATTTCTTTTCACTTCCGTTCACTCCCTTAGCTCTTAGGCTTGGGTTTTTGAGTTCTAGGAAATTTGAGACGTGACAACTCCATTATTAAATTATTGAAAAAAAAGAAAAATAAATAAAAAATTGATTTGAACCCGACTTGGATAAAAGAGTTAAGACAATGAATCAAGTAGGAGGAACCAAAGACACAATCATCATCAAAGTAATGGTTCTTCTTCAATGATACGTAGCTTTGGTGAATTTTCGTTGGGGCAGTCACCAAGCTCACAATATGGATTTTCGTATGGTACAAGTCAAAACTATTATCCGCTATAACCATATGGATTTTTTCATGTAGAGGAATACCCATTGTGTCTCCTCAACCTCAAATGTCTTATGGATATTATGGACGAAGGCATATCATCAGTACAAATCAGTCTAGTAATTCATCGGGATATGCTCATGGTCAAAATCATCCTTATCAGTTACAAAGAGAAGATGGTCTACTAATGATAAATCAAATGTGCACTGAAGATACAACTCAAAATTGACAATCTTTACATGAACCCCAATCAGAGCAACAAGATCCACCACGAAATTTATTTTGGTGGTGAACTATGTATCTTTTTAAAAATTATTTTACATTGTTGGAAATAAATTATATCTTTTGTGATTTCAATTTTTTAATTTATTTAAATTTAAATTTAATTTAATAATATAATAACAAGTATATCATAAACATTGAAATAACGACGTCACCATTAGATTTATTAATAACTCATTTTTTTATATTAAAATTCTTTAAAAAATTAAATAAAATTCACTTAAATCTACCAAAAAAATCATATTTATTCATTTATGTTGCCAAAAATATCCAATTAGAACATTTTGGGTGAGATGTGCAAGATTTTAAAAAATTCATGATTACGATAACCGAGTCCTGTTACGTAACTCCGATATTGACCCGAGTCAGTTACACCGATACCGTTACCGTTACAGTAACCGATACCGTTACGGCGAACCATGATCACCACACCCTTACTAACAAAAAATCTAATATAAATGAATAATATATACAATATATATAATTTTATTTTGAATACAAAAATTCAAAAGTATTTAAAATATATTGAAAATTTTATTTAAAAGTAAATTCTACCATTAAAAATATTTTATCAATAATAAAATATTAAATTTATAATAAGAAAACCACATTGTTCAATTATTGCTTTTAATTATAAATATATTACTACTATATAAATATTTCCCAAAACAAAATACCAAACGGTTATAACTTATAATACTTATTAAGTAGTACATAGTTTAATGGGACTTCGTAATAGTTAATATATTTAGTAGGAAGATGAAAAGAATTTTGTATTAAACGTTGTAAATATAGTTTAATTAAATTTAGGAATATTTAATAAATGTAGCAGGAAGTACAAAATAACTTTACAATATTTGGGAAGTACAGAATAACTTTGTAATATTTGGTGAAAATATTAAGTAAATAATTAATTATAGTTATTTTAATAAATAAATAAAAAATTTGTATAGAAAATTAAAAATTATTTATACATAAATAACAAGATTAAACAAAAAATTATTTAATAAAAAATAAATATTACATTGACTTTTATAAGTAATATATAATTTGGTGAGATTTAGTAATAACTAATATATTTGGTGAAAAGATCAAAAGAGTGTTGTAATATTTGGTGTATAAGTAAATGAATGATTATAATTATTTAAATAAATAAGAGATTTAAAAATATATGAAAAAAAATAAAAATGGTGTACTTTTATAGTAGTATAGATATAAATAATAAAGGTGTGGTGTTTTCTAGTGATAGAAAATATCTCTCTTCACCTGGGTACATGTATATACCCAATACTTTGTTAAGGGGCTAGGATCAGGTTATTGCAGCCACAAGACCACGTACCAAGTACCCTCTCTCCCTTCCTCTTTCAGTAAGACCGACCACCACAACCCTTTCAATCCACCACCACTACAACCCTGAACCCTCCAAATATTCTGCCATCTCCACCTATTCCCCCCCACCACCACCGGATAGGATAGTATTGCCATTTTGGTTTGAAGGTAGTTATGGATCTAGATATGAACGGAGGAAGATTTGAAACTTTCAAGTCTACACCATAAAAGATGTCTCTGCAGATGAATGCTACCTAAAATCTTCCTTTTATGGAGGATTCCACACAAATCGTATTCATCTTTACCACCCGGCCGCTGCAATATGCCAAGGAGGAATGACCTCAATCATTATAACTAAGAGAAGAATGTATTATATATAAGTACTACTCATAGTTCCTAGCTATAGATTGTCCACAAGATGCTGCAAATCACTTCCTATTTTTACCAAATGTTCAAATGTGTTAAACATTGATGGAACATACTTTCCGTATTTCATGTCCATTCATGCAAAAACCAAAAGCATTGAAAACCGTTCTGAGTTAATTAGAAGGGTAACATATATGATGTTCATCCAAATACAGAATTTGAAAATATAATAGTAGGTGATCCAATTAATATTCCACACCAAGAGGATACAATGTGTGAAAATTATGTATATATCAAGCGATTTGATGCTTAAGAGAGTCATTATAAATCAAAAGAAGATATTAAAAAGCTCACAAGACTAGAGACAATTCCGCATCTTTCGATCCCCCTCTTGAAGAAACCTGAAAATAGAATGAAAAATGAAGAAGTTAAACATTAAGAGCAGTACTTCTGCCACAAAATTAGTTACACACTGGTCAAGTGTATAAGTTGTTACCGTAGACATCCTCACCTAAGTGCCATTCACAGAACACACAGAAGCATTAGTAAACGAATTCACTCGATCAATATATAACAAATTGACAAAGTTTTTCAATTAATTAACTCTACATTACTCAGAATGATAAAGAGTGATTGTTATGCTTAAGGCCTGCAAGTCTACTCTAACAAAATCAATATATATGACACTATTATGTACATCAATAGATGTTAAGCATGAAATTTATACCTATATCAAGTTGTGGTAACTATACATTTTTCTTATCTGCAACCTGAAAATAAACGAAAACAAAAACAACTTACGCACATTATGTTAACATTCATTCTTTAAAGAACTTCCCTTATGCTCTATTCGTATCAAATACGTAGAAGATGTTAGAAAGAATTCGATAGAAACAAGAAATGGGGTTGGACGTCACACATGCACACATCCCCAAGATTAGAACAAATGATTGTACACATCATTATTTCGGGATGCAACTCTAAATTAATTATATGTGTTTTTACGACTTTGTGTGTGCGTATAGCACCAACACCAAGTCCTATACAAGTGGTGATTATCCAGTTCAATACATCAGAAATATTGTAAGATTTAAAGACGAATGGGCAGACAACTCTCACTAGCTACATGGGTTTTAGTGGCTATGGAAGTGTCACTTCAAAGGGTAAAAACTTCAGTTAATTGACTGTTGTTTTATCTTAAGTCTCACGGATGAAAAATCAATTTTTGTATGATAGTGGCGGATAATTTTAGTCTAGCACTAAAATTTGGTTCACGATATATCAATATTGTTTTGTAGTGTCTGCAGGAAGCCATTTTATAGTGCCAAATCATGTGACCTTCTAGATATGGAGTTAATTTGGCAGGTTGTAGTTTCAGTAATATCAGTGTTCGATGCAAATCTAAGATCCAATGCAGTTTACTTGCATTCCATACGAGTTAACCAACTGAACCATATGAGCTACATATACACTTGTTATCTCAAATTATATACATACTTCAATTATGACACTAAAGAACCAAATTCATTTCTTCTACATGCTAGCTAGTATGAAGATTGGCTTTGGTCAGCCCTTTTATAGGTGGATTCGTTATATTATTAATTTTTTTTGGGTAAATAAATAATGTTATATTATCATTTGTATAACAGTACTACTGAATTAATTTTCAGTCTGTGTGTTCCGATTTAGTTTCACTAACATTTGATCCTTTTCAGATTCAAAAAAAACATTTGATCCCTTTCAGATTCAAAAAAGATATTTGATCCTTTTCACTAACCTACTGCCAAAATCCAATCAATAACCTAGTTAGAACTCATAGGCAATACAATCAAATACATAAAATACATATATACACACAGATCGAGCTAGCTATCAAGATATATAGATAATTCTTTTACGAACCTTTAAATCAGCTTAAAGTATCGATCTCCTCCAGAGGCCTCGATCCATATTTCCTGTTGAAAGGCAGCCCACTGATGCAACAAACAACATATACGAAACAAAATAAAAGTGAACACGTGTGTATATATACACATATATATAGAGAGAGAGAGAGTTAGAAATCGAATACTTGATGCGGCGAATGATGTCCCAAAACGCAGGTCGCTTGCCGTATATACGAATATTTCCAGTGCGCTGAGGTACGAAAACAAGTTCAGCAAAGTCGATCAAGTGAGATGGATTGAGTGTACCTTTTGGATTCTGATTTGAATTCTCATAAATCATTAGAACCAAACTCCGGCAGCTCGAAACAGATCGGTCGTGAAATTCCTCAGCAGCTATCTCCTTTCTCTCTCCGGGCTTCAACGTAACAGTGTGGACTTCATCTCCGGGTCGATTCAAATCGTACCAGGGTTTGATCCTTATAGTTACGTTCTTTGATTCATTTTTGAGGACAGCAACATGAACAAATGGAGGAGGCATATTTGGTACAAAGTAGAGAAACCCTAAAAATCACTTCGACTAGAATGGTGATGGGCAATTTCTAGCAGGTTACAAATGGAGATATATATATATATATATATATATAATTGTAATTAAAAAAGAGAGTTATATTTGAGAGACCAATCAAAGTGGTCCTCCTGGCCTACTTCAGAATCTTTGATGTGGTGGCTCACACTTTGAGTTTGGTGATAAAAGCTTCATCTTCACGCAAACAAAAATTCAGTATTTATTGGCATTTTAAGGAGTTGCCTTTACCAAATGTTGATCGCGCGAAACACAACAAAGGAAACAAAGCGCAAAGTTTAGGTGAGCCCATTTTAAAAATTAAACAAAGACCATGGGCTTATGACATAAGGGGCAGGTAGGAGCCCATTTAGAAAATAAAACAAAGCCCAAAGTATTAAACTGTCTTCTTGAGCACTTGTATTTAAACCAGTCTCCCAACACTGGCTTCTATTTTATCTGTAAAGCCCATACTTAAAGGACCATATTATTAAAGGGTCTTATTATTTGGTGACCGACTTCACCTTCAAGGTAATAAAGCCCAAAGGCATAAGGAGGCCCATCTGTTAAAGAAAAAAAGACCCATTTTTGGTTGACTAGCAACACAAAATGGGCTTGTAACATAAGGGCCAGGCAGGAAGATAAGAAAAGAAAATAGATTCCTATATGAGGAACTCTTACATAAATTATTCTCCCAAATACTAACCTCTATTTATCCTTAAAGCCCAAATACTGAAAAGCCCATATAGTTAAAAGTGGTCCTATCTACAACAAAGAATGGAAATTGAAACTTCCTGCTGGTTGGATACATGGAAAGCTAGCAAACAAGCTGATCATCACGCATGCCATCAAATCAGTGAGAGACAGGAAGCAAACGAGGGAGATTTGAACAAATCTCAAGCTTGTAAAATCCCAAGAGGGACACAAGGCCAAGGAGAAAGCAAACTCTTGCCCTCCATCTGAAATTGGAGGGTGTTAAAAGCTCATTGTCACGGGTTGGTTGGCTTGCGAAACATTCAACCTGTGACAACCAGTATTAGAAATGACCCAAACATTCATCTCATGTCACGTCAACCCAACACAGAGGTGTCTAGGTCGGACTAGCTCCCCCACCATTAAATAGGGTGGTCGGGTAGGCAGAATGGGTCAATCAATCGCAACGAGGGTATTGTCATTTGAGTGGGGGGAAATGTGACGAATCTTATTCCATATGAATTCATATGAGAATGTCTTGGGATAAATTAACAGAGTACTGTTAGTCCCTATTCAATAACTTAAGTTTTTGGATTGGTTAGCGAAATATCAAATCAGTAACATCAGAAAACAAAGAAGTTATTATGTTGGGTCTCAAGGGCCTGCTTAGCTTGTATGTCTGAAAACTGTTCTTAATAATTTTGAGAATAGAAAATTATTTTCTGAAAACAATAAAAATGAGTTTTCTTAAAACTGACATTTTTACAACTGAATTTTCTGAAAACTGAACCAAACAGATTTTTTTACTAACTTTCTGATTTTTAATTTTCAGATAACAGGAAACTGTTTTACAAAACGTAAATCAAGCAGACCCCAAGAGTCTTCAACCGAAAATGGAGAGCGTGCAGAAGGCTGCAAGAGGGACATGCATGGGGATCCCTCCAAAAATGGAGGGCAAATGGGCGCACTACTAAGTACAAGGCCATGAAGGATAAGAGACATAAGCTGGATCTCAAGAGAATATATAAAAATACATGATGAGTAATGAAGGAAATCTCATCATGAGAATATATATCATCAAGTAATGAAGCAAATTAATCACATTCACCTTAAATCTGATACACTACACCATGCATGCACCACAAACATCAACCCCATCGCAGACCTTCAATGATCCACCGGTCACCGTGGACGGTGGTGGCACCAAATCAAAGCCTTGCGGTAAGTTTTTGACCCCATTCGTATAATATACTGCATGAGACATGATGAGCACTATTCAGAATTGGCAGATGATAGTATTAGTGCAAGTCTTCACCCAAAAAAATAAAAAAGTGATTGTAGACCCATGGTTTTCCACGTGCCCACCTGATTGTAGACCAAAATGTTTGCCTTTCTAATCAACTTTCATCACTTTTGTATTAAAAATCATATCTATATAATATATATACCTCAACCACCATCACCCCAACTACTTTCTTCTTCCTCATTTCTGGTTTCATTTTAGAGAGAAAGTAATTTATTTCTAAAATGGATTTTATAATAATTTGTAATGGATTGTCATCACTTTTGTAATAAGAATCATATCAATATAATACTTATACCACCACCACCACTTTCCTCTTTCTCATTTCTAAAATGAATTTCATTTTAAAGAGAGAAAATATTTTATTTTTATTCCGAAATATAATAATTTGTAATAGACTTCATCACTTTTATAATAAGAATCAAACCTATATAATACATATACCTCCACCACCATTTTACTCTTCCTCATTTCTAAAATGGGTCTTAAGAAATATAGTAAATTGTAACCACCATTATCACAAACGTTGTCACCACCACCACCACCACCATTGTCGTCGTCGCTGTGGTGGTGGTATAGCTATTATATATAGAGAGAAAGTGTATGTATGAATATATATATATATATAATCTCTATATTAAATTATGAGTAATTTTCATAAAAACCCATGTAGTTTCATGATTTAATCAAGAAACCTCATATAGTTCCAAACACCGCTTTGATTTACATTCCGATTACAATTACCCCCTTACTCCAAAAAAGATCCAATATTTCTGGTCACGTGGCTTGTGAATTTCCTATTTTACCCCTGAATCACTTTATTTCATAAAACCCCTGTAGTTTCGAAAAATATATATATATTTCGGAAAAAATATATATTCCGAAATATGTATTTTCTTCTGAAATATATATTTTCCCCAAAATATATATATTTTTTGAAAAATATATATTTCTCATAAATATATATTTTTTTCGAAACTACATATGATTTTATGAAATAAGGTGATTCAGGAACAGAATATGAAATTCACAAGCCACATGATTGAAAAATTGGATCTTTTTTTTAGTAAGGGGTTAATTGTAACCGGGATGCAAATCAAGTGAATGTTTGGAGGGGGTTTCTTGATTAAATCATAAAACTATAGGAATTTTAATGAAAATTACCCTTAAATTATAGGGTTAATTTCAAGAAACCCCCCTATATTATCCAGTTTAATCAACTAACCCTCACTCTGTCCACTTTGCCCCCTATACTATTCAATTTCATCAATATGCCCCATCACCTTACATTTTGAGTCAAAATGCCTAAACTACCCTCAATAGTATAAGGGGATTTAGTGAAATCAATCATTTAAAAAAATTATTTTTCAAAAATCAATTATATTTTTTACAAAAATTATAAATTCAGAAATATATATATTTTTCGCAAAAAAAATATTTTTCGGATGGAGCATATTATTTTCCAAAATATTAATTATTTTGGAAAAAGTATATACTTTTTGCAAAAAATATATTTTTCGGAAAAAAATCATATTTTGGAACATAATAGTATATATTTTTCGCAAAAAAAAAAAATAAATCGGAAAAGATCATATTTTGGAACATAATAGTATATATTTTTCGCAAAAAAAATATTTTTCGGAAAAGATCATATTTTGGAACATAATATATATATTTTTTGCAAAAAAATATTTATTATGTTCCAAAATATGAATTTTTTTTGAAAAATAATTTTTATTCAAAAACTATATACTATTATGTTTCAAAATATGATCTTTTCCGAAAAATAATTTTTTTGCAAAAAATATATACTATTATGTTCCAAAATATGATCTTTTAGGAAAAAACAAATTTTGCAAAAAATATATATTATATTTTCGGAAATAATTCATATTTTGGAAAATAATATACTCCCTCCAAAAAATAATTTTTTTGTGAAATATATATATATAATAATTTTTATTTATAATTTTTGCAAAAAATATAATTAATTTTTGAAAAATAATTTTTAAAATTGTTGATTTCACTAAACCCCCCTTATACTATTGAGGGTAGTTTAGGCATTTTGACCCAAAATGTGAGGTAATGGGGCATAATGATGAAATTGAATAGTATAGGGGGCAAAGTGGACATAATGGAGGTTAGTTGATTAAACTGGATAGTATAGGGGGTTATTGAAATTAATCCTAAATTATACTCAAATTACTCTCATTATTTTTGTTTTTTTAGGGTTTACTTCCAGAAACTCCCTAGGATATTCAATTTAATCAACTATCCCCTACTGTGTCCACTTTGCCCCCTATACTATTCAATTTCATCACTATGCCCCCTCCTCATCACATTTTGAGTCAAAATATTTAAATTATCCTCCCTTAATTGTATAAGGGGGTTTTAGTGAAATCAACCCTTAAAAAAATTATTTCTTAAATAATAAATTATATTTTTCGTAAAAACTATAAATTTCAATATATATATATCGGAAAATATGATTTTTTCTGAAAAAAATAAAAAAATATTTTTTTCAGAAAAATATATATTATGTTCCAAAATATGATTTTTTACGAAAATATTTTTTTTTGTGAAAAATATTTATTATGTTCCAAAATATTTTTTTCAGAAAAATTATTTCTCAAAAATAAATTATATTTTTCGTAAAAACTATAAATTTCAATATATATATATATATCAGAAAATATGATTTTTTCTGAAAAAAATAAAAAAATATTTTTTTCAGTAAAATATATATTATGTTCCAAAATATGATTTTTTAGGAAAAATATTTTTTTGTGAAAAATATTTATTATGTTCCAAAATATAATTTTTTTTCCAAAAAATATTTTTTTACGAAAAAGTATATATTATGTTTCAAAATATGAATTTTTTGCGAAAAATATATATTATGTTTCAAAATATGATTTTTTTTTCCGAAAAATAATATTTTTGCAAAAAAGTATATATTATGTTCCAAAATATGAATTTTTTGCGAAAAATATATATTATGTTCCAAAATATGATTTTTTTCCGAAAAATAATTTTTTTGCAAAAAATTTTATATTATGTTCCAAAATATGATTTTTTCCGAAAAATAATTTTTTTTGCGAAAAGTATATATTATGTTCCAAAATATGATTTTTTTCGAAAAATATATATTATGTTCCAAAATATTTTTTTTTTCCAAAAAATATATATTATGTTCAAAAATATGATTTTTTTTGAAAAATACTTTTTTTGCGAAAAAGTATTTATTATGTTCTAAAATATGATTTTTTTCCGAAAAATAATTTTTTTGCGAAAAATATATATTATGTTCCAAAATATGATCTTTTCCGAGAAATAATCTTTTTGCGAAAAATATATACTATTATGTTCCAAAATATGATTTATTTTGAAAAAAAAAAATTTTGCGAAAAATATATATAAATATTTTTGAATTTATAATTTTTTGGAAAAATATAATTGATTTTTAAAAAATAATTTTTTTAAATGGTTGATTTCACTAAACCCCCTTATGATATTGAGGGTAGTTTAGGCATTTTGACTCAAAATGTGAGGTGAGTGGGCATAATGATGAAATTGAATAATATAAGGATCAAAGTGAATACAGTGGAGATTAGTTGATTAAACTATATGATTTCTTGAAATTAGTCCCTTTTTTTATTTGTGGGGCCCTCACTGGTAAGGATTCCAGTGGCACAAAGGAGACGATTATTTTCCTGCAGCCACCGTCTGCTACGTAACATGTCCGTCACCATCTTAAACTAACCTCGTGATTTACATCTGTTCAAAGTCAATGACAGATTTATTAACATACCACTTGCCATGCGGACTCTGTACCGACCGGTCTGACTTTGACAGCCCCAAATCATTTTTCTCATATATGTTTAAAATCTTGTACCTAACTCTTTTTTAAGGAAATAAAAACTGAAGAATCGTAGACCTAATCCTCCCAGTCTTTTTTTAATATTTCTCTTTGTTTTTTACCTTTGCATGCCTCACTCAGATTTTTCTGAAACATCTATACGGCCTCTCAAGAAAGTGATTGCAATTTTTTCAAGTTTATTTATTATCACATAGACTTTTTTTTTTTTTGGACTACCAAAGAATTTTTGAAATATTTTGGGAGGAGATAGGCAATTTTTATAAACTTATCTATAAGATATATATATATATATATATATTTTTTGAGCTGAGAAAAAAATTTAAAAAAATTTAGGGTGACCATGGTCCCCACCAGCCATTGAATGACTCCGAGGTAATTCTACTTTAAATATATCCTTATTTCAAAAGTTTTACAAGTTTGATGCTTGATTTTTTTTAAGAAAGGTAAATTCGGTGTTTGACTATTTTTTCTGTTGAACCGTGGTTTGAAAAAGCCAGTGATTTGGGTCTGGTAGTAAAGAAATTTCTCATGCATGAATGTTATTTCATAGTAAATAATTGGGTTAATTTCAAGAAACCCCCATACACTATTCAGTTTAATTAATTAATTCCCAATGTGTTTACTTTGCCTCCTATAATATTCAATTTCATTATTATGCCCTTACCTCACATTTTGAGTCAAAATGCCTAAATTACGCTCAATAGTATAAGGGGATTTAGTGAAAGCAAACCATTTAAAAAAATTATTTTTCGAAAATCAATTATATTTTTCGCAAAAATTATAAATTCAAAAAAATATATATATATTTTTCACAAAAAAATTTATTTTTCGGAGGGAGTATATTATTTTCCAAAATATGAATTATTTCGGAAAAAATAATATATATATTTTGCAAAAAAATTATTTTCTGGAAAAAAATCATATTTTGGAACATAATAGTATATATTTTTCGAAAAAGATCATATTTTGGAACATAATATATATTTTTCACAAAAAAAGTATTTTTCGGAAAAAAAATCATATTTTGAAACATAATAAATATTTTTTCGCAAAAAAAATATTTTTCAGAAAAAAATCATATTTTGGAACGTAATATATATTTTCGAAAAAAAATCATATTTTGGAACATAATATATATTTTACGGAAAAAAATCATATTTTAGAACATAATATATATTTTTCGCAAAAAATTCATATTTTGGAACATAATATATACTTTTTCGCAAAAAAAATATTTTTCGAAAAAAAATTCGTATTTTGGAACATAATATATATTTTTCACAACAAAAATATTTTTCGAAAAAAATCATATTTTCCGAAATATATATATATATATTTTGAAATTTATAGTTTTTACGAAAAATATAATTTATTTTTGAAAAATAATTTTTTTAATGGTTGATTTCACTAAACCCCCTTATACTATTAAGGGAGGGTAATTTAGACATTTTAACTCAAAATGTGAGGAGGAGGGAGCATAGTGATGAAATTGCATAGAATAGAGGGCAAAGTGGATACAGTAAGGATTAATTGATTAAATTAAATAGTATAAGGGGGTTTCTTGAAGTAGTAAAAAATATATTTTATACCACTAATTAACTATGTTTTTATATTTATCAATCGTAATATAGGAATATTCGATGTAATAAATATATGTGAAATTGAGCCATATTTAAAGAGGTCAATGTAGTTTACCATTTAAATTATACAGTATGTTAATATATTCCATCAAACTCCAACTTTAATGTGGTAGGGGAATCTTATTTGCACATTTTTGTACTTTGTGGATGTTTTGCAAATAAAGGAGTGATATGCAATTTAAACAGTTTTTTTTTACCTAAGAACAAGTTTTAGTGCCTTAGTAGTTAGTACACTTCATGTGAAGGGAGTGCAAATGCGTTTTCCATGATTTGGAGGCTAATCAGTAGACAGGAATCTTTAGGTTATTTAAATCGTATTAAGATAATGATAAATTAATCCCCACAAGGAGCTGAAGGGAGTGCAAATATGATCCCATGAATTATTGAGGTTTAGGCTGATGAGTCCAATAAATGAGCTTTTTATTTTAATTTTTTTTTCCTGACATAAAGAAGAACTACAACAGAGGAGGCTCAAAGAAGCCAACAAAACACTCCGTCTCTAAGGCAACATAAACCCCAAGAGGCCAAACAGACCAATGAAAATCAGAAATCTTACAAGCAAGAGCATGTCTACAAATAAGATGAGGAACATTATTAGAGCATTTAGGAGAACAATTCAAGGAGAAGGATGACTGAGACCTAAGCGAACACTGCACATCCTCAATAATAATAGCAATATGGACATCGCGAGTTTAAGATGCACCACGGACTGACAATCGCCTTAAATAATAACATTGTGTTAACCCCAAAGAACGAGGATAGTTAACCCTTCTCTTAGAACAAGAGATTCCACACTTTCGGCAAAAGAAACATTGGAGAAGAAAAACTTATTAGGGTTTTTACACCTGCCCAAAATCGAACCAAAAACACACACAAGCAATTGCAATCAAAATCACACCGACATAGAGATATATATGTGGTTTGGTCAAATCGTCCTACGTCCACGGAAAGTACCAATAATCACTATCAATTAGAGGATTACAATATGATCAACAGATCAACAATGCACACAGTGTTTCATTCACACCAATAAATACCACTATGTATCTCTTATTCTCTCTATTTCTGTGCACACACTCTGATATCGCCATATTCTGGCTTTCACTTTGGCACACGATACAATAAGGCTAACCCTTGTATTTATTGGAAATGATGGAGTGGAGGAAATTAAAGTCAATCAATCCAATTAGGAATTTATCTCCTACCTAATCAAGGATTGTTTGATGGCTAAGTTATATTCCCCTTTAAGAAATGAGTCACCAAATATAACAATCTTCAGTCAAATAGAGATACTTGTTGCCCAAGTTTACTTTCCACGCAAGGAAATGAGTCATACTCTAACAATCTCCCACTTGACGAATTTCCATCCAATAATCAACTCCATTAATGATCAGTGCATTATTATAGTACCCTCATTTCTGTCTTCAAGCTTGAAGACCCACTGAAGTTAAGCACAACTTCAGTTCCTCTGTTGTCACCACTTTGATCAACATGACCATGCTGATAACTCTCACTGCATGAGTAATGTTTAGCCTTGTACAGAACCTGCGACCTCTATTACGTCTGGCCACTTTGTTTTGCAACCACTGTCACCTTTAACTTCGTCTTGCAAACTTTGTCGCGTCTGTCTTCTTTTTCCCTTTCACTGAGAGACTTTCCGGTTGCTTCATATAAAACTCCTCATCTAGGTCACCTTGGAAGAAAGCAGATTTCCATATAACAACCCTATATGCAAACCCTCTGCTTCAACAATGCTTGAATGAATGGTATTCAGTTTCACACCCGAATAATGGAGAGTTTTCTTCCCTACCGGCAACTCGGTTAGCTTTTATGTCTTGTTGGAGATAAGGGACTTCACCTCATATTCCATCACAAGCTCTCACTAGCTCGCATCTACTGCATTGTATGCTTCATCATCATATTCTAGTTCATTTCCATCTGTAAGCAACAAATAATTCAGGTATCTCCGATTCGGCACATGCGGCCATGAAGTCCTCTTAAACACAGAATTAGGAGTCGGAGTATGCGGTGTATCATCCTGTTGAGTATTGTTTCTGCAATATGTTCTTCTGACTGAGGACTCTCACTGTCTAGAACATCTTCTACCTCAATATACATAGGATCACTATGTGCTTTACCGATCCATACATCTTCTGGTATTATGTGCTCTAGTGGTACTGATGGACCACGGTTCATAAGATATGTTGTTGTACTGACTGCTTCTACCTAAAACTGTTCTGGCAACCCTGTTTGAATGCATGTTTCTGGCTATCTTAGTCACTTTCCGGTTCATACATTCTGCTATGTCATTCTGCTGTAGTGTACTTAAAACAGTCTTCTCTAATCTGATATTATTCTCATAGCAAAAGTTCTTGAACCCGGAGTCTTCGTTTTCTCCATCAAAGTCGAATCTCAGTTTATTTACCTTCAACCTTGTCTCGTTCTCTACCATGGCTTTCCATTTCTTAAACACATCGTACACCTCAAATTTATGTTTCAAGAAGTAAACCCATATCCTCTTGAAATGATCATCAATGAAAGTCACGAAGTAGGACTTTCTACCAAGAGATGAGACAATTGTTGGCCCCAAAACACCCATGTGAACTAGCTCAAGCTTCTCCATTGTGAGACTTCTGTTGTTGCTTTGGAAACTAACCCTCTTCTGCTTACACTCACAGAAGTCGATGTCAATCGATTTTACTGGTAGTTTTCCCTTCGAGAGCATAACCGCGAGCTCTTTTTCACTCATGCGACCAAAGCTCTGATGCCACAAGTTGTGATCCTCCTTACCTACTACAACTGCAATCACTGTGCTAAATTTAATGGTTATGTAGAGCGTACCTTCTTTCTTTCCTCGTGCTATAGTCATAGCCCCCCTGGAAACTTTCAACTTATCTTCATTAAAATTGGTCACATAACCTTCATTCGCCAATTGGCCTACTGAGCTCAGATTCTTCCTCAAGTCTGGAATGTGTCTCACATCCCTTAGCTTCCGTATCGATCCACTGAGCCTAATATGTACTTCACATTTGCCTACGACACTGCAGGGCTTATCATCACTTAGATGAACCTTACCAAGGTTACCAGGTGCATAGCTCTCAAAAAGCTCTCGACTTGAGGTGGCATGAAATGATGTTCCAGAGTCCAAGACTCAAAACTCTGTCTTGCTCTCCAAATAGCATACCAACGCATCATCTCCTTATTCAGAGACAATATTTGCCTCAGTCTTGTTATCCGCTACACTCTGCGAGGATCTGCATTGGTATCTGTACTGACCAATTTTGCCATAATTCCAACACTCAATGGAATTTCGAGACTCCTGTCTCGACATGGAACGACCTCATCCATAACTTCCGTTTTTCCTTATACTCGAACCTCTACCTTTGCTGTCGACATTCAATGTTAAGCCACTGTTAGAAGAATCTGATGTCTACCTTCTGATCTTTTCCGTTAGTACCATACTGACCACGAAATCATACTGTAACTTTATATTCCCTGAAGAGCAACTAATCGCAGTCACTGTGCTGCTCCAACTCTCTAGTAATTGGTTTAGAACTAAAGTCACTTTCATCACGCCAATGGTAGGCATATCAATAGATTCTAACTGCCCAACAAATTCATTGAGAATATTAAGGTGTTCATTAACTTTTCCATCCTATGACATCTTTAGATTGACCAATCTTTTGATGAGACGTACTATGTTTGTTGCAAACGGCTGTTCGTATATGTTTGAAAAGGTGACTATGAGAGATTTCACTGTCTTCTCATTCCCGATGTTGAACGCAACGGACTTTGACAACGTCAGTCTGATCGTACCGAAAGCCTTTAGATCCAGGATTTTCCAATCCTCTTTTTTCATCGATTCTGGCTTCTGCCCTTCCAATGGTAAATACAAATTATTCTAAAATAACACGTTCTCAATTTGCATCTTCTAAAAGGCAAAGTTTGTACCGTCAAACCTCTCAATCATTGTTGTATTTTTTCTCCCACAGCTCCCACTAAGCCTTTTCGAGGTGTTCAGAGTCGAATCATATAAAAACAATCACACGGTTGTGTCCAAAACCTTAAGAATGCCTCTGACCGCGTAAAAACGTGTCAAAAATGACTCCAAACGGGCCAAAAAACAATTCAGCACAAAATGACAAAATAGCGATGACGTTGCAGCCCTCTGATGATGTGGCAGCCTGCTGACGTCCGCAGTCTTTTTCCCCAATTTTCCGATCACTAGACTGATTTTTTCAGCGACCTCCATTGAATTTTTTGGCCACTTCCAAGCGACTTTTCCGTCCAACTTTTTTCGATGAACTTTCTGGTTGCCGGACTATTTTTCTAGCGACTGAACCAACTTTTTTGGCGAAACTTCGAACGACGATTCCGGGCGCGTCCGAACTCTGATTTCGATGCGATTTGCGGCCCCGGCTTTGTCTCAACGAGATGAATCTGACCGTGTGTTCAAATTTTGATTTTGAGCAATTTAAAATTTTGAATCTGGACCAGATTTGAAGTTTTTGGTTCCGCTTCACCCTTGAACGCTCTGATGCCAATCTGCTTCCACCGAAGACTCCAATACGAATTTGGTTCAACCTAGATTGCTTTGATACCACTTGTTAGGGTTTTTACACCCGAACAAAAAATATACACAAGCAATTGCAATCAAAATCACACACTCACACACACCGACACAGAGATATATACGTGGTTCGACCAAATTAACATACGTTCATGGAGAACACCGATAATCACTATCAATGAGAGGATTATAATATGATTAGCAGATCAACAATGCATACAGTGTTTCACTCACATATGACACTCCCAAATTTCCATGCATAGGTTGGCCAGACCCATACACAGAAAACTAGAAGCGTCTGAAGTTGATAAACGTAAGCACAGATGATAAGACATAAAAATAGAGATATAGTAACAAGAATAAGAATCAAAGGTACAAATTATACATAATAGAGACCACACCCAATACATCCTCAAAATACAATAAGTTTCACACCGTACAACTTGGGAATCCCATAAACGTGGACCCCTATAACAACTCATAAAAGAAGGGCATAAGATACCATAAATTTGATCCTACCCTGGGATATAAAGAATAACTGTTGGACCAAAAAGACAAGCGAGAAAGACTTTAACCTTGCGGATGGAATTGCCGAAGACCTGAAATAATAACAAAGGTAGGTCAAACCCACGAGCAAGTACAACTCTACATGATCCCAAATAGAGTACCAAGATCCATCCCCTTTCCCAGTGACACCCAAAATTATAGTATAAATAATAATAATAATATATTTAACTATAATCATAGTCACTGGTATACCACCATATAATAGGTATAAAAATCTATTCTCCCATGTCAATTTTGTTCAACCATTCCATACTCAAACATAATCATATACCCGATAAATCAATCATGTCGGGACAACTCCATACCCAACTATAACCACGTACCCGACAAATCAATCATGTGTGACAACTCAATCATGTCCCGTGATACTAGTGAGACTGCGTTTATTTGTAAGCCTCTTTATGGTTCCTTCTAACTCCTTCAACCATAATCATTTAATTAAAGCTTATAATTTTTCAAAATTATTAATTCACTTCCATTCTTTACTCGGGAACGTATAACAATTTATAACGTCGAGTCTGGGGGGTCCAGGGGGGCGGCGCTAGAAAATACAGTATGTTTATATGATCAAAACTGTTCATTTATATGGTCGAATATACGTATTTTAGTATAATTCGTGGGGAATCATAATAACTTATAAATCAATGAACAAAGAAAATAGAGAAAAACAATTACATAATATAACCAGTGTTTCTCTAATGACATTGTTCAAATTCATTGTCAACATTGAAACCTAAAATATTTATATATTCAAATTTCTATATGTAGTTCAAATCATATACACCTCAACATAATTCATAATACCAAGACATATACATATGCTCACAGATCTATACATTTACATATAAATCCATACACGTCTATCTATACAGAATATAATAAACATCGTATATATTCATGGACATAAACATGGTAAAACAGATATGTACATATAACTACCAATAAAGGTATATACGTATAAGCAAAATATATACTATCATATGTAGTTATGAATCAAAACCTATGATAACCGATCTATACATGAGTGGTTATATATATATCACAAATCTCTACATATACACATACTTTCGGATATATATATATGTATAACATAATATATATCATCATATATATACAAGAGAATAAACATACTCTAACAGATCTATACATGTATGTCTATATATCAAATCATGAATCTCTACTTATATATAAGATCTGTACATATACTCATGAATTTATACATATATGCTCACATAATTATGGATCTAAACATATATGCTCATATATTTATGAATCTATACATACATGTTCACATAATTACGGATCTACACATACATGTTCATATAACTACGAATCTATACATACATGCTCATATAATTACGGATCTAAACATACATGTTCATATAACTACGAATCTATACATACATGGTCATATAATTACGAATTTAAACATACATGCTCATATAATTACAGATTTAAACATACATGCTCATATAACTATGGATCTATATATATGTGTATACACGAAATATATAACATCATATATAAAAATGATTGTACACATACGAAAAATACTATATTATAGATGCACAAAACAAAGGGGCTACGAATTCTAGTACAAAGAGGAAGAATATAACATATGTTTTGCCTATAATGTAGAGCTGAACCCACCACAAGTGCAGATCCAAACTAACCTTAAGCTCTCAACCTCTCAATCCTCATAATTTTGGGTAAAAATGTAGGAGAAGAATGTGAAGGAGCATGAAGAAGTATAATGGAGGATAATTTGATATAAGGGGGTATATATAGTAGGAGCTAGGGTTAGGCAGATTACCATATTACCCTTAGATCTATCAAAATTACCAAAGTGTCATAAGTATAAATGACTATCATACCCTTATCAGATCACCTAATAACGAAATTACCTAGTAGTCTTAAAATGACTAGAGTACCCTTACTCAATAATTTAAATACCCAACATGCCATCCGAAATAAATAAGGCAATAAAAATAATCATTTAAATAGGCAATAAAAATAACCATTTAAATACGGGGTATTACATTCTCCCCCCCTAATAATGGAATTCCGTCCTCGGAATTTAGCACATACTTGAAATGAATAACTCCGGATACTTTGCACGAACCTCGTTCTCCCTTTCCCAGGTGGACTCTGCTTCATTGTGATGACTCCACTGAACATGTACAAGGGGAATGACTTTCATGCGGAGTACCTAATCCCTACGATCCAGAATGCGATAAGGCTGCTCCACATATGTCGCATCCGGCTACAACTCAATTTCTCCCATATCTATATGCTAATAGAAATCATCATCTCAGAGAAATGGCCGCAACATAGAAACATGAAATATGTTATGCACCATTTTCATATGATCAGGTAAAGCCAAATGATAAGCCACATGTCCAATCATGTCAGTAATTATGAAAGGGCCCACAAAATGAGGTGATAACTTCCCTTTCTTCCCAAATTGCATCACTCCCTTCATGGGAAACACCTTCAAAAGAACCTGATCCCCCACTCTAAACTCTAAAGCTCGGGTCTAACGATCAACGTAACTTTTATGTCTACTCTGAGCAGTCTTCATTTGGTCTCGAATAAGAGCAATCTTCTCTGATGTATCCTTGATGAACTCAGGACCCAGGAATTTGCTCTCTCTAACTCCCATCCAACATACTGGAGATCTGTATGGTCGACCATACAAGGCCTCAAACGGTGCCATACCGATACCGATAGTCTTCTGGTAACTATTGTTGTCGGCAAACTCTGAAAGCGGAAAGTAAAACTCCCGGTTACCCTTGAAATCAAGTACACAAGCTCGAAACATATCCTCTAAAACATGATTAACTTTCTCAGTCTGACCATCTGTATGTGGGTGGTGAGCTGTACTCAGGTGCAACTCTGTTCCCAATGCCTGTTGAAAACTCGTCCAAAACCCAGATACAAAGTTCGGATCTCTATCCGACACAATAAATAAGGGAATACCATGAAGTTTTACTATCTTAGCGATGTAAAGCTTCGCCAACTGCTCCGATGTAAAATCTGAACGAACAGGTAGAAAATGGGCAGACTTGGTAAGTCTATCAACAATCACCCACATAAAATTATGGTTTCGAGGAGAAGTTGGTAGTCCCTCAATGAAATCCATGGAAATGCTCTCCCATTTCCACTCAAGCACTGGTAGTGGTTGTGATGATCCCGACGGTTTCTGATGATCGATCTTCACCATCTGGCAAGTATTGCACTTAAAGACAAAAATAGCAATATGCCTCTTCATACCAGCCCACCAAAATTGGTGTTTCATATCTTGGTACATCTTATCCCCTCCAGGATGCACTGCAAAATGAGAGTTATGAGTCTCTCTCATCATATCTCTCCTTAAGTCCTCGGTAGGAGGAACAACCAATCGTCCCTTATATCTCAAGCCTCTATCAGAGTCAAATGAGTAGAAAGGAATCTCCCCAGATGTCAATTCCATGATTTTAGCGATGCACTGCTGATCCACTTGTTAGGCCTCGACTACCCTGCGAATAATAGCAGGCGTCACCACAACACACACCGCAAAAGCATCAGCTAAATCATCCACTGTTCTCAGTGCATTCCACTTAGTCTCGAAGAAAGCTGAAAGACTAGCATAGGGTCGACGACTGAAAGCGTCTGCCACTACATTAGCCTTTCCTAGATGGTAATGAATGGAGAAGTGATAGTCCTTTACAAATTCCATCCATTTGCGCTGCCTCATATTCAATTCCCTCTGTGTGAATAGATACTGCAGACTCTTGTGATCACTGAATAGTCTGAAAGTTTCGCTTAACAGATAGTGCCTCCAAATCCTCAGTGCAAAAACAACAGCTACTAGCTCCAAATCGTGTGTCAGGTAGTTAAGCTCATGTGGCTTGAGCTTACGTGAGGCATAAGATACCAGTATCTTCTCCTGCATCAACATATACCCCAAACCCTGCAATGAGGCGTCTATAAAAATAAGACGCCTCATTGCAGGTGTCGATGTCAACTTCGTCTTCAATTCATCAAAGGCTGTTTGGCAATGGTCATCCCAAATAAATGGCACCCCCTTCTTAGTTAAGTGGGTAAGTGGATCGGCGATCTTTGAAAAGCCTTGAATGAACCTGCAATAATACCTAGCCAAACCCAGAAAGCTGTGAATCTCTGTAGGTGATGTAGGTTGTCCCCATTCTAGAACCGTTGAGACTTTTGTTGGTTCCACCGATAAACCTTTCTTTGACACTACATGCCCCAAAAACTTTACTTCCTTCTGCCAGAAAACACATTTCTCAAACTTTGCATAAAGCTGGTGCTCTCTAAGCGTCTGCAACACTATCCGCAAATGCCTAGCATGATCCTCCTCTGATCTAGAATAGACCAAGATGTCATCAATGAACACGATGACAAATTGATCCAAAAATGGTTGGAATACTCTATTCATCATATCCATGAAAACAAAGCTTCCGCTTGTAAGCCGCAAACTATAACTCTATAATTGCAATTAAATTTAGGGTAAATAATATTTTGACTCCCTCGAGATATAATATATTACACTTGTATCCCCTATCTTTTAAATATTTATAGTTTCACCCCCTCTAGTTGATTGTCATTGTGAAATTAGTTATATATACTGATGCCTATTTTTTCATTTAAAATATGTCTTTACAAATAAGTAAGGATATCATAGTCAATTCATCTCTGGTTAGTTGATGGCGTAATTGCCGAAGGGGTATTTTTATTACTACTTACAAACTAAGGGGTCAAATTATAATTTATAAAATAATAGAGGTGCAAAAATAATATATTATATCTCGAGAGTCAATCTCTCATTCACCCTTAAATTTACACTTTGATGATCTTATTAACTCCACAAATAAAAAATAAATGAAAAGACGATAGCTAGTTCTTTTTGCAATCAATTGTCAACTTAATTTGTTTATATTTTGGAAAATAAATTTATTATATAAAGATGTCTTACGGGTTCACGAAATTTCGTAAACCATAAACTTCTCACCTTATTAAAGTCGGAAGACCAAAAAACAAAAAATAATGTCCATAAACCACATCTTATATATTTTATATCAAATATTGTAAACGTGGAATCCAAATATATTAATTATCTTATTTGTAGGAAAATAGGACCGGCGAGAAATTCCTATCATCTCATTAAAATAATGTTGCTGCAAAACTACTCCACTATCGTTTACGTAAGAGTTATAATACCTAAATATATGACATATTCAAAAGGTTAGTGCAACTGCACAACAAGGCTTTGGGGGCAACGGTTCCCCATGATTTTTATTTTTTTTAATGCTAATACAAGTATTTTGAAGTGAATATAAGAAAAAAATGAGATTCGTTCCTATTAAATTTTGAAAAAATTATGTTTATTGTCCATGATATCATGAATTATCCCCCATTACAAATATTTCTGGCTCCACATCAACTTGGGTGCCAAACAAGACCTGAACGCCAGTATTTTTTTGTTTTCACACAATGGTAGGTGAGTACAACCACGTCAAGCCGGCACGCGGCCTCTTTTTTAACGAATCGGTGCTTAGCATCATTACAAAAAAATTATTAAACTATGGGAATAATTTAAATTGCCTGACTTGTTCAACGATCTTTGGATTATCAGAAATTTGTTCATTAAATTAGGGAAATGATTAACTCAATCATAGCAACAACAAAGACTTTTCAACTTGTATCTAATATATCTAGCGTTCACAATTCGTGTCGGTGGGTCGTGTTCGTGTCGAGTTGAGATCGTGTCAAGTCGAAAAAAATCTGATTAATATATTTGTCAAATATGCTCAACCTTAACCTAACTCATTTATTAAACAAGTTATCCATGTCGACTCATATAATCCATTTAGCCTATTTATTAAAATATATTAAATTAAATTTGACACAATCCAACACGAAACGAACTATTTAACCTATTATTAGCAAAATTAAATTGAATTTGACACAATCCAGTAATAATTTATTAATATATTTCAGCCTATGACCAATTAGAGAAGAGAAAAAACTAAAACTAAAACTAAATATAAATATAGTCGTGTCAAACGTGTCGTGTTCGGGTTACTCGTATCATGTTTGGATTGACCCTTATATTCTCGTATCGTGTTCGGGTCGATCCTTATACAGCTTCAATCCTTTTATGATCAACCTAACATGTGAAACTACTCTAATCGTTGCAAATTGGATCACTTCTACATTGATTGAATCTAAACACTTTAATATTCGTTAACCCAAAAAAAAACACTTTAATCTTCCATATATATATATATATATATATATTGGTCCTAAAATTCTCAGTAATGTTGGTGTTTCTTCTTTTCTAGCATAAATAATTACCTTGTGGTGCAACCACTAGGATTTGTCTTATTAATTTCGTTTAAATAGTCTCGTGTTTATTTCTTGTGTCATAGGACGAAATTTTGTGTTGGATTATGGACTCATCCTCGGTGGCGAAGCCTTCATCTGTAGAAGAACTTAAAACTAGCCATGAAGGACTGAAATCCATCCTCAAAAAGCAGGAAAAAAAGGCGCAAAATCTCGAAAGAAGAGGCGGGCAGCTAGTTGGAGCATATATATTTTTCGAAGCGTTCATACTATCAACTGTTATTCGATCTCCAACATTTGAAGACCGAAAAAAATGGTGGATGATCTTCTCTCTCTCCTTATTGGTTTCAATAATGTTCTGGATCACCATTACAAACGTCATCGTTTCTTATCTCCGGACTCGGTATCATTTTGACGTGAGCTGGATGGAGAAGGACTATGTATACCACCAGTTGTTCTTGGTTCGAAATGGTTGTACCAGTCCGAAGCCACAGATGCCACGGGTATTCGAACCTAATATAATTATATGGTATCAACGTTACGCATACCTATATGTGATTGTGTTTTGTTTGCTTGCCTCCACCGCCCTCATGTTGCATGCCTGTGTCTCCGTACGTTTGAAGTGAGAGCCTTGATCATATACAATATGTGGTAGCTACCTATATATATATATATATATGTATATGTATACTTATCAAGGATCATGCAGTTTGTATGCAAGTCACTCTGTATATATGTAGAGGCGTGTATATATATTGACAATAAGAGTTGTACTTAGAGAAATTTGGCTACCTTAGTTGCTTATTTCACCAATAAAAATCTATATATCCTACATATATAGATCATATATTTCTTGCCTGTAAAGCTTTGTTTCTCTTTGATTTGGTTCTTTACGTACTGTAAGTTATTTTTGTTAATTGTTATATATATAGCCTCGAACACGGTTTGTTTATTTGTCTGTTTATTTTTTATCCCGCTCAATGTGTGTGTTAAGTTTAGAAATAGGGAGTGAGTTAGTTCTTGGACCCATTTCCTATAACAAGAATTTTGTAGTTAATTTGAAGCTCCTCTGGCTGCAAATTCTTATTATTACTATTATGGAATTAGACACTGAACATTAATTCTAGATTTTCAATTTTATAAGACCCAAAAACAAACTAAAATAATAATAATAATAATTTGCTTTATGATAAAACCTAAGGATGGCGACAAAACTAGCAAATTTCTTTGTTAAATATAGGTCTATGATAACTATCGGCGGCAAAATTTCATTTTTTGTTGCTTAGCAAATAAACTCCATCTGAGAAGCTAATGATTTTGTGACGAAGTAATTTCCAAACAGAGAGCCACTTATGTGACAAACTTTCCGTTAAAAATGCAACAAAAACCAAAAATAAAAATAATATATCACAAAATTTAACTTTTACAAAAGATCAAGAATACTTATATTTAGGTGGAAGTTAATGGAAGGAAATGTTCCAGCGCAAAACATGGTTTAGCTTCAGTTTTGCACATACGTTCCAATGGCGCTCAAATTGATCCTGTACGTTGAGTAGATCTATTCAAGATTTTAGAGAGAGAGCTTCCACATATAGACAGTGGACATTGGATCTCCTTGTCGTATTTTGCTTTACTGTTTAAAAAAGAAATTCACAAAAAATAAAAAATAAAAAATTGGCAGCAGTGACATATTATTGGACCCAATCTGGAAACTGAAAAGCTTATCAAGAAATCCAGCTGTGGACCGGAACAGGTCGATCGGCTTCATCAGCTGGAAAATTATATAGATGAGAATTACTGGATAGAATATAATATATATTAATTGTTAGTTACCTAATAATTTACATATTTTTATGAAATTGTGAATCATTAGACCACTACAAGAAAAATGGGATTTTACGACTTTGTATTTACGAGAAGTCAGAATTTTAGCTCGTAAAAGAGAGGTTGATAAAAAACTCCCCGTAATAAGTTCATTGTATTTATGAGAAGTCGGCATTTTAACTCGTAAAAGGTATCTTTTACGAGGTTGATATAAAACTTTCCATAATAAGTTTATAAATTGAAGTTTTTACGAGTAGCTAATAAGATAGTAGTAAAAGCAAGTATTTACAAGGAGCTAAAAATCTCGTTAATTTTTATTAGGGTAAAGTATTCAAAACACCCCTGTAATATAGATAGTGTGCGTATAACATCCATTAGTTTCAAAATGTGTATATTGGCACATATTCTTTTGGGACAAATGCTTAAAACACCCCCGTAATATAAATATTATGCGTATAACACCCATTAGTTTTTAAATGTGTGTTTTGCACCTATTTATTTTGGACAAGTGCTTAAAACACCCTTGTAATATAGATATTGTGCTTATAACACCCATTAGTTTAAAAATGTGTATATATATATATTTTTTGATGAATTAAACTTTATATATAATATCAAAGAAAATGTCTAAGACATATAAATAAAAATGTGTGTATTGACACCTAAGTTATTATGAATCACTCAAATTGTATAGTTTTTTTTTTTTTTAGTTTCATGAGTTTCTATAATTAAAATTAATTATCTATTTTTTGTATTCATAAATTTTTATAAGGGGCAATCCTTAATTTTTCACATTAAAAATCCAAAAATACGATGTCAACGATTATTTTGGTATTAATTAAACAAACTTATTTTTAATTTTTAATTTTTGGTAAATAAACCCATCTAGTTTCTCTTTTTGGTTTTTTTTCTAAAATGAAAAAATAAATGTGTGAATTGCCCCCAGAATGGTGCGAGCATTTAACCCCCTATACCATTCATACAATCCGTTTAATCCCCTGTGGTTCTACTTCACCCCAAATCTTTTAATATAGTGCTAGTTCCCCCCAGAATGGGGGTAATTCGCACTATATTAAAAAAAATTGGGGTGAAGTAGAATCACGGGGGGTTATACGCACTGTATGCATATCATAGGGGGTTAAAAACTCGCAACCCTTATTATTATTATTAACGAGGTAGTTTATGACTATAACAGGAGGTAAAATATCCTGTAAATAATTTGTTGACAATTTTATTCAGTTTTTATTGGTGATTAAGTACTTAAAATACCGTGTTCCTTTTGGTGCCCTAGTGGTTAAGTGTCCCATGGTGATTTGTGGGTGGTCTGGGTTCGACTCGCCACGGTCCCTAATCTAACATTTTTTTTATTAAAATGTATTAACGAAAAGTAATATCTCCTGTAAATAAATTATTAACGAGATATATATACCTTGCAAAAACTTTTATTCAAGACAAATTTAATGTTTTATGAATTATATTATTTCCAGTAAAAAAAAAATTTATTTTACGAGGCCTCCAAGAGAAGAGGATTATGTTACCCATAAAAAAAAATTTACACCTGTTTGACGTACACCGCACATCTCTTTTGAAAACGTTTCCCGCTAAATATCCGTTTTCTAATATTTACATGAACCATTTAATTACATAAAAGTTGCAAAAACATCTCCCGCTAAATATATACTATACGTTTCCAATATACTTACATGAACCTTTATATATACTACATAAAAGTTGTTTAGTTATTGGTGTAGAATAAGAATAGATCAATTTTGTGTTTGTATATGTGAATGGATATCTTAATCAATATCTCTAGAAAGGGTACGAGCTCAAGACAATTGCAAGAAACAGAATACACTGGATATATAGATGACACTTTAGTTGTCAAATTACTTATAAAATGTGCTTAAATATTCCAATCAGAAATCTTTATCTTGGTCACCATATTATAATATATATATAGCAAATTGTTGAACAAGTTCCATTAATTTTAAATGGCAAACTGTATTAATTAATAGAAAGATTATTCAAACACGTACAATATCAAATTGCTTTGAAGTTTACAGCTTATTTTTATTTATTATTTTTTTGACAATTCAAAAGGGCAAAAGGGTGATTATTATTATTTTCTAAAAACAGTATGAACATGGTTAAGTGATAATCAATCAAGAGGTGGCCTTACTAACTTAAAATAACAAATTATTGATTTTATTCTATAGTCATCCTTCAAATTAAAAATTTATCGGGTACTATATTTTTCTTACCAAGGAATTATTGAATGCTTGATTGTATAATTTGTATTACAAAGTCTATGTTCATAACTAAGTTTTTAATAACCCTCGAAGTCTGGGTCGTCGTTATTGTTTTATTATGGACAGCGCGTTAGATTAATGTGTATGTATATTTCATGAAGTCAACCATGGAAAATGATTAGTTGATATGTAGAGTATTCAAAATTAAGGTTGAAGACGCAATAAGATTCAATTTGATCCCCTTTGTCCATCATTCTAAACTAGTACTTGTTTGCCATGTTAGCATTACAATAAATAATTAAATAACAAATAAACAAAATAAAAATATACTCGTAACTAGTTGTCACTTTTATATATAAGAGCTAGTATTACTGAGTTCAATTATCACTTAAAATCAACTCTACTTTAAAAATTACAACAAGAAGGTTATTGTGATGCGGCACTAGTTTATAATAAACGCATACCACCTAACGGAATTTTGTTTCCCTCTGTGTACAAGACTTTCTTGATGAATTTTCCATTTACCAAAAAAGAAAATAAAAATTTCGCAAAATGTGATATATGCTTTCTCAATTCTACTATGATTTTACTAAATACATGATTCTAGTGTAAATCAAATCATTTTGAGTAATAAAAGCGTAAAATCATAAGATTTCTAGAACCAGAATCGAAAGTTTAACAACCATATTATATATTGAGGTTTAAATAAATTCTTTCCATAATATCTTAGTATGAAAATAATAATTTAAAATTTCAAAATCAGAACAATCCATACCCCAATATATATATTTTTTAAATTATCTACTAAGGTCCTGTTTGAATCGACTTTTTAGAAACTATTTTTGGTTTTCTAGAAGGAAAATTTTGTTTTGAATTGTATTTGATAAATTTTTTAGAAAACTTCTGAGCCTTGAAAGAGGTTTATAAGAAGTTAGGGGGTACCAGATTCTCAAAATGGCTTTTACTTCTCATTTTCTTCTGAAAAAAGCCAAAAACGAAAGCTCTGCCAAACGAGGCCTAAGCAGAGTGATTCAAATTTCTTTGACTTTTATCCTCTCTCTAGCAATGATAAAGAGTAATCTTACATTTTGATATTAATAACATTAACATTATATTCACATGAATCCCTCCAAGTCTTCTTGGGACTTTATCATTTTATAATAACAATAAGAACTCAACAACTTGGGGGTGGCACGAAGCTTCAATCCTTTACAAAAAAATAACTAAACTATGTCCACTATGTTTCAAGTTTCAACTAACCTAGCCGTGTATGGTAGGTGTGTGGCTCTATCGTTATAAACATCAACAATCATTGCTCAAAAGTACTTTCCTACAAGTTTATAAACACCAACATTTCTCTTACAACCTCAGTATTAAAGTTCTCTTTCACTTCATCTCCTCATATATATATATATATAGATATTATACATAAATATATATACCTCTTTCATGGATCACCGTGAATATGAGAGAAAGATAAAGGAATGGAAGAGCATTATAGACAAACAAGAGCAGCGGATCCAACATCTACAATCAACAGCTTTCCAACTCGCAAATTTCTACTTCGTCTTCCAAGGAGTCATATTCACAGCAATCTCCAATGGCACGTCCTCTCTCACGTGCCACGACAAATGGTTCCCCATCCTCCTCTCCGCCATTACAGCTTCCGTTAACTTGATCGCCATTTTCATAATCGGGAAGCAGTACATCACTAGCCTCCGCGAACGTGACGAAAGTATCAGAGGCCATAACGAACTCGCAAGACAAAAAATAGCTCACAAAAATAATAATGATGTTCATGTCCATCCACGTGATCATTCATCCGAAACTGAATCGAATCAGATGACTGTAATGCGTGGAGAAGGATCGCGTCACGTACAAGATTCTCCGAATAACAGGTCGTCGTGGCAAATGATTATTTCCGATGATAATATACGCCAACGTTCCGTAAATGGCGGGAGGTCGAGGGAACAAGAAGGAGTAGTGGAAAATGATGAAAAGAATAGTCCGAGTGCTCAAATTATTGTAGTGGACCTTGCGACGCAGAAGCGAATTACATATTTGATGATTTGCATGAGTGTGTTTGTGGGCTTCGTTGTGATCACGACGTATGGTTGCAAGTGGATTCTGTGCAAGGACCGTGGTTTCGAGACGATACAAGGTGATGAGAAATGCATGAAGGTTTGTGATGGAGGCAAGTGCATGAGACTGTGCCCTGACTATATCTGATACACTAGCATTTTCATTTTATGCATGCATGCAGTTGCAACCTTATATTCATTTTTTTTGGCAGTGGAAAAATAATATCATCAGCTCATGTGAGTTCACCGGTACTAGGATATTATATGGTATATATATATATATATATATATATATACCTTTGATTGTGTAAAATGTTGTATGTGTTTCGGTCATTGTACGTACTTGATTGATATACTTTTGTTAATAGTATTGCATTTCTTGCAAAACTTAAAAGTCTTAAAATGATTTGACAAAGAAACACACACACAAAAAAATAAATAAATAAATAAAAATTTGCTAATTTAATTTTGCTCTATCATGATACGAGTCCTTCAATGCATGGGGGACAAACGACACCCTAATTCATTAGCCTCGAGTCATTGACCACCATGTGGCAATGCATGCACTCAAAAGGTTCGAATGATCAATCGGTTAACAAAGTATTATATAGAGCAATAGCGTAAGGTTTGCTAGATTTTTTGGGATGGAATTGAAAAGTGGTAAAAGGGAAAAAAAAATAAAAAATAAAAAGGAAAAAACCCAATGTTTATCTATTGAGGTTAGGGAGCAAATGAATCGAATTGAGCTGACTTTTAAAATGTTTAAATTCGGTTCATATATTAAATGAATCAAAAAATTTGTTTAGGGTTGGCTCATTTGCTAAGCGAACAATCTGAGTCGAGTGCTAGTTTTAATAAGTCTAACCCGGACCTGCTCGGGCACAACTCGATTCATTTATAACAAATATTACTCGTACCAATAGTTGTCTAAATTGAGTTATTACAGGTTTGTTGTTAACATATTAATTTTCATATTTCGAATACGTACCATGTTCCTTAGTTCTGGTTTATTTTCTTTTGTCCATATTCTTTTTTCACTAGTATAGTTTTTTCTGAAATAATTCTTACAAAATGACCGCATCAGTTCTACAATTCTTAATAATTTTTTTTGCAATTTCTTTAATTAAGACACCTTCTTTCATCAATTATGAAGTAATTTTACTATTTAACTTAAAGAAATTTGTTCACGAACTTAGGGAACTGAGCTCGACAATGTTCAAATTTGACTCATTTATTAAACTTGTCGGTCCTTGGGCAGAAGCTTTTCTTGGACTATAATTCAAAGAGAAAAAAAGTATCTTTGTAATGGACTTGATAAAAACTTTTCTTGTCGGTCCTTGTGCGCAACAATATAATATAAGTTAGCAATACAATATTAGACATATCATCCTTTTTCTTTCTGCTCTTTTTGTTTTTTTAATTCGAGCTGATTCTGCAAATCATGTAAAACAAACGTATCTTGAATGTTAAACTCATGATTCAATTTTTGTTCATATTTATAGCATCACTACAACATCTGAGTGGTGCAAAATACAACATATCTTAAAAAACAACTGAAATCAACGTAACATTTTTAATTGCGGTCATTGTCTAGATTAAGAAAAGTTATTGTCAAGTAACTAATGATTGCAACTATGAAGATTGTTAGTAATTAGCAAACTTAGCATGAATTCCTTTCTCTTTACTTAGTCAATTTAGAATGATATTTGGAGGAAGTATATTGGTGCGCGTCGACAATCAGCAAACTGAAGGCACTGTATCAACAAGGTAAGATCTTGAATTTTGCATAAGGTATTCCATTGCTCTTAATAATATAATTTGTCTCCTTTTTTAGTTGTTCATATAGGGATTTATAATCAATTGTCTTCTGATTTTTTAGTGATTGAAAATAATTGATTTTAACGAGATGGATCATGGAATGGGTTAAACCTTTTTCTTTGTAAAACTATCTGTTTATGTTAGATAATGACTCCTTTCCTCGAAGGATCGAGAAGAGAATTGGGGGAGATAAAGGTTGACACAAGTTGCTGATTAAAGAACCACCGAATACTCGGTGGGATCTTTACCGAGTACTTGGTAAAGTGCGAACTCTCACGCACTTGCACAAAGTGGTGAAAAAGTGGCAGAGTGTATTCGCGCACTTGCGCGGACTTGTGCAACCAAGTCTGATTAGGATGTGATTCCTATTGACTTGTCCATCAAGTTTACCTCTCTTATAAATATAGGGGTGTGCCCTATTGTATTGGGGGGGGGGGGGGGGGGGTGACAATTGTGTGTGTGACATAAACAGAAGACTATGGTGTGATATAGCATAAAAAGTGATTTTTATGAGATACAAAGATAAAGATAAAAGAAGAGATACAGAGTGATATTTTTTGGTATGAGTGAAACACCGGTGAGGGTGAGCGATACATGCATGAGTATACAGTGTGTGTGTGTGTGTGATCTGCGGATCATCCCCTTGTAATTCTCTCATTGATTATAGTGAAACGGTGCTCTCAGTAGACGTAGGTTCGTTTTGGATGAACCACTATATATCTTTGTGTCATTTGTGTTTGGTGTGTGTTTTGTATATTTTCTGATTCGCAATTGTTTGTGGCTTGGCTATTAGGGTTAACAAACCCTAGTTTTCGTTATTAGGCGGGTGTAAAAACCTTAATAGTTCATTATGTTAAATAGGTGTTTCTTGGAAGTTATGACTGAAGTAGTGTACTCTTTCTCTATGATTAACAATACTTGAATCTATAGTTTTAAATGGTTGAGTAAAGTGTTATGCATCTCTATTATTAATGTAAGAACATTTATAGTATTATTTGTGTTTGGCATGTTCTAGACAATAACCATGTTGAGTGAATTATGGAGTCATGAAGGTTTAATAGGCATTGAAAAGCTTTGTCAAATTCAAATCAAGCCTAATGAAGTGAAGGATACAAGAGAATTGAAGAAGACGCAAGTTTGAGCAAAAATTGAATTCTGGAGGGTGGAAACATCATTTTTACTAGCCGCAACTTCAAGAATCATTACAAGGGAGTCGAGGGGGTTTAAATGGCATCAGTCTCTAGAAAATTTGGTTCCAATGATTTTGCTACATCTGACCTACGCCTACAGCAACAAAAAATGGCTAGAAAGTGCCGTTTCTACGCCCGGAGTACATGCAACATAAACAGGCTTACGCCCCAGGCGTAGGGGTATAGTGATTTTAATGATGGAAAATTCCCGTTTTGCCCCCGACTTGTTCTCTTTTGAGGTGGCTGCGACTTTACACATTGATATACGTGTTATACACAGAATATATATCATAAAATAGGGTTTTGTTTGTTCAGTGTGAAATTACAGAAAGGGTAAACTTAGGGTTTCCCTCAATCCTCTCTATAAATAGGAAGAATCTCTACAGATTTTGATAAAGCCTATGAGAGATCTCTGCAAGTTTTTTACAGATTCATTTTCTTCTGCAGAGATAGAAATAGAGAGAGAAAATCATTGAGTGAAGATATTTTTGTTCTCTCTTAATTAGGGTTTGTTCAATTGTGTTTCTACATCGAAGATTTCCATGCACAATTGAATAACCTAGTTGCTGAAAAATTAACACACCACCTTGTGCAACGTGGTTGCTTAGATCTGTTTGAGAAACGGAGTTGTCTTAGTACAGAGATCGGAGTAGGAGGCTTCGTGGTTCATTAATCCATTGAAAAGTGAAGCCGTCAGAGTACGGAGCGGAGCGAGAGCTTTGTGGAGTGCAAGTGATTCAAGTTCGTCATACGTCGAGTGAAGAAAGACAGATCATAAGTGATTTGTAAGTCTAAAGCTTCATAGTGCATCGATACCCAAGCGTATTCGTGATTTTTACATGGAATTTTTTCAAGATTTTTCACGTAAAAATATCGTGTCTCTATTGCTTTATTTTTTGCATTTAGATTAATTTTTGTATGATTTATCTTGTTAGAGAATTGGATTTAAAATTGACTTTTTCGTAATTAATTTTAATTTGTCAATAAATCCACAATAAGCCTATTCCCCCCCCCCCCCCCCCTCTAGGCTACTTTCATTGATCATCTAAGTAATTTTATTTAATATGCTTTTATACCTTTATTTTATTTTCCTAGTCCACATTTTCTGGTTTTTAATTATTATGAGAATTTTTCATTGTTTATATTTTTATTTCAGGTTACAGATAGAAATGATGATGATTGGAGGATTTTTGAGGATTGTACATGGGATTTTGAGAATGATACATGGAGCCGGGGAATTTTCGTTGTAATAAAAAATATTTTTTTCTTCAAGGATTTGTAATGATTTGCTATGAATTCCAAGTTCTATACATTATTGTTTTCCTTATTATTGAGACATAATAACACTCTATCTTGGATCTTATAATAATGTAATTAATATTTTCTTATTTGGTATGTTGCGCCAGAGTTAATTTTGTTATTAAATTTAATTTATGAATGAATTCAATTGATGGTAATTAAAAAATCTTCATTTTTCTTCGTGAATGATTTACTAACACTCACAGTTGCTATTATTGTTGCCCTTTATTATAGAAAATTTTAAGTGTTATTGTGGCTTTCTTTTTGCCCTTTATTGCAGCAATTTTAAGTGTTACAGATAAATGTTACCTTTTATTGCAGTACTTAAAATTGCTGTTATAAAATAGCGACACTGGTTGTGGCATCAATTAAAATTGATGCATGTAAATGCTGCTATAAAGTTATGACAACAATTTCTTGACTTGTAGCATCAATTAAAATTGTTGCTAAAACAATATTTGTTGTAGTGGCATAAGCGAATTACTTATTTGATGATTTGCATGAGTGTGTTTGTGGGTTTCGTTGTGATCACGACGTATGGTTGCAAGTGGATTCTGTGCAAGGACCATGGTTTCGAGACGATACGAGGTGATGAGAAATGCATAAAGGTCTGTGATGGAGGCAAGTGCATGATGTTCGATATGGTGACTCATTTCCTTGTGGGGAAAGATAACTTAGTCACCAAGCTATCCCTATTTTACTGAAGATTGTTATATTTGGTGACTCATTTGTTAAGGGAGAATATAACTTAGCCATCAAACAAATCCTTAATTAGGTAGGAGATCAATTCCTAATTGGATTGATTAACCTGTCATCCACTCCAACCTCTCCTATAAATATAGGTGTAACCTATTGTATTCTGTGTACTAGCCAGAGAGCCAGAATAAGCTTATACCAAACAGAGAGCCAAAATAGGCTAGTATCGGTGTGAGTGAAACACAGGCGGTGCGCAGAGAATACACAAATAGAGAAAGAGTATAGGAAGATATACAACTTAGTATTCTTCTTAGTGTGAATGAAACACCGGTGAGGGTGAACGATACACGTGTGAGTGAAACACTGTATGAATTATTGATCTGCTGAGCATCTTATTGTAATCCTCTCATTGATTGATAGTGAAACGGTGTTCTCCGTGGACGTAGGCTGATTTGGCTGAACCACGCATATATCTTTGTGTCAACTGTGTTGGTGTGTGTTTGTGTGCATTTTCTGATTTGCAAGTACACATGGCTTCAAACACAGGGTGTGGAAACCCTAACACATGAGACTGTGCCTGGGTTATATTTGATACAGTAGCATTGTAATTTATTATTTTATGTATGTGTTTTCAACCATATATTCATTAATAATGAGGTTCGTCATTAAGTGATTTATAATTAATACTCAGTCTTTAATAATAGTTATCGATACCCTTAAATAAAGAAGGAATTCCCCTATTTCCTGGATGACATCATCAATATTCGTATGTGAAATCCGAACGGATTGGCCTAGTTAGAAAAGTGGTATCTCAAGAAGCATGAAGGCCACAATCGCGGACATAGTCCAAGCCTTACCCGATTCGTGTGGGGGGTCGCCTTGCACGAGTCCCGTGAATTAGTCGAAGTGCGCGTAGGGATGGCAAAATGATCCGACCCGAACGGGTTCCGACCGGTCCCAATCCGAATAGAATGGGTTTGGTAAGCTTATAAACGGGTTTCGGGCGGGTTTGGTATCAAACATCAAAACCCAAAATTGGTTCGGGTCGGGTTTAGGTTTTCTGCAAAACTCGTTGGTAACCCGACCCGACCTAACCCGTTTACGCATTTTTTAAAATATATATATATATATATATATATATATATTAAGTTATAGCCCATGTAACTAAAAAATTCTATATGCCTAAGTAAGATTCAAAAATATATAATCATACTTTTTAGGGTTAAGTGCAATAAACCCCCCTGAACTATATTCTTTTTCCCAAAAAACCTCCCTAAACTTTGGAAATGGCAAAAAAATCCTTAACTATGACATGAAGTTGCAAGTTGCCCAAATTGTTTCATTAATGACCATAATGCCCTTCTTATTGAATTATATTTATGCATTTTTCTTATTAACATATATTATGGAATAATTTATACAAATTTGATAATATATCCTCCATGAAAAAGTTTAAATTTAGGGTGAGAAGTTTTATATATTAAATCAAACAAAATTTTAAAAATTAATAATTACAACTTATACATTTTTTTTATTATTTTTGAGAATATATTTAATGTGAATACAATTAAAATGAATGGTAGAATTAGGCGTGTTCAAGAAGCAAACCAGAACTCAATCGGAACCGGGGTGTTCAGTTCACCCCGATTCCGGTTCCAAAAATCAAAGAACTGAAATATTAGGTTCGGTTTCGGTTCTTACCCCTTTGGAACCGAACGGAACCGGAACTGAACTGATTTTTTTATATATACTTTTTTATTTTTATTAGTGTTATATTCTTACCTTTATATATATTTTTATATTAAATTTAAAATTATAAGTTATAATTAACTTTAGGTTTGCAATAATTAAAATTTTGAAATACTCTCTTTAATTTACTTTATAATTATATTATTTTTTATATTTGGTATTATTATTATTATTATTTTAAAACCGAAAAAACCGGTTGCGGTCGGAACCGAAACCGAAAAAACCAGTAGAATTAACATCTCAAAAGATCAAAAAAATATAATGGCATAGTTAGAAGTATGAATTTTTTATTTATTAAAAGGGTTTATTTATATATATCACAAAAATTTGTTTTTTTGTTATTCAAGTAATTTTTATATCTTAGGAAAAAAGGTTTTTATTTTAGCATTTAAAAATTTTAAATTTAGGGTGAGAAGTTTTATACATTAAATCAAACAAAATTCTAATATCAAGTTTATTACTTAAAAAATTCAATAATTACCTCCTATGAACTTTTATATTATTATTTTTTAGAATATACTTAACGTGAATACGATTAAGATGAATGGTAAAATTAAAATCTCAAAAGATAAAAAAATATAGTGGTATAATTAGAATAATGGAAAATTTTATTAAAATGGTAGAATGGTCTTTTACAAGGGAATGGAGGCTTATTGCACCAAATTGATAGTTTAGGGGGGTAATTTTTAGTTCAGGGGGGTTAGTTGCAAAACTGAGATAGTTGAGGGGGGTTTATTGCACTTTACTCTACTTTTTATAAAAAAATTCAAAGTATGATTCTCTTCTCTCTCATCGACGATCTTTAAAAGGTGAGAATGTGAGAATTTGCAAACCCAATTGGGGATTCAGTTTGATTATCAGTAATGCAATCAAACTGTAAAATTGTGATAACTAGATTGATATGAATACAATAAACTTACAATATTGCAGAATGACTTTTAAATGGCCAAGAATTACATAATTTTAATAGTCTCTTTCATGATTCTCTATTGTTTGGAAAATTTTGGATTGGTGCTTTAGTGGATGTTTCTTTATCATATTACTCCATTAAAATAAATTAAGTTTATAATTTTGTAAAAATAATTTAGTAAAATCGATGGTAACCCGATGGAACTCGTTTATTCCGACGGGGTGGTAATGGTATTACCGATTACAACTCGTCGTGGGTTTGGGGTGAATTTGGTATTAATAAATTTTAAATGCGATGGCAATGGTATTAGCCAAACCCGACCCGTTGTATCCCTAGGTGCGCGTAAACTGACCCGGACATCACGGTTATAAAAAAAATGGTAAATCCCACTTACACCCCCTCTGATTTGACCATATCCCAACAACACCCCCTCTACTATGGAATATCCCAGGTACACCCCCTGTCAGTGACAGCCGTCAGGCCAACTAACGGATTTGTGTGAAATGTCTATTTTGTCCTTCAATATTTTATTACTTTAACATTTTTAAAAGGGTAAATCCCACTTACACCCCCTCTGGTTTGTCTATATCCACTTTTTATAGATATAATATTTAATTTAAATTAAAAATTAGAAAAATATAAAGTTCTCTAATTTTAAAATGTTAATAATATAAACATTAATTATATAGTTCATCTTTAAAAATTACAAAAAAAAAAAGTTATTTAATTTTAAATCTAAGTTAAGAGAATATATAGATATATTATTTAGTTGAAATAAAAATTCAAAACAAATTATAAATTTTTTTAATTTTAAAGTGTCAAAGATGGATAAATTTATTATTCAGTTCAAATTTAAAATTAATTTTTTTTGACATTTTGTAATTTTAAAATTAAATCAAGAGTATGTTGGAATTTTCAAGAAGGCAAGGGGGTTAAATAAGTCATTTGACTACAAGGGGCAAAATAGACCATTTATCACATTTTTACTGATGACATCATCACATAACGGTCAACAACTAACAGTTGACTAACGGAGGGGGGTGTTCGATACACGGAACCAAAAGTAAGGGGGTGTAACTGGGATATACCATAATAGAGGGGGTGTAAGTAGGATATGGTCAAATCAGAGGGGTATAATTGGGATTTACCCTAAAAAAAATGAAAAAAAATGCATATGTTGCCTCTTTCTTTTTGATTGATTTTTCTTATATATTTGGGTTTGGTGGTTTCTATCCAACTTAATCCGAAGAATGTCCCTTGTACATTGTATATTTCTATTCTTCTATTTAAATTAACTTAGCCAAAAAAAGTCATGCTTCAAGCTTAGTCTAACCAAAGAATATGATTTCTCTTAATTAACTAAATTTGTTATTGAATACCTTATTATTATGTACATTAGGTGTAAATCTAATAGCATGAAACACTTTGTTAACCACATACGGTGTTTAATTCTTGTATTGCGGCCAATAAAATTGAAAATAATCTTAGTTACAACAAAGAATATAGCATATTAAAACAAATGTCATAGTCGATACAATAGCACATATTTTCAAAAAAGTGGGAGAGACATCATGCTATTTAGTTCAAATATAGTTTTTAGGGTAATTTGCAGCCACACCCCTTGAACTTTGGCTTTATTGCAGCCAGATGCAAGGTTTGTCTTTTTCGGTCCCATAGTTCCCTGAGGTTTCAATTTCGTTGCAATGACACCCCCTGGGCTAGTGAAATGACTATAATGCCCCTTTAATTGTTTCACTTATTACATTAGGGTAATATATAAAGTGTGAAATTACCCATATGCCCAAACACTTCACCCCTCCGAAATTACTAATTACACTTCCACCCCTTATTACAAAAAATATATATATATATATTACGAAAATTACAATTTAATTTTTTTTCTTTATAATATAATCTGTATATATAATTACGAAAATTAAAATTATGAATATATATATATAATTTGTAAAAAATATATAAAATTTGAAAAAACATATAAAATTCAAAAACAATATGTAAAATTTGAAACAATATATAAAATTAAAAAAAAACATATAAAATTCAAAACAAATATATAAAATTTGTAAACAATATATAAAATTCTAAAAAATATATAAAATTCAAATATATATATATATATATATATATATATAAAGTGTGACTGAAGTTTAAGTGGTCAAGCCTCGGAGTCATTAGCCAAGGTAACGGATCCTCTCCAGCTCTCTGCAGAGCTATTTCAATGGCCACGATGGCAACACATGCCCCACGATGGTGACCGAAATCGGAATCGAACCGATACTTTATTAAAATATTTTAATCAAAATTAAATATATTAATATTTGGATCAAAATTAACGGTTCGGTTCTGATTCTCATTTTTAAAGAACTGAAAGTATCAGTTCGATTCCGGTTTCGGTCGGAATCAAAAGCGAACCGCATCGTGAATATATTAATATTTAAATCAAAATTAACGATTCGGTTCCGGTTCTCATTTTTAAAGAACCGAAAGTATCGGAACCGAACCGTTAATTTTGATCTAAATATTAATTTTGATCCAAATAAAAATTTACTTTGGTTTTTTAAAAATGAGAACCGGAACCGAACCGTTAATTTTGATCCAAATATTAATATATTTAATTTTGATTAAAATATTTTAATAAAGTATCGGTTCGATTCCGATTTCGGTCACCATCGTGGGGTATACGTCGCCATCGTGGCCATTGAAATAGATCTGCAAAGAGCTGGAGAGGATCCGTTACCTTGGCTAATGACTCTGAGGCTTGTCCACTTAAACTTCAGTCACACTTTATATATATATATTTGAATTTTATATATTGTTTACGAATTTTATATATTTGTTTCGAATTTTATATGTTTTTTTTTTAATTTTATATATTGTTTCAAATTTTATATTTTTTTTTGAATTTTATATGTTTTTTCAAATTTTATATATTTTTTACAAATTATATATATATATATATTCATAATTTTAATTTTTGTAATTATATATACAAATTATATTATAAAGAAAAAAAATTAAATTGTAATTTTCATAATATATATATATATTTTGTAATAAGGGGTGAAAGTGTAATTAGTAATTTCGGAGGGGTGAAGTGTTTGGGCATATGGGTAATTTCACACTTTATATATTACCCTAATGTAATAAGTGAAACAATTAAAAGGACATTATAGTCATTTCACTAGCTCAGGGGGTGTCATTACAACAAAATTGAAACCTCAGGGGGCTATGGGACCGAAAAAGACAAACCTTGCATTTGACTGCAATAAAGTCAAAGTTCAGGGGATGTGGCTGCAAATTACCCTAGTTTTTAACAGCTCATTAAGTATAACGTATATGAAATTATATACTAATTATCTAAAAAACAGGGAACATGTTTTTAAAATGTTTACCATGTAGTTACGTTTTGTGTTTCACATAACTTTTTATGTAAATATATACACACACACATATATATATATATATATTAACAATATAATTACATATGTGGATCTATAATTTAGGATTTTAAACTAAATTTATCTTACTTTAGAGAAAAATATTGAAGGGTGGAGGCCCCAGCCCAGGACCGTTGTGCTGGGCCTGCGGGAAAATGACATGCCCAAATCTATCCAATATTAGATAAGGATAGGAACGGGAAGCCCACTCTAATAAGGCCAATCCAGTGCAAGGACTTGTGTAGTAAGTTGGGCCTTTTTCAAATAAGACCATTGAGTTAACACATTTTTTTTTTTTTTTTGGTCCTTTAAATAAATATTTCGAGTTAATTGAGGTTATATTTATTTAAAACAAAAATTTTAAAATGCAAGAAAAATTAGATAACAAGGGATCCTAAAAATGTAGTGGCCCACTTGTTAATGGGAAATAAGATGCTTGGATGAATATTGATCATATGCAAGTCAACTTACATCATACCACAAATAATTTAAGAAGTTATTTGCATTTTTATTTTAAAATAAATTTAAATTATACATAATATAATTTCGGGATTAATTATTTTAAAAGAAAGGTAAGATTGTAATTATAATTTGTGTTAATAAAGAGAGTCCTTTTAACTTCTTGTCATTTCCACCATACAATACATTTCTTGTTGCTAAATTATTTAACAACTGTCCTAATCATCTTAGAAAATTATGACTCCTACTAATGTTCCCTACCATTTTTCAATAATATTTAAAATTGAACTTGAAAAAGGAACTAAATCCTTATTAAATTAAAATCATTCAAGTTAGGAAAAATAAAAGTATTTATAAAATTTCACTCTTTAAGTTACGTTGTATTCCTTTCAAATATATATATATATATATATATATATATATATATATATATATATATATATATTATTCTAAAAAGTGTAAGCCCTTTGGATTATTTCTCCTCATTTTAATATAATATTTTAAATAAAAAACAAAAATAGTGTTATTTTGGCTATACTATTCTAAAAGTGTAAGCCCCTTGGATTATTTCTCCCCACTTTAATATAATATTTTAAATAAAAAACAAAAATAGTGTTATTTTGGCTATACTATTCTAAAAGTGCAAGCCCCTTGGATTATTTCTCCCCACTTTAATATAATATTTTAAATAAAAAACAAAAATAGTGTTATTTTGGGTATATATTATTTGTACCCATAAATAGTGTTAGTACCATTCAATGTATAATGGCTATATATTAATTGTACACAAAAATTAGTGCAACACTAATTTTTCAGTTTTGAAATGTGTGAATTAAGTGTCTATCAATATTCTTTTCTTTAAATTAAATTTATTGACTAAATATAATCAAGGTCTTGGAATTTGTAAAGTTGCAAAAAAAAAATCTGAAATATAACTATTTCAAGAAAATACACCAATTATATAGTAGTATTCAAATTAACCTATATATATACATTTCCTTAAGAAAAAATAATAATTAATTAACCAACCTTCTTTACATATTATTTTCATTAGAATTATCATCTTATTATAAATTTATTATGGTTTTTTATCTCATTCCACCAAAAAGTATAAACATATACAATCACTCATTATTTGCCATGTGAATTAACACCTCTTATATTTAATTATAAATTATTAATAATTTAATATAGTCATGTAACGTTGAAAACATTAGAATATGGGGGAGGTGAAGAGCTTTTAGTCCATTACCATTTAATTTCTTGTGATATTATACATTGTATATAATTTATACTAATGTATATTTATATATATGTTTATACTTACAATATTATATTTTTTGAGCACTAATGGTGTATGCTTTATTTTACTAACATTCAATATTAAATAATGATTCAAAAATCCTCTTAAAGGAATTACAACCCTTGATATTTTGTAAAGGAGTTATTTACCCTTTATATTTTGTGGTCGTTACATATCTTACTTATCAATTAACGTTACATTTTTCTCTCCTCCATACTCTTTTCCTCTTTCATTTTTAATTATCTTCTCAATGTAAACATAATATCTCTCTATCAACTTTGCAAACTCTCTCTTTCAAGTTTATTATTCTTTTTAAGTTTTTATCTCTATTAATGATTGAAGATATGCATTTACATATATTTTTTATTTGTATACGTACTGACCATTTTAAATAATTGATTATTTGTAGTAAAAAGGATTTGCGATTATCAACATTCCCAACAACTACAGGCCAAGATGCAGACCAAAGATCTATTATACCATATTGAAAAGAGATATTTTGCTACTTACACGGGTATTATCTCTTTCATTTATATTGTTATATTTTATATTTCCTTTCTAAATTATATATTATTATTTTTTTATTATTTTCACCTTATAATGAAAGTGATTTGAGGGTATTCTTCCAATTACATAAAATCTATCATAGATCAAACATACTCGAATAATGATATTAGCTAAAGAATAATAGTTTAATTTTTTATTTATATAAACTCCACGCGCTCTTATTGCTAGTATTTATATACGTGGTACTATATAGAAAAGTATAAATATAACAAGATGAGGAGTAATTTTGTATAAATTGAAAACTCCCCATATGATTTCCCAAATCAAATTCAAACCCTTGTAGGTCTCTCTATTCACCATCGTCCTCGCAATCTCACTGTGTGAAGGCAATGCCTTGCCTAACTAGTCGTGTATGCATGGTGGAAACCCAATTCCCAGAAGACCACCTAATTGAGCTCATACATGCCTTTTCCGGCGAACTAGACCCAACTCAGAAGATCACTTTAAACCCTAAAAAGCCCACAAAAATAAGCGCGTCCCAATTCGAGCACCACAAGAATGTAATTGTAGACTTGATTATCTACCAGAGTCACAAGCCCACTGGAGCAGCCCTAGATCCACATTTATTCACCCAATATGTTGCCGTTGTCATCAAACCAGACCCATTCACCGGATACGTCTCTACTTTCGGAAAGCCCCGCATCAATACTATATATATATATATATATATACCTATATCTGTATCTGTATATATATGTATATATAGATGTATATATACATATAATTGCTAATTAACTTATTTTCATCAGTTGGATGCGCATGCTACTGTCCAGGAAATATTCATCCAGGTCTCTCGTGGAGATTCCTCACGAATATCAGGTTCAATCTATAACTATATACTTTTTAGTAACAATGATAAAAAATAATAATAAAAAAAAAAAAAAATTTAAATTTAAATTATTTTATTTTTCATTTTAGTTAATAATTTTGTTAAAACTTGTGCACAATTCCATTTGAACTAGTGTTTCGGGTAAAAATACTGCATTTCAATTATTTTATATTTGAATTGCTGGATTTTTGGTTGTTTGATACTAAATTACTAATATAATCTATATCTCTATATGTAGTTGGATATTATTGGAATTTTTAACAAAATTCTAGTCTCTTAATATGGATAAAGAGATGTAGTTTAGTGATGATTCTCCTCCTTACAAAGGAGTAGGTGGGGGTTTAAATCAGTCCGGGGATATTGTGTTGTGTGAGTGTTTCTTGCCATTCTGTTGTTCTGATCGACACATTGTGTTATGCGAGCGTGTCTTGCCGTTGTTGTTGTCTTCTTCGACACATTGTGTTATGCAAGTGTTTCTTGCCGTTGTTCTTGCCTTCGTCGACACATTGTGTTATGCGAGCGTTTCTTGCCATTTGTTGTTGTCTTCGTCGACACATTGTGATATGTGAGTGTATCTTGCCAGTGACGAAAACAGAATTATACATAAATAAACAGAATGTTTAGTAGGGCTGCCACCCCCGTAACTGCTACATTGTCGTTGTTGTTGGTGTTGACAGAATGATTAGTAGGGCAGCCACCCCGTAACTACTACATTGTTTTGGTTGTCATCGACAGCATCTTTAAAGCTGAAAGTTTGTTTCTCTGTTTTTGTCTCTGTGTTTCGTATATAGTTAGTACCGTATGTAAAAGGTACTTTTGCTCCAGCAAGGATTGATTATTATTCTGATGATGATGATGATGATGACGATGATGAGAAGGAGGAGGACGACGGCAGTGACTACGACAGTGACAGCGATTATTCTTATAGACGAAGAGGGGTGGTACCTGTATGTTGCTGTTTGAACTTTCTCTTAAAACTTTTAAAATTTAGACATGTTGCTGTTTGAACTTTCTCTTAAAACTTTTATAATTCATGTCTAACTGTCATTTCTCCTACATTAAGAGTATATTGACTTGTATAAGCTTATGTCCTTGGTGGAACCTCCTCAACATCTATGTTATGCGTAAACAATATATGACTGTGATTACAAGAGCCGTACCAGAAGTACACACCTTACATTAATAAAAGACGAGCAGATGAATAAAATCTTTGCATTCGTTGAAGGACTCCAATACTTCTTACTTTTAGATCTGAACCAGGGATTCCAGCGAATCCAGCCAGAGTTAGCAGCAGTCTGGCTTTTCCCGAGCTTGTTGGGCATACAAGAAATGCCATTCTGCAAAAATTATTAAATAAAATTATAAGCAACGAAAATTTATAATGGATCGTATATTGTCGTCTCCATCACCTGCCATGCTTGATGGTTCCGCTGATAGGTAATGGTTTCTCTCTATTTCGAATACTATGGAGATAATTCACGAACGCATGAAACAAGGAGATTGCAGGGTGAGTAATTCTTAGATGAAAGGACGATAAATAAATCAAATCACATAAATGTATATAATTGTACTAATAGAATGATGAATTATCTCTAGATACTAATCAAGAAATTGCATATAAACGGCAATGCTCTACTGACTGCCAACATGAGCTTCTGCTTTAACATTTAAATGCTCAAACCGAGCCTCAATTGTTGGAAAATTTACTCCAACTCAGTGTATTTTTTAAAACAATGAAAACCAACATGGATATTTTATTGAAGAATGCTTCAGGTAAAAAGATAAAAAATTATTAAATATATAGATCATTGTACAGTCTAATGATCAAAGATATTGTCTGTTTTTAGTGAGATTGCCATTCAATGCGGTCCTTGAGCTTCAACAAGAAGCTCTCAATATCTTCTTCTGTTTACAAGTGCCTTAACAGATTATTTTTCTCAAGTAGTCCCAGATTATTTTTATATCAGTTTCTCTTTGTTAGCCCTCTTATTCAGTCAATATACCTCTCCTCATCCATACAGATGGCAGTAGTTTCACGATAGCAGCCCATTTGAGAGCCTCTTCATCATCTGGTTCTCAAGAAGACTTTGAAAAAATGTCTATGGCATAGTGTTAGTAGTACTTGAACCTGCCTGGATAAATTGCAATACCGATCATAAATAGTTGGCATCATAACTTCATCAGTGAATATAAAAGTTACCCATTTTAGCAGAACAGCACATGTATTACCGCAACTATTTCCTACCAAATGAACTCAATCCCTAGAAGGTCGCATGATCTGATACCCTTTTAAAATAAAATTTAATCAACTCACCTGGGATAGAGTTTCTGTAGATTTTTTTTTTCTTGAAAGTTAAACATTTACTCACACTCACTGCCTCCACTGAGGCTCGACCTCCCATGTGGGAATAAGGGGCGGGTACCACTTGGTCATTAAGCCTTTGGTATGACTAAGATAAGGAGGGTTTCCTGTAGAGTTGTCTCTCTATCTGCCTTTAAATCTTTCCATATATTTCCTGTGCTTATTCCCATGCTCAATCTTTTAATAGAATGATTTTTTGTATTGTTTAGCTTACAATCATATTCTTTGCTTTATTTTCAGGTTGGTTCAATTTGTGCTTTGTCACTTATTACAGGTATATTTCATGCTTAATCTCTAATGTAACATAAAATTGTATAGACTCAGGGAACCTGCACACCATTTCCATTTTCCATCATGATCTTGGTTTCATTTGTGCGGGCTCTTATGTTGACTCTCCCCACAATTTAGCTAACTACTTAAGCTGCGTTTTTTTTTTTTTTTTTTTTTATCGAATTCAATTATGTTCATAAGTAGAAATGGGTTCTTTTATTAACATTACTTAAGTTTTGAATTGTTTTTATTATGGGTAGTCAATCTAATCTTTCACAAAATCTGTCTTCATCTACGTACTTGATTTTGCCCAAGAAGCACAATGAGAAGTTGAATACCTTATATCCCAAGTATGAGCAACCAAGGTTTTAATTATTTTACATGTATAATAGGCGATCAAGATATTACTAGTATAACAGTTCTTTTACCTTTGATGAGTTCTAGACTGAGGTTTGCTTGATCAGGATAGGTAGCCCTCTTGGTATTTTATAGAGATGTCCATCCAATCCTTCTTGCTTCTCCTTTTTTAGTTACATTCTTTACGGCCCTTTGTGCGCTAAATGTGTTTGGGAGGGAAAAATATAAAGATATGGACAAAAAATTCATTTGTAGATGCTATACATCTCCGGTGTCTCAAATTATTCCAACTCTGTGTGAAATTTGTGAAGGACGATTCAACTTATATATCATTTTCGAGAATAAAGAACTTTGTCTATTAGTTACTGATCTAGGAACTTCGATTAAAAAATGCCTCCTGTGTTCCATGTATAACATTTTTTTATTTTTTTTGCAGCTGCAAGTCTATGTTAGCAGCATGTACACTTGCCAATGGCTAACAATTGGATAAAAGAAGTGATTTTGTTATCGAATGCTTGAAGTTTTTATTCTATTTTTTGATTCCTTAAAGATGATGATGACATCTGGAGAACAATTGTATAGAGTTTTTATGTTCTTTCTTATATCAAAGCACTCCTTTTAGTTGCGTTATGGCTAGAAATGTAAATTTATACAGGAAAGAGAGGATTTTTTTGGTTTCCTTGAATCCTGGGGACCTGATAGAAAGGATTTGAAGCAATTGAAAACACTTGGTATTTGTATTTTTTGCCTAAGATAAAAGAGAGATTCCTATGTACAGAATTTCAATATATAATGTTACCGTAATCAAATTTCTTTGCACTTGATGGCGAATGGATTTCATTTATATCGTTGTTTTTCATATTTAGTTTCTGAATCATGGCTTGATGTGAACCTTTTGTATGTATCATTATTGATATTGATATCGATATCGCAGCCACTAAATTTTTGTCGTCACTATAGACATTTTTTTTTATTAGTGGTTGAGGTTTTATTTATTTTCAAATCAATTGTAAAAATGGATTCCTAAAAATGAAGTGCCTAGGAAATAAGGTACTTGGATGATTATCAATTATATGCAAGTCAACTTACAATTTGTGTTTAACCCTTTTTTTATTTAGGGGTATTAACTGGTTTACCCGATAAAAGTCTTACATAAATAATTCAAAAGTTAGTTATGTTTTTATTTTGAAATAAAATGTAAATCTATGAAATATAAATTCGAAATTATTTATAAACTCACAATTAGTTATTTTAAAATTAAAGGTAAAATTGAAATTATAATTTGTGTTTGTAAAAGGTAAAAGGAGTACGATATAACAATTTTTCATTTCCACCATATAATCCATTTTGGTTGCTAAATCATTTACAATTTAACAACTCTTTAGAAAAAGGATTAGGGTTGACAATTTGCCCGCTTCATTCCATTTGTAGTGATTTTGGATATCCAGCTTTACTATATGGGTGTGGATGGACTTGTATAAAGGATATATATATATATATATATATATTTAAATATAATATTCATGCACATTGAAAAAAAATAATGGTAGTAATGGATTCGAATCGGAACCAATAATGAGGGAGAGGGTAAAAGAGTCATCTAGGTGGGCATTTTTGGGTTTAAACAACAAGTCTCTTCCACTTGCGGGACCATAATGGCAAAATGTGGTCTTTAGTCAATTTGAAGGGGGTAATTTACTCTTTTTTTAAGCTAGTAGGGAGTAATCACTCATTTTAAAGTTAAGAAGGGTATTTTGTTCACTTGGTGAAAGTATTGGGATTATTTTATACTTTTGTCATAAAATTATTTAAAAGTGAAAATTCCTTCTGAGAAAATAATAATATTTCACTCTTAGATCATATTTGGATTGACTTTTCGAAAACTGTTTTTGTACCCGTTTGGGAGGGCTTTCTGATCCGAAAAATCCTTCTAATAAAAAATCCGTTACAAAAATGAGGTAAGAAGAAGTCCTTTAAGATAGAAAACATGTTTAGTAAACATCCATGTATAAGTCCTTTTGAATAAAATAAAAGTCAACCATGTGTTTGGTGACACAATTTAAAAAATCCTTTCACAAATACAAAAAAATTTCCATTACAATATTATCCTCATTTTATGAATATTACTATCTATTTTATTTATAAAAGAACTAAAAAACCAACATTAGTTCGATCAATTTTGTTTCACAATTTGCTTTTCTATGCATGCATGTTTTTGCTTGTCTAGTTTCATGTCGTTGTTATTCATTTCATCTATAATTCTATATATATTTAATTCAATACAAACATGTAACTTGTATAAGAGTGATGTTATCGATATATAAGGATTAAGGATGTAATACACTAATGAAAGTCTTTTGCCTGCGCAACAAGTCCTCATCAATTCTTATACATTTATTATCAAAAACAATCATCATTATCATTTGCTTATCATATGAGTGGACATTAATTATTAAAAATTGGCAACTTGTCGTACAAGTTAACATGGTGAACATACTATGATATAAAGCACAAAAAGATGGAAAAGTGAAACTTAAATATTTGCTCCTTCAATTGTTCTTTTACATTGCTGGTAGTTGAATATATATATATATATATATATATATATATATATATATATATCAACATACATTTTCACTTTCTTGTATAACCTTGGCCGCTTCTCCAATGGTTCAATCTCATTATTTTTGGCTAAAAAAATATACAATGACAACATCACTCTTAAAAATATTTTGGTTATAGAATTAGACTCCTTACACAATTATAATTACTTTTTCTTTTTTTGATGAATATATATATATATATATATATATATATATATATACTATTATTAAACACTCAATTTCATACTCTCAAATAGTCTTTAATCAGAACACTCAATAAAATCACAAACCGATATATATCACTTATACATGTACATGTACATATATATATATATACACACACACGAATATATACATAAATAATTATATTTTATGAGTAATAGATATATAAGAGATACTTAAGACATCCTTGATTCAAACTCTTCAATAAGAATCATACCATGAATAGGAGTGTAGATTTCATATGTCTTGACATCCAAACACATATTAATACATGAAATTCGATAATAACGCACAGTATTCTTTGTGTATTTTTTCCCCAATGTCACATATCAATATATATATAATTATCTCCAAAACCCTAACACTTCGGTAAATGAGAAGAAAGTTTAAAAATTTGTGGAGTTTAATATTGTGTAGGTTAGAAGATTTCTTTGAAATATTATTTTCTAGGTTAGAATATGAGTTGGGATTTTTTGAAACTCTTTCTTCCCTATCGTGAAATAAATGAGGGTAAAAATGTCTATTTTAAATTTTTCTTTAAATTGCATTTTAACTTCCTGAAATGTGATTTCGAAAAGCAAGTATTTCAAGCTTCTTTGAAATGGACTTTTTACCACTTTTACGTTTGTTAAAAGTCTTTCTAAATTGTTTCACCAAACATTCAAAATATTTTAAAACGGGCCTTTTGGGCTTAGAAGCCCGTTTAGAGGGTTTGAAAAGCTCCCCCAAATCTTTTAAAAAGAAAAGGCTCATCTGAACGGTGTTTGACAAAATTTTTAGGAGATTCTGAGCTCTGAAAGAGTGATTTGAAGAAGTTGTTGGGTACCAGTTTCTCAAAACGACAATTGCAATTCACTCATGTCAATTGCTGATGTAAGTGCTGACCATACCAGAGGTTTGTCGGAGGGAGGTTTTTATTACTACTTACAAATTAGAGGGTGTCAAACCGTAATACCGAATGACAAAAGGTGCGAGTGTAATATATCCTATCTCGAGTGGGCCAAACAGTAATTTATCTCATAAAGTATAAATATAACCAGATGAGGAGTAATTTGTATAAATTGAAAACTCCCCATATGATTTACCAAATCAAACTCGAACCCTTGTAGGTCTCTTTTCATCATCGTCCCCGCAATCTCACTGTGTGAAGTGTGTGTGTAATCAAGCAATGCCTTGCCTAACAGGTCCTGCTTGCATGGTGGAAAACCTATTCCCAGAGAACGAACTAATTGAACTCATACCCGCCTTTTTCGGCGAACTAGACCCATCACAGAAGATCACTTTAAAGCCTAAAAAGCCCACCAAAATAAGCGCTTCCCAATTCGAGTACCGCAAGAATGTAATTTTTGACTTGATTATTTACCAGTGTCACAAGGCCACCGGAGCAGCCCTAAATCCAGATTTATTCACTCAATATGTTGCCGTTGTCATCAAACCAGACCCATTCACCGGATACGTCTCTACTTTCGGAAAGCCACGCATCAAGTACTATATATATATACACACACACACACACACACACCTATATCTGTATCTATATATATATATAGATATATAATTTCTAATTAACTTATTTTCCTCAGTTGGATGCGGATGCTCCTGTCCTGGAGATATTCATCCAGGTCTCTGGTGGAGATTCCTCACAAATATCAGGTTTAATCTCTATCTATACTTTTTAGTTACAATGATCAAAAATAAATAAATAAATATATATTTTTTTCATTTTAATTGACAATTTTTTTAAAACTTGTGCACAATTCCATTTGCACTGGTGTTTGAGGTAAAAATACTTGCATTTCATTTATTTTATATTTGAATTGTTGGAATTTATGTGTTTGATAGTAATAAAATGTATCTCTCTATATTTAGTTGGATATTATTTGGATCTTAACAAAATGCTAGGTGCGTAAAATGAATAAAGAGAAGTAGTGTAGTGATGATTCCTCCCCTTCCAAAGGAGAAGGTGGACATATCATACATGGTTTAAGTCAGTTCGGGGACATTGTGTTGTGTGAGTGTTTCTTGCCATTGTGTTGTGCGAGTGTTTCTTGCCATTGTTGTTGTTTCCGTCGACACTTTGTGTTATGTGAGTGTTTCTTGCCATTGTTGTTGTTTTCGTCGACACAATGTGTTATGTGAGCCTTTTTTGTCATTTTTTATGTCTTCATCGATAAATTGTGTATGCGAGTGTTTCTTGTCAGTGACAAAAACAATTGTCATCTTTAGAGCTGAGAGTTTGTTTCTCTGTTTTTGTCTCTGTATAGCTAGTACCGTATGTAAATGGTGCTCATGCTCCAGCAAGGATTGTTCTTTATTCTCGTGATGACAATTTTTTTGACGTTGACGACGATGACATGATGATGACAACGACGACAGTGAAGACGACGACGACGACAGTGACAACGGCAAGGACAACGACGACGACAGTGAAGGAGGGTGGAACCAGTACGTTTCTGTTTGAACTTTCTCTTAAAACTTTTAAAATTCATGCCTAACTGTCATTTCTCCTATATTAAGAGTATATTGACTTGTATAAGCTGATGTCCTCGGTCGAACCTCCCCAACATCTATGTTATGTGTAAACAATATATGCTTATGATTACAAGAGCCTTGCTAAAAGTACACACACATCACATTAATAAAAGACGAGCAGATGAATAAAATCTGGGAATTTGTTGACGGCAATATTTCTTACTTTTATATCTGAACCAGGGTTTCCAGCCAGAGGTAACTGCAGTCTGGCTTTTCCTAAGCTTGCTGGCATTCAAGAAATGCCATTCTGCGAAAATGATAAAAAATAAAAAATAAAAAATAAAAATTATAAGCTAAGAAAATTCATTGTAGATAGTATGTTGTCGTCTCCACCTGCCATGCTTGATGATTCCACTGATATGGTGAAAGATAGGTGATTGTATCTCTCTGTTGGGAACACTATTTTAATTCACGAACGCATTTAGAGAGAGGAAATAGGGAGATTGCAGGGTGAGTAATTCTTAAATGAAAGGACAATAAATAAATCAAATCACATAAACTAATATAATTGCACTAATTGAAAGATGAATTATCTCTAGACACCATCTTGAATATAAATGGCAATGCTCTACTGACTGCCAACATGAGCTTCTGCTTCAACATTTAGATGCTCAAACAGAACCTCAATTGTTGGAAGATTAACTCCCAACTTTTTTTTTTTCCAAATTTTAAACCATGAAAACCAACATGGATATGTCATTGAAGAATACTTCAGGTAAAAAGATACAAAATATTAAACTTATCGATCATTGTGCAATCTAATGATTCAAAATAGTGTCTGTTTTTTGTGAGATTACCATTCAATGAGGTCCTTGAGCTTCAACTAGAAGCTCTCATTATCTTCTTCTGTTTACAAGCGCCTTAACAGATTATTTTTCTCAAGTAGTCCCAGATTCTTTATATCAGTTTTTCTTTGTTAGCCCTCTTCTTCAGTCAGTATACCTCTCCTTGTCCATAGATATGGCAGTAGTTTCTCAATAGCAGCCCATTTGAGAGCCTCTTGATCGTCTTTTTTTTGTTTTGTTTTGATAAGTAAGAAAATGATATAAAAGAGCACCCAAAAGGGGAGCGTCCCAGAATACAAGAAAAGAATACCTACGTCTCAAGTAAACACAAGAAATCTACTTTTTCATCAATGGATATAAAGAAACGGCCCTCCACCCAATAAAATAACAATGAAATAAGGGTGTCCTTGAAAATCCCCGGATGGGACTCAACCCCGTCAAAGCATCTCTTATTGTGTTCCCGCCAAAGGACCCACCAAACGCAAAGAGGAGCGATCCGCCAAAAAGCACGAGCATGATGCCCCACAAAGCCATCCCACCAACCCTCAATCACCTCACGTACCGTACTCGACATCACCCACGAGATGCTAAACAACTCGAACAACAAACCCTAACAATCGTGCGCCACCGGACAACGGAGGAGAAGATGATCAACCGACTCCGCATCGCCTTTGCACATAAAACATCTATTAACAAGCACCATGTTGCGATGTTGAAGATTATCCAAGGTGAGAATTTTACCCCAAACAGTCGTCCAAACAAAAAAGGCAACCTTAGGGGGAGCCCCCGATCGCCACACTTTCTTCCAAGGAAAGGTCAAACAGAGCCTCAGAGTGGAAACCCTAAAAAAGAAAGAAACGGAGAAGCGACCATGGGAAGAGGGGACCCACACCATGCGATCAGCGCCAACACCCGGAAAAGACCAACTGTACAGAGTCTCCAACAGTTTAAAGACCTCCTTGAGCTCCCAATCTTGAAAGGATCGCACGAAAAGGACATCCCACACGATCCTACCGCTATCAAGGTGATAACAGTCAGCAACGCGGGCATGCTTGTCCCGAGCAATACGATAAAGCATAGGAAAAGAAGAGGCAAAGGTGGACACCGGTCAGACCAAAAGTAAACAAAACCACCTCCACCAATGGAAATGCGAGTATGAAGCTCGAAATCCTCCCATCCTCGATGGATATCCTGCCAAATCCCCAGACCTCTACAAAAACGAGCTGGCAACGAGCACCAACCACGGGAGTCCTCTCCATATCGACATGTGATCACTCTCCTCCAAAGCCTATCCCTTTCAACCCCAAATCTCCAAAGCCACTTCTAAGAAAAGCTTTATTGAAAGGGATAAGACGACGTATGCCCAAGCCTCTCTCCTGCACAAGGCGACAAATATGATCCCACCTAACCAAATAAGTAGGAGAACGGTCGTTATCGCCACCCCACAAAAACTATCTCTGCAGTCTCTCAATCTTGCAAGCCACAGAACTAGGAACACGGTAAAGGGAGAGAAGATAAGACGGGAGATTGAACAACGTACTCTTTACCAAGGTGAGCCTCCCGGCCTTGGAAAGATACTGACGTTTCCAACCGTCTAACCGTCTAGCCACTCGATCAACCACAATATCCCAGAAAGAAAGACGCTGAGCAGCAGAACCCAGCGGCATACCCAAGTAAACGAAAGGAAACTGACCAACATCACAACTAAATAAGTTAGCAAGAGAGGAGATATTCCCCACGTCCCCCACAGGGATAAGAGAACTCTTCCCCACATTGATCTTCAAACCCGAAACCGCCTCGAAGTAAATCAAAATACATCTAAGATGTCACAGCTGATCCTCTCCCGACCCGCAAAACACAAGAGTATCATCAGTAGAAAGCAAATGAGACACCTCCACAGATCCCGTCTCCATAACACCTACTCTAAATCCTTGAATAAGATCAACCTCTGCCGCCCTACACATCATCCGGCTAAAATCCTCCATCACAACTATAAAGAGAAACGGAGAAAGAGGATCTCTCTGTCTCAAACCGTGCGAACTCCTGAAAAAACCAGATGGAGAATCGTTCACCAGTACGGAAAAAGAGGCCGAAGAAATGCAAAACTCAATCCATTTCCTCCATCGCATACCAAAACCCAGATGCTCCAACATGTATAATAGAAAGTCCCAGCAAACATGATCATAAGCTTTCTCTATATCAAGCTTAACCAAAACCCCTGGAACCCCGCTCAACAACCTGGCATCAATGACCTCACTAGTGACCATAATCGAATCGAGAATCTGGCGACCCCCCACAAAAGCATTCTGCGAAGCCGAAATCACCCCATCCAGAACACCACTAATTCTAGAAGCAAGCACTTTAGTGATCAGTTTATAGATACAGCCGATCAAACAGATGGGCCGAAAATCTTTAATGTCCTTCGCATCCCCCTTTTTTGGGAAGAGAGAAATGAAGGTAGCATTAAGAGATCTGACAAAACGACCCTGACTATGGAAATCCTGAAAAGTGTTCATCACGTCCTCCCAAACCACTGGCCAACACTCGAGAAAAAAACGCATGGAAAAGCCATACGGGCCAGGAGCTCTATCCCTATTATAGGACTTCAGCGCCCTAAGCACTTCCTCTTCAGAAAACTGAACCTCCAAACCAGTACACTCCTCCCCCGTAATAGAATCAAAATGAAGTCTATCCAGCTTAGGGCGCCATTCATGACTATTCTCAAACAACCTATGATAAAAATCCGCAATCCCATCACATGTCTCCTACTCTGACCGCAACAGAATACCCTCAATAGTAATACTCTCAATGTGGTTGAGCCTCTTGTGAGCATTAGCAACACGATGGAAAAACTTGGTATTCCAATCACCTTCTTTAAGCCACATCGCCCTGGATTTTTGTCTCCAAGAGATCTCCTCCTAAATAGCAATCTCCTTGATCTTGGGCAAGCAAACTGACTGTCTCGTACTCAAAGAATCATCACCTCCTCCACTCAACACGGTACTGTCGTGTCAAGTTGGAGATGATGACGGGTTTTGCCAAAACGTTATCTAATTTAAAGATATATACGAAAATAGAACGTTCAACAAGCATCTCAATATATTCAACGAGATCACTAGGAAACTGAAATCCTCAATCACCTCTAACTCAGAGAAACAACAGTTCCTCCTCCGTTCAAGATTACCAAGGACCTCCTTATTCCACGCAATGATCAGAGACTTCACATTTCGCAATTTAGCAGCCAACATAAAACTCGGGGACCCCAAACAAATAGGTCTAGCCCACCAATCCCTCATCCGGGTCTAAAAATCCTTCACTCGAAACCACATATTTTCAAACCTAAAAGGGGATTTCCCCTTCGCCATGCCACCACAATCCAACACCACAAGAACATGATTAGAGAATAGTCGAGAGGCAATAGACTGTGAAACATCTGGAAAATGTTCCTCCCATTCGCCCAAAATCAAAAAATGATCAAGTCGAGAGAACGTCAAAGACTCACGACAACTAGACCAAGTGAAAAAAGCCCCAATCAAAGGCAAATCATGCAACTGGTACCCATAAATAAATGCAAAGAACCTCTCCATAGCGAAGGTTTTACGATCACCCGAAGACCTCTCCGAAGGGTCCCGAATAATATTAAAATCTCCACCCACACACCAAGGCAACTTCCAAGAATTATAAATCTCCCCCAATTCATCCCACATCGCTGAACACTCACTATCATCCACAGGACCATAGACACCTGGAAAAACCCACCGAAAGCCATCCTCCACCATCCCAAAGGAACAAGAAAGCGAGAACCTACCAATCCTCAAATCAGATAACGACATCCATCTCCGATCCCATATAACAATCACCCCTCCAACTCGACCAACGAAACCCAAAACACGATAATCCACAAACTGATTACCCCATAAACTCCTAATGATCAAAAGACTGAAAGCCTCATTTTAGTTTCCAGTAAACAAACCACGTGAGCATTCCATTTTCTAAGGACCAAACAAATCAACTTCCTCTTGTCTGGGTTATTAAAGCCCCGAACGTTCCAAGATATGATTCTAAAGCTTCATAAAAAACAACGATAGTTCCCTCCGGACACCTTTGCCCTCCACGACTCCCTTTTTCCCTAGATCTCGAGCCCTCCCGTCTCCCGTCATAATTAATGCCACACTCAAGTCTTCGAAGCTCCCTCTCACCCCTTCAAGGATTGGAAAGGCGAGGACCGACGCACATAGTCCTTCATCTCCTTGTGACCCTTTTCCGCTTGACGATTTTTACTCATGGAGAAGAGTAACTCCATTCCTTCCTCCAACCGATCACCAAAGGAGAAGCCAATCAAATCCTCCACTTCCGCCACTTTATTTTGGAACCATCTTTGCGAGCCCCAATCAGAACAATCAGTGGCGACCGGACGAGCGTCCTCCACCACCAATAACTCCCTTCCTTCAACAGAATTCATCAAATCCCCTACAACATCCTGCGGCAAATCATAACCCAATCCTAAACCATCCACCATCGGCTGCGGCCCACTGTTACACCCCTCCAACGAAACACCAAAACCCAAAGAAGAGACATCCGAAAAGGAACAAGAATCTGATCCATCACCTTTGCACGCCAACATATCCGCCAAGCCATCAGTATCAAATCCTCTATTATCAACCACCTCTAAGTCTTTTCTCACCATCACCTCCTTAATCATAACATCAGAATCATGAAGTCCAGATTCCTCCTCAATTCTCACCGTCACCACATCACCCTCAACAACCCCCTCGGAAACAACAGTCCTTCCACCTAGGGCCTAGGGCCTCAGGGCCAATGGGGCCTTAAAAAAAATAAATTTACTTACAATAGTGTAGGCCCAAAATTGAAAAAAAATAATAATTATGTTTGTATGGGCTTGACCCAATACCAATTCAGACCTAATAAATCAAATTTAACAATTCAGCCCAATAGTTAAATTAAATCAAATCAACCTAATAGTTAAATTAAATCAAATCAACCAAAGAAAATGAACTTTAACCAAAAGGCTAAAACTATGGCACGACCATCAGTTAGACACAACACAACAGCTTGGAGGAGGCCTCTGTTCAGCAAAACAACTTGGAGTTGGAGGCCTCATTTCGGCGAATTGGCACAACAGCTTGGAGTTGGAGGCCTCAGTTTCGTCGCAAAATAGCTTGGAGACAAAAGCTTTGATTCCTTTGAAAGGTGAGTGTTTTCCAATCTTCTTCTATATCAGTATATTGATTACCGAAATGCTGAGCTTCTCTTCTCCAGCTTTTGATTTTTACTGTCCTTTCCCTGAACTTCTAAAGCCTCAGAATCAGCTTTAAGGGTAGAGAAAAAAAAATGGGGTTTTGACCCTGAAAAAAAGAAATCAAATAAAATCCCACAAAGCAAACAAACCTTTTTATGGCATCTTTACATTAAAAAATTACAGATTGTGAGGTCAGTTTGGTACAAAAGCAATAAAAGAGAAAACAACATAACAAAACAAATTTAAAAAGTCTAAAGAAGAAGAACCCATTAAAGAATTAAAAAAGCAAATCAAATCAGATAACCAAGAAGGAAGGATAAGAAGAAATCAAAATTGAAAAATCAAAATTAAATAGACCCAATTGAGAAAAAATCATACCCAAGTAAAATTTAATGTTCTGGAATATGAGAAAATTAGTGGGAAAGTCACACAAAAATTTCACCGCAAAGTTGTTGCTCTTCATTCACTTTTGCTTTCACGTTCTTATTGGTGTCCATGTCTATCTATGCCTACTTTCTCTGACTGATGTTTTTGACAGTACAATTATGTCAAACAAGCATCATATGGTGGGGGTATGGGTAACTTTGTAGGGTGTCCCCACCCACTTTGATCTATATAAACAATAGTAAAGTAAATAACTGGTCAACAAAAGAGGCAATTCAATTTTGTTTTTTGATTATTTGCTTTTTCATGTACAAATATTACATGTTTTTTAGTTGTCAAAACAGTTTATGTGTGTCACACACAGTGTGTCTAATTTTTGTTTTAAACTTTTATAACAGTGATGTCTACGAGAAAATTTGAATGTGGATATCAAAAAAGGAAAAGGAAGAAGAAGGAAGAAGAATTTATCCAATCTCAAAAAGGAGCTCTTCGTAAGTTTTTTGTTAGTAGTAGAGATGATAATTTAGTTGAAAATTTGGTGAATGAAAAACATTTAAATGAGAATGCAATTGAAGAAAATCCGAATGAAAATGAAGATTTTATAAAAGATGATCATCAGAATGAGAATGAAACTGAAAATGAGCATGAAGATTTTACAAATGAGAATGATAGTGTTCCTTTGAACATTAATGATCCCGGAACTTGGAAAAAATTGGATAAATTTTTTTGAGATTTATTAGTTGAAAGAGGCCCTATAAGAGATGCTCAGTTTGAAGATTTTCCCAAGGACTTAGAAAATAGGCATTTCTCTTCTACATATTATGTTCGACACTTGCCAAACGGTGAAAAACATGATAGGAAATGGTTAATCTATTCAAGTACTTTGGATAGAGTCTTTTGCTTTTGTTGTAAGTTGTTCAAACATGATGAAAAGAAAATTCAATTAGCAAATGAAGGAGTCAAAGATTGGAAAATTTTGAGTGACAAGCTTAAAAGTCATGAGACTAGTAGTGGCCACATTGTTCACATGAGGAGTTGGATTGAATTGGAGATAAGATTACAAAAATGTGCAACAATTGATAAAAGTGTGGAAGAACAAGTAAAGAAGGATAGGGAACATTGGAGACAAGTATTATTGAGGATAATTGCTATTGTGAAAACGCTTGCAAAAAATAGTTTAGCATTTCGTGGGTGCAGTGAGAAGCTTTATGAAGAGGGTAATGGAAATTTTTTAAGCATAATTGAAATGATTGCGGAATTTGATCCAATAATGAAAGAGCACATTCGTCGAATTCAAGAGAAAGAAATTCATTACCATTATCTTAGTCACAAAATTCAAAATGAATTTATTCTTCGAATATCATATGAGATAAAATGTACAATCATCGAAAGAGTGAAGAAAACAAAATATTTTTTTGTTATACTTGATTGTACTCCGGATGCAAGTCATGAAAAGCAAATGTCACTTATATTAAGATGTGTGAATGTTGAAGCAAGTCCGATAAATGTGGAAAAATATTTTTTAGGATTTTTAAAGGTTGATGATACATCGGGGCATGGGCTTTTTGGTGAACTCGTAAATGCTTTGAAAGATCTTGAACTTGATATTGGCAATATAAGAGGACAAGGGTATGATAATGGTTCTAATATGAAAGGAAAGAACAAAGGTGTGCAAAAAAGATTACTAGAGATAAATCCAAGAGCATTCTACACACCGTGTGGTTGTCATTGTCTTAATCTTGCACTTTGTGATATGGCAAACTCTTGTTCTAGAGCTTCTTCTTTCTTTGGAGTTGTGCAATGTATTTATTCATTATTTTCATCTTCTACAAAGCGGTGGAAAGTTTTTACGGATAATGTCAAAGGTTTTACACTTAAGCCACCGTCACAAACACGTTGGGAAGGTCAACTAGAAAATGTTAAAGCAATACGATTCCAAGCTTCAGATATAAGAAATGTTTTAATTGACTTGACAAGTACTAGTGAAGATCCCAAAACAAAGAGTGATGCAGAGAGCTTAGCGACATATAAACTTGAGAATTTTGAGTTCTTACTTGGCATGGTTATTTGGTTTACCGAATTGAATGAGATAAACAAAGTAAGTAAAATCATGCAAACAGAGGACATACAAATTGATGTTGCCATTGATCTTTTAAGAAGACTCATTCAATTTTTTGAAATGTATAGAAAAAGTGGATTTGTATCCGCTATGATTAAGGCTAAAGAGATTGCAAGTGAAATGGAAGTTGAACCTATATTTCATGAAAGACGACTCATTTATAGAAAGAAACAATTTGATGAGAATGTCAACGATGAAATGACACAATCGGCCGAAGAATCGTTTAGAGTTAACTACTTCCTCTTTATAATTGATCAAGCTCTTTCTTCTCTTAAAAGTCGATTTGAACAATTTCAACAATATGATGACTCTTTTGGATTTTTGTTCAATTTGGAGAGATTAAAGTCTGCAGATAATGACAGTTTGAAGTGCTCGTGCCATAGCCTTAAAGATTTCCTACAACACGACAAGATTTCTGATATTGATGAGACATAATTATTCTTAGGGTTACAAGTTTTAAGAAAAGCTTTACCAAGAGAAACGAAAAAAACAATTGAAGTTTTGGAATTTATTAAAAGACTAGGCTATTATTTTCCAAATGCTTGGATTGCATATAGAGTATTGTTGACTATTCCAATTACAGTTGCATCTGCTGAAAAAAGCTTTTCAAAGTTAAAATTAATTAAATCTTACCTACGGTCAACGATGTCTCAAGAAAGATTGAATGATTTGGCAATTATTTCTATTGAAAAAGACATGTTGGAGAAGCTTGATTGGAGCACTTTAATTGATAATTTTGCTTCCCAAAATGCTAGACGGTCACATTTACTTTGATATGAAGTTAGATTTTGAGTTTTGTGACTAAGTTTGTTGCATATTTCTTTTTTCTCTAAACGGGATTGTGCTCTTTATAAAGCACCAAGACTCAATGTATTTTCTTTGTTTTTCATATTAATATACAATATCTTTTAATGAAAAATTTTGTTCTAGTAATTTTTGTAAGTAGGGCCTCATATTAAATCTCGCCTAGGGCCTCAAACATTTTTAGCGATCTTAGGGCCGGCCCTACTTCCACCCTCAATCGAGAGTCGGTTCTCTCTATAACCAATACCGTGCCCAGAAGAAGAGAAGGGAGGAGGATCATTAATCATTGATACCTGGGGGGTGTCTTTACCCTTATCGTGAACATTTTGTTGTCGGAGAATAACCGGAACAGGTCACGAGGGCATCGCCTCTGACAAGCGCAAGCTTCGTTTTGAAAAATGCTCGGAATGCACCATCAAACGCTCCTTAGATCTTCCCCGACTTGAAAACCTGATAACCGACCCCCGTAATTCGGACCCAGAACATTGGCCCGCACCCTAAATCCATCACCCCAACCCGCTCCATGAGTCGTAGACTCGGGTTGTGCCCCTCTTTGATTAAAAATAGATATAGGTCGACTCTGAAGCTTAAAACGTCCGTTTAGGCTTGGGCCAAGGCCTACATAGTGTTCAGGCTTATTAGTGAAGCGAGAATTAGGCCTGTTAATAACTGGGCCTGATCTAGTCATGGGCCCAACAAAACCTCCTAACCTAGCCCAAGGGGGGGGAGAGGGAATCACGCGCCCGCTGATGACCTAACTTCCTTCCAACACCCAATGAAATCTTGCCACGTCGTCTCCTATTAGAAACCACCTCCCAACCATTCATCCTTCTAGAATCCTCAAGATTAACATTTGAATTTAGGGTTATCTTCAATTACATTCCTGAAGTTTGCTTTTACTTCAATTACATCTCCTCAGGTTTGTAAATCTTCAATCGCACCCCCTTATGGTGTGAAATGTCTAAAATACCCTTATACCAAACACCCCTTAAATCAATTTAATCCCTAAACCAAACACCCCCTTAGAATCAATTTAACCCTCAAACCAAACACCCCAACCCCAACCCCAACCACTACCACCACCACCATCCGTCGCCACTACCACCACCACCACCACCAACATCCACCGCCACCACCACCACCAACAGCCACGAAAATGGGTGAAAATGGGTCGAATTTTTTTCGAAAATAGGAGGGGTGGTGGTGGAAAAGGGGCGACGTCGGCAGGGGAGGCGGGTGGCGGCGGCTATTGATGGTGTAGATCAATATATATATGTGTGTGTATATATGTATAGATCTATATATTTATGTGTGTGTGTATAGATATGTGTGCGTGCCTGTGTGCAGGTGTGTGTGTAAGTGTGTGTGTGTGTGTGTGTGTGAGAGAGAGAGAGAGAGAGATTGATTTAATTTTGGGATTGGGATGTAAGAATTAAATATTTAGGGTTGGGTTGGGGGTTTTAGGATTTAATTTTTATTCACAAATTAAAAAAAATAGTTTCCAAAAAAATTAAATATTTGAGGTTGGTGTTGGGGGTTTTAGGATTTAATTTTTATTCACAAATTAAAAAAATTAAGTTTCCAAAAAAATTAAATATTTGTTTGTGAATATTTGGGGTTGGTGTTGGGGGTTTTGAATTTTATATGTTTTTTTTTTGAATTTTATATTTATTTTTGAATTTAATAATTTTTTTCAAAATTTAATATATATTTTTTTAAATTTTATAATTTTTTTTAAAATTTAATATATATTTTTTTGAATTTTATATATTTTTTCAAATTTTAATTTTTTTTTCAAAATTTAATATATATATTTTTGAATTTTATATGTTTTATTTTTAATTTTATATATTTGTTTCAAATTTTTTTATGTTTTTTGTGAATTTTATATTTATTTTTGAAATTTAATATATATTATTTGAATTTTATATAGTTTTTTTTTAATTTTATATATTTGTCTTGAATTTAATATGTTTTTTTTAAAATTAAAAAAAGTAATAAAATGATGGGAGGGGGTCTAATTGATAAAAACATTATCCTTATTTTCAAATAGAACAAGGATAACACATTAAAGGTAGTTTAGGAATTTTTAAAAAAATTCAGGATAATATCATCGTTCAGGGATCTAAGTAATGAGAATATTGAATAATAAGAAATGTAATTGAAGATATTCAAATCTGAAAGAATGTGATTGAAATTAAAGCAAATATCAGAAAATGTAAATGAAGTTCACCTTAAATTTAAAACCCTATCCCCATCCACTACTCTCCCCTCAGCCGCCATATGTCCTTGCCTAGGGATCACCATCTTCTGATTCAAAACACGCCCCTTATCCATCTCCTCACATCCCTCTCCCTTACTCATCCCACGGTCCAGAAGCGCTCCACGTGTCCTAGGGTAGGGTACCACGTGTCGCTCATCCAACAGCCACCCCGCCGCCACGTGCCCAACATCCAACGGTGGAACCGCCACCTTAGCAACAAAAAACTTCTTTCTCGCCGGTCTACCGCCGTCCAGATCTATGCCCCCCCTCCAAAGAATCAGTAGAGGGCACCAACACTGGAGCTGAAAAATCAGCAACCATTACTTCATAACATCAAACATCATCATGAACAAAAATGGAAGGAGGCGAAGCAACTCCATCCGCAACCGTAATGTGCACCATGTCCGGTGAAAAAGCCATATCCAGATCGACCTCTTTGAAACCACCACACAAGTCCCCAATCATCACAAACAATTTCTTACACCCCAAATGCAACAGGAGACCGTAAACCCCCACTTTTCGCAGACCCCACTTCTTCATCGCTCCTAAACACCCAACCCTAGGGTCCCAAATCTCCAAGTTCAACATCGCTTCGCCCCACCGTCTTTGTCCGCTAATGAGCGCCGCCGACGCCACCTCCATAGAAGGGAACCGGAAAAGAAGACAACCCTCCGACAACCGAGCCACCGAAAAGCCACAGGAGACCCTCCAAACTTTCGTTGCCCACTCCGAAATTTGCTGAATACTGCCCACTTCCCTATCAAATCTTCCCACCAAGCAGGACTTCAAGGTTTCCCTCCGAGAGCGAATGGAATCATCGTCAACAAAAATAGAAGGCCCTCTGGGAGTCAGAGCCACTAACAGATCCACCATAAAAAAGACACGGAAGCGATTCCAGATACGATTGCATCGCACCTGGACAAAAACGAGATGAAGAAAAAAGAGATGAAGAAAAAGCGAAAAGAAATGAGGAGAGAGAGCTGAGGGATCACCGGAATGTAAGATTCCGATAGTAAGAAAAATTATATAGGAGGGTCATTGTTCAGCTACATTCTATGGAGCAACATGTTGGGTGTTGAAAGAAAAAAAAAAGGAACAAAAAAAAACTTGATTCTACCACTCTCCTTCCCGAGAACTTCGAACAATATGTCTATGGTGTAGTGTTAGAACTATTTGAACCTGCCTTGTTGATTCTACCACTCTCCATTATCATTGCCTAGAGTGCAGACATTTCAACCAAAGCGCTGCAAACTCTCTCCAAGTATCCTGCAAAGAAAATTAAATTTTCTCTCTCTCTCTCTTCTACGTATTTTATTTTGGAAGCAGAGAAATACAAGAATCTATATTGCTCTCTCTCTCTTCCATCGCGGTAATGGTATAACTGACTCAGGCGATATCGGTATTAGATGTGATTATCAAGTGACTAGAGTAATTTAACGTATTGATATCTTTCAAAAGTTTACGAATAGGACAATGTCCTGTATCAGCTGATACAAATATATTGAACCTTGATTTCAGCTTATTGAGGAATCTTATTAGGCAAAAAGTATAAAGGGTCGACCTAAAGATGATCAATTGTTGATTGATGTAATAGCATTTCATAGAAAGCCACCTTTTTATGGTTTTGCTTTCTAAAGATATATATTTATAGTTTTTCCAGAAGGTTAGATTTTTTAAAATTCAGTTATAAAGTTAGGATGCCAACTTCTTATGATCAGGTATTGCAATTTATCTGTCTCATTTTCCCACCACCTTTGTTGTTCTCGTTCTGTAGATTGTTTCTTTGTTTATTTTTTTCCCTGGATGTTTCTGTAGAGAGTTTCGCACTTGTGATGCCAACATTTACGACAAGGTACACCAGTGTAAATTCACACATTCCCCACCACTGGGAATTTTAGTACTATAGATGGTTCAAATTCAATTCTCTTTCTGATTAATTATCTTTATTGTTACTACTGTTCTTATTATGTTTCTATTATTATGTCTTGTAGCTTAAATCAAATGGTCGAGCTTATATTGCCTTTTTGCTTAGTATCCTAAATTTTCTGATATGGTTTGTTGGGGATGTTAGAGTTGTTATTTTATCTTTATTCATTATTAAGGGTACTATTATACTTTTATCTACAAAATAATAAATAGTTGAGGTGTGGATAACCGTGGGAATACAACACTCACTTTTCACATACGTTTCTTCTTTCTTCCTCTTCTTCTTCTACATTAAACCCTAGATTCTATGAGTTCAACTTGGTATCAGAGCCAATTCAAGCCAAACTAAGACCAGAATTCATTCAACTTCCGTTGCGCATCTACTGAAGAGGCTGCCGTCAGTTTTCTGATGCTGATGTCAGTCTGGCGACGTGCTGTTGTCAATCTGATGATGTCAAATTCACGTCCAAAGTCATCCCCACATGTTCACCTGAATTTTTTGATATTTACAATGGGTACGGGGCTGTGTTTTTTATGCTGTTTGAGGGCCATTTATGTTTTTTTGAAGCAAGTTTTAACATCAGCCTAATATTCGAAATTTCTGCTGCTGTTTTCTTGATATATCAGGCACATACAGTGCTTTTTTATGCTGTTTTTGGGTTCCTTTTCTCTAGTTTTTTTGCTGCTGTTTTCTTGATGCAACAGCCTACTACGAGGTGTTTTTTATGCTGATTTTGGCTGCCTTTTGATGCTGTTTTTGGGATTCTTTTTCTCTAGTTTGTTTGCTGCTGTTTTCTTCTTGATGCAACAGCCTACTACAAGGTGTTTTTGATACTGTTTTTGGCTGCTGTTTGGAATTCTTTCACTCTAGTTTTTTTTTTTTCTAGTTGGAATCTATTCTAAAGGGTGTCTTTTGAACCTTAGATGAGATTCTTGTGTGTTTGTGAGTTGATCCCGATCTACAATCTGTTTGCCTTTCGTTTGACTTGTTAAGGACTCATGGCCGAGGCTAAGCCACAATCTTATAAGGACGATGACATGCCTAAGTCGGTTGCTTCACAAAAGTTGAATGGGGTTAATTATCTCGCGTGGGCTCATGCCGTTCAAGTTTTTCTATGTGGGCGAAGGAAATTAAAGTACTTAACTGAAAATTTTCATTCCAACGAGAAAAATATTGAAAATTGGGCGTGTGAGGATAGTATTGTTATGGGATGTCTATGGCATAGTATGGAACCCGAGATTGCTAGTACGGTTGCATTTTGTGACTCCTCTAAGAAGATTTGGGAGTCATTTTCATGTGTGGCCCAATCTTCTCCATCGTGGGTCATTGATTCTAGAGTTAGTTCCCATATGTCTAGTATATCATCTCTCTCCAATCTATTAAACATCATATAGTTTTAACTGATGGTTTCTCTCGTCCTGTTTGTGGCAAAGGTGACCAATTCGTTATCATTACCTTCTAGCCTTTATGTTCCAGATTTTCCTTTCAATCTACTTTCTATGAGCCAACTGACGAAGGCATTGAATTGTTGTATAACATTTTCTCCTAATTCTTATGTTTTACAGGACCTCAGGACGGAATAGATGATTGGTGGTTCGGGAAATGAAAAGGATGGGTCGTATTACTTGGATCCTGGTGAATTTCAGTTAAATAACTGCATCCAAGGAAATGCTTATTATACCTCGTCATCAGCTTGGTCTCTCATTTTAGTTGCGTTATGGCCAGAAATCGTAAATTTATACAGGAAAGATTGGGGTTTTTGGTTTCCTTGGATCCTGGGGTTCCCTTTTGGCCTTGGCCTCTGTGTCGTTTTTAGGATGTGCTTTCCTTTTCAAGGCCTTCTAATGCATTACTACTGATAAAAAGGATTTGAAGGCTTGACGAACAGATTTATTTATATCATTTTTCATATATAGTTTCCGATATCATGGTTCTCTTGTTGGGACGGATCAATCTGTACAAATAAATATTGTAAAATAGATCAAGTACCTAGTTCAGTTTTGTGACTGTAACCTTGTGAACAGGTTTTTGGACTGAACTTTAATTCATGCCTCCCTTACAAAATAATCATACATCTGCAATTAAATTGTTATCTCAAGGGTCTGAAGCTTTTATCTGTAACTTTTTCAGTCACTTGTGGATCGATTAGTCTAATCCAAACATGTTATTCATGTATCCAATACAGCTAAACACATTGTTATGATGCTTTATGAGACATCAAACACATGATTAAAGGGTGCTTTTCAAGAACAAAACATATTTAAACACTGATTAGTGTTTACGAAATTCCTTATCTGCACCAGACAAGCAAATGAGAAGCAGCTATTATATTGCCTTAAAAGCACAGAACTGCAACATACCAGCAGGTTAGTGATGTTCTATCTTTACAACAGATTTAACCACCACAAGGAAACAACAACTAAGATAGAAATTACTATGATAATACTTCAACAACAATCACTTTCCACAGCATATCCAGTATATATATCATCACCTAGGTAACAGTCTACTAAGTACACTAATAGACACCCAGACCAATTTAACTATTTTAGACCTGTCTATACAAAGCAAAAGAATATTAAAATCCCAAAGGTTATTAGCCCGTAATTAGCAATGCTTGATTACATTTAGCAAAACTGAATCAATGCATTAGAATTTATCTCAACAGAATCTCAAACAAGTCGTCTTCTGCTTGCATAAAAGCCAGTTGCAACCAAACATGATGACAACGCTGAAGATAATGAAGCCGGTGAGGAAAATAGAAAAACCATACTGTAGCTTCCGTTTCGTTCCAAAAGGGCCTCTATGAGTATTACCAGATTCCCGCCTTCGCCTATTTGAATCTGATGAAGATTCAATATTTTGATAGGATCGCTCCTTTTCATCTAGCTCCCACCAGATTGCATATGTGCTTGTTGCCATAAGGCAATGTCATTGCCAAAACGAAGGCAGAACTCAATGCACATAGGATAATAGGGCACCATTCATCTCCATACTCTAGAAGTGATGAGCTGTTAGTTATAACTGTGAAAATTGCTCCCTGGAATACGAGGTGAAAATTGCCAACCTGGACAGCTACTGATTGAAAATGTCGTATTTTCTCCTCAAGTTCCTTTATACGTGTTTTCAAAGTGAGCTTTTCTCTTATAACTCTCTCTTCATTCACACCCTGCTCCTCAAACTCGGTTGTACTTGTGTTGCACGCGTGCTTTTCTCTTCCAAGTTTCTGCCCATCAAATCAGAACAGAGCATTAAGAATAATCCCCGAAAAATAAAGACACATAAAAGTGTGTGTGCACACATAGCTCTGGATGGAGTACTAATCTCTAGATATATCATCCAAAAGAAAATCAAAGGAAAGACTGACCTTGCTGACAGTGTTAGAGGCAATTCTCGATGCATTTTTGGCGCCACGAAAAATTGTTAGGAACAGTATTGTCAAAACCCGATACAGCCATGTATGTGCCTAATTTGTTGCAGCAGATGGTAGGCGTTGCCTTAAAGCCAAAAACATGAAATAGCAGGTGAATTGTTGTTTTTTTACTCCATTCACCACTAATATGTAACCTTAAGTATAAGATTACTTACAGGTAAGATTTCTCCAACATCGATAGATGCCAAAAGAAGCCAAACAGGGAAGCTCAAACTGAAATCCAATAGAAAAGGATTCGCTTGTAAGAGCTTCCAAGACAACATGAAAGAAAAAGAACAGAGAGTTGCTCCACCCAAAGATCCATTCAATAAGATATAACCATACACGTTCGTACCTATATTGAACAGCACTCCTGACCTGACTACACATCATTCAAATAGGATCCAACTTAATAAACTGTTATTGTTACATGTAGAAAACCACTACAACAGTACCGCCCAAAACAGAACACAGACGCTCAAGTGGGTAACATACTTGCCTCTGGTACCTCATGAAGCATTTGAGGTTTGACTCTCTTGGGTGCAAACAATTCCTTGTGAGGTGAGTCTATATGTACCAACTACCGAAAATACGAAATAAAATTGATATGTGATAAAGTACAGCACATTTCACTTTATATAATGTGCATATACTGGGACATCTTGAATCAATCCCCGAAGAGTCATATCTAGTGGAAAGCTGGAACTACCCAAACAAAGGACTTCGCCACGGACACCAATCATTGATTCTAGCAAACTGACTATAAAGGGGAATACTAACAAAACAAGTCCATATATTATTTGAAACTAACCTTAACAAAGCTAACTTCATGATATAATTTCTCCCAGCAACCACTGCCAGTATTATAAACACGTTCTCTCTGTAATAAATTTGTTACCAAAAGAAAACGAAGATAATATAGCACACTTGCTAGTTCCTCGAGCCACTAAACCTCAATTGTCGTGTATCATTTTGTCCTCCTCTTAGAAGGCATCAAGGCTACCTTCTTTGATTAAATATTCTCGTAACACAATCTATTTTTTGTTTTTAAAGTAAACAAGATGATTAGGACATTATAAATATTAGTGTTTGAAAAATTTACAATTTTGGAGAACCTGAAATGAAATTAGACTAATTAGTGGATTGGCAACAAATTTTAAAAGAACCACCAACGCAAATCACATTGTCTACCATCTCCCAATGGCAATCACAGCATAAAACTCTCGATTACCATGTATCACCTTGTCCTCCTTTGTAAAGGCAACCACACCATCTCCTCGTTATGACTAGTTCTAGAATCCTTATAAAATAATTCATCCTTCAACAGTGTAGTTAAAGGTATATGAATGCTTGAATAGTAAAAAAAAGAAAAAAAACTACGGTGCACCTTGCTTCATTCAGGGTCGGCCCTAGGTCCCAAAGGCTTCTAGCGCCTTAGAACGTCCTGGGGTTTTGATAACACTGTCCTTGAAAACCCCTAAACACTTGAGAAAAACATAGTAGGCTAGTGCTTCTTTCATTTCACCAACTAGAATTGTTACCAGGACATCGATCTTGCAAAAGCCCATGGGTTTATTATCAACTCAAGTCCTATTACAGGCTGCAAGATCACCATTAGAATGCCATCATACGATCAAACTAACAACATATCTTGCAAATTTTAAGACAAAACACGAGACTTTTGAATTATCAAGTCCAAAAGTTATACTTACCCAAGAACTAATTTGCTATATAAGGAGTCCAGGAAATCTAAGGATGATGTGTGGAATGAAAAGTGATATGGATAACAAAGTAGAAAATATAGACGGGCAACGGGTACGTGCAGCCCATCAATATAGGATTTAGAAAATATTATATTAGGATGATAGCACATGATAGTTACTCATTACTCAACCAGTATTATGCGATAAACGACAACTCCTCACCATGTTACATGTCTTATATATATATATATATATATATTATTATTATTATTTTTATTTTTTTTTGGTTTTATTTTTATTTCCTGAAAGTTTACAGAAGCTATATTTTGCTACAACATAGTATTATTTACTGTGCTATCTGGAAACAAAAACATATTGTCATAGCATATACTTTCAGAGAGGAGAGTTGGCTAGTATTGCGGTTGGAATGACTAGAATTATAGATGTCTTTGTTGATGGGTTCTTAACAACATTCATTCTACTGTGCTTTGAAAATTAACTATCTCAAATAATGGGTTCATTTGTGTAATTTCGCATTATAGAAACCTAAGCATCCACTAATTTTTATAACCAAATGAAACTTTTAAGTGACGTTAAGTCTGCCTATAGTTGCTTCATTTTCGGAACCATATTGAGGGAGAATCAAAACTGAGTAATATTCTTATTATTCACATAGCTATAACACCTTCAAAATAAATTCAATGACTCGGCTAACGTAGAAGAACATTGAGTCTTTCCCCTACTAAGGCTTGAACAAGCTAGAATGAGGTTTTACCTTTGACTCTTTTGCATATTTATTTTTAATCAGAACTAAGCACTACTCTTATTCTTTCACTCTTGCTCCTAAAAAGTTTGGATCACGTTTAAACTCGAGCATACCCTATAAGCTAAAATGAGCTTCAGTCTTAAATTCACCTCATTGGCTTTTCTTTTTTATTTGACAAGTCCCATTCACCAATTAAATTACCCACTAATAAGACTCAGACTCTCAACCTCCACTTTGGAAAATATAAATCATTATATCCGAATTAATCATGGATGGATCTACCATGGAGGTGGAGGGTGCAGCTGATTTTTATTTTTATTTTTTTGCCGAATTATATACTTCTAAAATTACAATTGCCCATCTCCTTATCATCTCCACACGATAGAAACTCGTATTTTATTACAACATCCCTGCTCACATCATAAATTTCTGAGTCAGTCCCTAGAACCGACTTGAGTATAATCCATAGATCCATGCCTATTAGTTTCTATAGGTATAACAGAAAATTTGAAAGCTGAATAGAGCAAGAAACCAAAAATTAGTACCATAACACATGATAGTTACTCAGAGTAAGTTCTATATTACACACCAGAAAAGAAGAAAACATTCCAGATAGAAAAAAATATTATCCAAGAATGGAACATATAATTAATCGGTAAAAGTCAATTGCACAGTGCAAATAAATGTAATATATATTCTAAAACTGGAAAATACACACACACACATATATATAAGGTCACTAAAGGATATATAAATAAGAGTCATAATAGAATAGCTTACGTATGTAGTGTTCCATTCAAACCCTCCTCTTGTTTCAGTATTTGCCATACAAGAAGGATTAGCTTCCTTCTTAGTTCTGGGCTTCTTTGTGAATCCATGAATTCTCCTGTAGAAAATCAACAACATACAATTTCTGACAACAAACAAACATCAAAAATCAAGAGAAAGGAAAATAGCAAAAAATAAAAACACATTGAACATAAACAAGAACTCAAGATTCAATTACTTGAAGATTAAATGTTTAATAGAAACAATCCATTGCAGAATCTTAAAAATGTATCAAAAAAATGTTTGAAAAGTATGAGCATTACCAAATAGTTCGTTCTATCTCTCTCAGCACTCTCCCTCACTATACAGAATTTGTAAGAACCCTAGCGAAGCAATGAACGATTTTATAGGCTTGGTTACAGTGATAAGTGACTTCACTTACGAATGGTGAGAGGGAATAAAAATTACGTACGGCTTCGCATAAACGGTTATGGGAGTGGCCCTAAAATTATATATACCCACTATATATATATATATATATATATATATATGATGTGTGTATATGTCTATGTATGTATGTATGTTGTATTGACGATACCTTTAACTGACGAGCCCAAATTGCCACATCAATTTGATCCTGAATTCCCAAATCGTCCCATATAAAGGCACTCGGAGCTTCAATATTTGATGCCATATAATTTTTGTGTGCGATTGATTGAATTTCGCGCGCTGTTGAAGAGCACTCAGACTATCGGCACCCATGGGAAGAGCTTGGTGGAATTGGGAAAATAGGTCTTACAGTTAAACGGGGATAAAGAGAGAAACTGAGCACGTGGGCCTTTTTTATATTTTGGAAATATATATATATATATATATTAAAAGAGATATTAATCACATCCGGTCATTATAATTAGTTTCAATGAATATTCTTGTTCCAAGGGTTGGTTTGGATAGCCTTTTTTTGTATATTTGTTTTATGTCTTCAAATATAAAAACTGTTTTTGTATTTGTTTTTTTTATTTTCAGCAAAAAATTAAAAACAAAAAAATATTTGGATAAAAATTTGTATTGAAAAATAAAATGGTATTGGTGGGCGGCGGTGACCTGTGGCGGCGGCGGGTGGTGGTGGTAGGTGACTGGCGGCGGCAGTGGGGTCCGGCGGCGGCGACTGGTGGCGGGGGGTGGTGGTGGTTGGTGGCCGCGGCGGTGGCGGAGGTGGTACCCTAAACAGTGAAAAAACTCAAAAAAATAATTAAAAGTTGTATTTGGTGTTTTTACCACTTTTACACACTATTCACAGAAAACAGTTTTCTTGGGGAAAAAAAATGAACAGTAAACGCGTTTGCCCAATGTGTTTTTTTTTTTTAACTCGGTGAACAGTAAAAAAATAAAAAATGTTTTTTCGTATCCAAACGGGGCCAAAGTGAACATGAGAAAATTTTCATGTAAATGAGTACATATTTATATATATATATAATATTTAGATGGTGTTTTAGATTGGTTTATTTACAAAAACTTGTTTTGTTTATTTTGGTTTTGAATTAACTTGTACGATTGCTTTTGTATTGAGAAATTTGATTGAGAAATAAAATAAAATCACAACTAATTTGGAATGCTCAAATTTTAGTTAAGTGAAATTTAAACTTGAGAGGACTAAATTTAGTTTTAATTTGATAACCGGTGTCAAATCCTAGATCTAAGAAACTCATCTAATATTAATCCGCCTCATACCACTTGAGTTTCATGAGTTTTTTTTTTTTTAATTTCTCGGGTCATTCTAATTATAATAAATAATTTATTATCATATAATCTACGAAAGGTGTACAAGTTCATAAAGTTTTTTTTTTTTTTTTTTCCAATAATCTCCGTTTTAATTTTATAAAATTTTAAATAGAATGGGGATTTTTCCAGGATGTCATGTTAAACATGTTTCGGTTGCTTTCCATGGAGAAATCATTCAATGCTTATATTATGTCCTCTTAGGGAAGGAAGAAAACTAAATTCTTCATATTCCAAGAGGTTAATGGTGAAGGCATTGAAGAAAAATAAAATGGCAAATGCCAAAGGACTAATAAGCCCTAAATGTATTTCTTAAGACCATTAAAATTCTATTTTTGAAAATTAATTTTCATCTAGATCTAAATCACTTAATCCTCCATTTATCCTCTTATTTTCTAAACTCAAAAAACTTTTCATTGGTATCCTTGAAAAATAAACAATTTTATACAAAAAAAAAAAATTATGGTTTTTCAATAGGGTAATACAACTTTAGAACAACAAGGTAATCTTAGTATTCTTTCAATAGAAAAAGTTCAAATTTGACAATCTAATTTTATTTTATTTTCATTTTTTTTTTTTTTTTTTTGAGGTTTAGACCAATTTGCAATGGTACAAACGAAAAGCTTTGTAGTTGAAGTGCCAACTGCACAAATATTTGAGTAATTATGAACAAAATTTCCTGAAAATTTTAAGGAAAATTTCATAAGCATAGTAAATCAAAGAAGCTATTCAGAAGCAGCAAGAGAAAATATATATATCTATATATATATATATCTTGAAATGTAATTGTTGGTGCTAGTACAAATCATGACAATGTTGTCCTGAAAATATTACCAAAGGATAGATCTGTCACTGAGTCCTAGTTAGTAAAATACTAGCCCATTGGAATGAAAATGGCCCAACAATTTTCAAAAGAGAACATTTTAGTGTCACTAAAATCATTTGGTGTATGCAATTGTTGTGCACCAGTGACTGGGAGTTCTTATCATAATATAAGCTGATAATCAAACATACATAAGAGTAATATTAGTGTTGTCATACAAAGAAAATTTCTTGATACGTTGAAATTAAACCATTCTGTAAAAGACAATACTCATGAAAAAATGATTGATTATACCGCTCATTCAAATATATATATATATATATATATATATATATATATATATATATATATATATTTCTCAAATTCTCTATCTAACATTTCTTTTGTCACATATAATGAAGTGAAGATTCAAAACTTGATGTCATTAGTTATTAACAAAAAAGCCACTATGCTTTTCTTTGGGTCGACCTTTCTCGAGTAAGAGTAAGAAAATAATAGTTTCCATCGGCAACACTTTAGTTCATTCACATGTTAATTCGAGCTTAATCTGATTTTTTCGTGAGTAATACAATTGTTTGTATAATTGGTGTTGAGCTCGTATTGAAAATTTGTTAAAAACATAATACAATAACATCGCAATTAATAGTACTAAAAAAATATTTGGAGCGTAGTCTCGCTGGAGGTGACCCACAGCTATACTCTACCACCCTCGAGATAGAACTGAGTTATTTTCAATATCGAAACTCTGTCAGTTTTTCGGGTGAGTATGGAGAGTCATCAAGAACAAGTGGCAAAAAGACAAATATAATACTCATATCGAAGGTCAAGTCAATAAAAATGATAAGACTTGATTATCAAGCCGCCGGAGACCCCAAGAAAATTTGGAGTCTCGAGCCGCCTTATATATAAAGTTATATAATTCGAGGGCAGCTAAGACAGTGGACCGTACTCATTACTATTTATAAGTGTAGAAAAAATATAAATAATATTTACTGAGCATAACACTTCGAGATAAAGAATTGATTTGTCTTCTCGAGTTCATAGGGAATCAAGAAAAGATAATGGATTAGAGGATTGAACACTAGATTGAGCTAGGGGTGTTCAGGAACCGAACCGGAACCGGCGGTTCGATTCGATTCCAAGAGGTTTGGTTCCAAAATTCCAAGAACCAAAAATTTTTGTTTGGTTCCGGCCCGCGGAACTGAACTGGAATCGTTTTTTTTTGTTTTTTTTAAAATATATGAAGGTTGAAAGGTTTAGTGGGTTTTTTTGGGTAAACTGTAATATCACATTTAGCCCAAGGATTCAATAGCTTGTATAAAAGCCAACCACAGATCAATTGAAGCCACCACCATTCCATTAGAGCAATCGTAGTTGTTGCTGCAATTTCATATTAAAGCAAAAAGACCAACTTCCTATTCAGCACCATAATCAAAAGATAGCAACCATTACCATACATAAACAACTTCATCAGAAGCAAAACTTGAAGAGCAATATGATCAGCTCCAGACCAGCAACCAAAAATAATACAAACTTTGTTCATCAGTTTTTATATAGTTTTTTTCATTATGCTAATTATACATTTGATTTTAAGTTTATAATATTTCAAATATTCTAATTTATAATTATATTATCTTTTAATCGGTTCCGGTTCGGTTCCATACACTTTTGGTTCCGGTTCCAATTTTTCAAGAACTGAAAAAACCGGTTTGGTTCCGGTTCCTGCTGAAACCGGTTCTGAACAACCCTAGATCGAGCTATAAGGGTTTCGTTGAGATACATGATGAACAAGCAATCTATGTCTACTAGAATAGAGACTCAAAGATGTCTAAAAAGTTCTTAAATAAAAAAAAAAATGTCTAAAACGTGAACTGATGAAGTCTAGACGTGGTCTAATCAAAGCAGACCACGCACAACGAGAATAAGAGGGTGACACTATAAATGCAAATGTCGCGCATTTAATGCACATGTCCCAAACTGTCACTTTTGCCGACCTCATGCAAGATATGGCTAATTAACGTATGCATATCATATCAACAAGTAACCCAAAACAAGATTAAACACTATGTAAAGGGCTCTATCTCGACTAGATAATGAGAGAACTTAACTCATATTCGTCACATTTGTACTTGGTTTGTCCCAATGTCTTTTCTCTTTTCCATTTTTTTATCATTGGTTCTTCGTATTTGTGACTTAAGAATTCCCTTAAATCTCATTTAAATTAAAAAAACACACACTGTTTTTCAAGTATTATTCTAATTTTCTTTTTCTGTATCACATTTGATCACTCCTAATTTATTATATGATCTCTCCATCCATTTATATATTGTTTATCCATTAAGAATCCGTGCAACTTCGATTAACATTCTAAGTATAAAAAAGTTTAATATGCCTCTCCTTAAATATTCAACACATGGTTCTAATGGTTGAGTATTAAAATTATATTTAGGCAGTTGTGTGTGATTGCCCCCACACCAAAAAGTGCGATTTGGACTTTATATTGATATAAAATAACTAAAATTAAACTGATTATATATGCAATTAAACATAGTTCTTCACACAATCCATCAATGAAAAGGACAAATACATGTTCTAATTTCATCTAGTCGCGTGAGTTCCACCAAATTATCCTTTTGCCCTTGCATTGCCCATTAGATAGAGGAGTGCATTTTTGTCAATACCAATACAGACCCGCAGTCCGACCCGAATGGGTCACTTCTTGATATCACGTGACTCACCTCAACCGTCACTGCCACATGTCACGTGCCACTGACTGGCACTGTTCTCGGATTATGGCACTCTAGCGTACGGATGTCAACTTGCTGCCACGTAGTCATCTCCATTAAATGACGAAAAGACCCCTGTATCGTTTGATGGTGATGCACTGATGGCTGCGATTGCCTACGGCAGTGAACGAAGTGACAATTTGCGCAACAGAGGATTGGAGCGCTTTGATTTGATGGTCTGCGAGCAGTTTCGTCACTAAAGGGACACGTGGCGTCAGCCCATTCTCTGATTCGTTACCAATTATGGAAAGATTGGGACAGCGAGTTTAAACTGTTAATGGTTCTCCACACCTCTGGACCGTCCGATGGTAATTAAAGATATATGGAACACGGCTATCGATGGCTATCTAACGGCTGATATTGTTTCTAACCGTAGTATTGACTTCTTATCCTGACAAGCTTGATTGGCTTATTGATTAGTACTTGATTTTGTAAGATTTTCTTTTGCGTAGGTGGTGACATCAGAAGAATCTTTAACACACACACACACACAAAAAAATACAATCTAGGAGAGATTTGCTAAATTATTATTGGATAAAATCTAACTATGGTTATGATGTTTTATTTTGACAACAAATTGTTTTACTATTCAAGTACCTGATTGGTATCATATTTTTCTTTGACTATTTTTAAAATCTCCTTTTTTGTAATATGTAAGTAAGAATACTTGCCTTTGCAAAGGTAGCAGTGTTGGTTCGTGAGACAATTTTTTGTTGGTGTCTTGAAGAACTGTATCTAGGCAAGGATTCAGATATTTTGATGAGTGGGGCATAATTTTAATATTTTTAATTTTAGGAAAGGTAATGTAAAAAAACAAATTTGAAGGGACTTTAGATTATTTTAAAAAAAAGTTATGTGGGGCTGAATGTGAAATATCTCAAATTTGAGGATAAATCATGTAAAAAAAAAAACAAATTATGGAACCACCGCTTCATTTAGTTCTATGCTTAACTATATCCACTATATCAAATAATAAATAAATTATGGGAACCACCGCTTCATTTAGGTCTATACTTAACCATATCCACTATACCAAATGTAATTTCAAATCCTTATCTAATTAATGTTAGATGAGTTATAGGATTTATCCATGTAATGCTCTGCATGTAATGCTCTGAAAGGACGATGTTTGAGTTGTATATTACAAGAAGATTGTCATTGAATTTAGATCTTTAAATAACAATACTTGTTACATTAAGGGTTTGTTCTTGTTTCTCACTTAAAAAAAATAATAATAATAATTTATTTGGGGCAAAAATTGTATTTCTCTCTCCCCCATTCAATGCTTCACCCAACTCAACACTCCTTATTCTTCACCTTCAACCCCTTCACCACCACCACCAAACCCTCTTCTTCTCTCCCTATCCACGTCCAATTCTTCACTAATTTCATGGGTTGTTCAATTTTTATACAAATTTTGCTGTATATATATCGAATTGATTGTTTTGGGGTTTTGTGAAATTAGGAAATGGAGGCGTTGAAGAGCAGTTTGAGGCCGGAAATGGCGGTGAAAACGGCTACCCACGATGATTTGTGGGCTGTTAATGGTCAGAACGGTGGTGGTGGTGGGTTGTATCTGTGTATATATATGTGTGTGGATGATGGTAGTGGGGAGAAGAAAATAGTTACTGTTGAAAGTTGAAAGAGATAAAAAAAAAAAAAAAAAAATTAATTTGATGTTATTGATTTTGGGCTATAATTTATTTTTGTTCTTATAATTGTTCACAAAATATCTTGAAAAAAATGGGTGTCAAACATGAATTTGTTCCGAAAATAATAAAAAAATAAGAATAAATACAAAAACATCCTTTCTAAACGGGCCTAAATCTTATTATTTTGTGAATGCAAGTTTTGTGGTTAAAAAGTTCAAACACGTATATTCCTAGTATAGTTTGTTCTTCTTTTGTTTTATCTATTTAATTTTATCTTTTCATTCTTAACACGGTCATATTAGAGCAATATTCAATTCTATATTTTCATTAACATTGTATTATTATTTTTAATATAATATTAGAGCATTTGTGTTTTGAGTATAACACCCAATTCATTTGCCATATAAGATTTTGGTGTCTATTACTTATTAACAGTCTCATTCTTCACATCTGTAGAGACATGATATAATTCTAGTAGAATGATACATGTCTCAAGTCGTATAAAAATTAATTCAATATGTGTTCTAATTAAGTGAAAAATATACATAGATCCTAAATTTTCAAAAATCTTTTTATAAAATTAGTAAATCTTTTCATAATCATGGAATTGCTTAATTTTTTATATTTGAAGCAAAATTATGAAAATTATTTTGAAATATTAGAATACATGTTAAATTTTTAACTAATCACTTCAGATGGTGAAAGAAGTTCATTCTTATTTGGCGTGATTCTAGTAAATACAATATTTTCTATATTTCTATTTCTAACAATTACTAAAGCAATTAAGAACAAAAATAAGAAAGGTTCAACTACTAAATTAAAAGAAGGCCAGAGTTTCCCTTTGTAAGCTTTATATAAAAGACCTAACTCACCCAAAAAAAAAGAAAAAGAGTAAGGATATAATGCTATGAAGCACTGATACGGACACGACACGGCGACGCGACAAATTTTAAAAAAGTAAGATATGACACGCATCCGGCACGTCTATAATATATATATATATATATTATATTGCAAAAATACTTCATTTATCACTTAAATAATAAGAACCAATAAACTTATAAAAAAAATACCAATGATCTTGTGATCTAATGGTATTTTCATTCTTCTCCAAAATTGGGAGAGGTCTGAGGTTCAAGCCCTATAGGACTCATGTGGGGGTGTGGGAGTTCCTTAACATTCAAAAAAAAATAAAAAAAATATAAATAGGTTCCTTAACATTTGTAGTGATATCTTGTTCATCTTTATTCATTGGATAAATGAATAGGTGTTCTAATTTCTTTTACAAGATGAGGAGTGTTCGACACGCGGACACACACGTGTCATTCATGTGTCCACTGCGTGTCCAATTTAAAAAAATTCAAAATATGTATTTTTTTGTGTCCAAGTATTTGATACGGGTACGGCGATCCTAGATGAAATATTTGTGTTTGATGTATTTTTTATGTATCCAAGTATTCGATACGAGTACGATAATCCTAGACGAAATGTCCATTATTGATAGATATAATGTGATAGACACCTAAGGTGGGCGCAACGAACTGCATATTCCATGAATTCCTAAGGCCATGTTTGGCAGGCGGTCTGGTCTGGTCTGGTCCGGTCTGGTCTGGTCTAATCTGATCTGAAAAAGTTTGTTTGGTAAGCGGTCTGGTCTTACTATTTATTTATTATTTATTATAATATTTATTTATGTATTATTTATTTATTTATTTATTATTTCTTCACTTTATAATATATGTTATTATTTATATTATTAAATTATTATTTATTAATTTATATATTAATTTATAAATATATTATATTTATTTATTATTATTATACTCATTTATTATTATTATTATGAAGTATTTATTCATTATCATATTTACTTATTATTTATTATTATATTTATTTATTATTATTATTTATTTCATTTTGTTTATTATTAATTATTTTTATTATATTTTTAAATATGTTTTATGTAATTTATTATTTTTTTTATTAAATTTATTTATTTATTATTTAGTCTATTTATTATATTTATTTATTATTATTGTATTCATTTTTTATTATTATTATGTTTTATTTATATTATTATTTATTTATTTTTAATTATTTATAAATATATTTTATTATTTATTCATTTATTTATTATTATTATATTCATTTTTTAATTATTATTAGTTATTATTTTTTTCATTTTGTTTATTATTTATTATTTATATTTTATTTTTAAAATATGTTTTATTTAATTTATTATTATTAATAATAATTTATTATTATTATTTATTCATTTTTAATTATTTATGAATATATTTTATTAATAAGACCAGACCGGACCACCAGGAACCACCTTTTTTTTTTTGTCTAAAATGAGGCTATTTTGGTCTCATTTGGTCTTACTTGGTCTAACCAAAAATTTGGGACCAATGCTACCAAACACGGTCTGGTCCCATAAAACGTAAGACCAGACCAGACCACCTGGAACCAGACCACCTACCAAACAGGACCTTAAGCCTAGATTTTCTCTGATGTTCCCATTAGGCCAACCCAATCTTCCTGGATTCCCCTATATATACATATTCGCTTGTTGAGATTATATTTCTACATCCAACCTCACCTGCTATGTTCTTGTCTCTATGCTGTTTCTTCACCCTCTTAAATTTTGTAAATGTCACGTGTCTAGTGAAAATAATTTTCGTGTTGATGACATGGTATTACAAAATAAAGAAAAATAATGATGAAATTATGAAAATGTTAGAATGTAAATACTCTATATGCCTGAAATATGAGGGTATTTTTTTGGCAAAAGCGCAAAATATCCCTGAGCTATCTCCAAGTAAGTAAAATATCCTATTTTTATATCCCATGTATTATAAAAGTGAGTAAATAAGTCAATCAAGTTCTCAAAATTGAACAAGTTGCCCCCATGAACCCAATTTTTGAATGTCAAATTACAATTATACCCATATTTTAATCTTTTATAAAAAATAAAAATAAATATAATACGTAAAAAGACTAAAATATCCTCATTAGTCTTATGTTAATTTGTTACCCAAACATCACACTTCATGGGTGTATTTTACAATTTTGCCTATGTAATATTCTATTTTTTGGATTGATTAAGATTAAAAAAAATTAATTCTATTTTATCCGTGCAAAATATTAATAATTTATCTAATAGTAATTCGTACACTTTAAAAAGAATTAATTACAAAACAAATTCAAACATGTATCCAAATAGACAATGAGGGATCTAGAAAATTATTTTAGGGTGACAATGAAAATAATTTTTATTTTAGAAGGAGTTGAGCAAAAATAATATTCTTTTGAACCAGCAAAATAAATAAATAAATTCAACAATAATTATGTTTTTCAAAAAAATATGTAAACATATAATTCAAAGATTATAAGAACTAATTTATAGATTCCTAAAGTATAATTCAAAGAGTAAAAAATGTTTTCGTTGTCACCCTAAATAATTTTCTAGGTCCCTCATTGTCTATTTGGATACATGTTTGAATTTGTTTTGTAATTAATTTTTTTTTAAAGTGTACCAATTACTATTAGATAAATTAAAAATAAGAATAAAAATATTCATGTTTAGCATAGATAAAAAATATATATATATATATATATATATATATATATTTTAATCTTAATCAATCCAAAAAATAGAATATTACATAAGGAAATATTACAAAATACATCCATGAAGTGTGGTGTTTGGGTAACAAATGAACATATGATTAATGATGGTATTTTAGTGTTTTTACGTATTATATATATATAATTTTTTTTATAAAAGGTTAAAACATGGGTGCAATTATAATTTGACATTTAAAAAGTTGGTTCAGGGGGCAATTTGCTTAATTTTGAGAAATTGAGGGATTATGATCATTTTTATAGTACATGAGGTATTTTGCTCACTTGAGAATAGTTTTGAGGAATATTTTGCACTTTTGCCTCTCTTTTTTAATCAGAGCAAAGCAATCCTTTTTCACACGAAACCATCAAACTATAATATGTTTGGAGTGTGATCTAAGCAAATTGTTTTCATCCAAAAATGAAATAGTATTATATTGAAAGTATAGAACAAAATAGTTTCATATGCAAAGCATTACTAATATAGGTTACTTAAAAAGAAGGTTAGCAGAACCGTCCTAAAGAAAAGGAATATATCTATAAACAGACACAAATGTTTAAGCACAGATAATCCTCGCTGTTATTTTTGGTGGATGAAAATTGGTAGATAATCAATGATGTAATGTGAATTTAGTCCATAAGATGGAATATATATATACACCATGACTTCTGTCTTCCTGCTATGTTATATATGACTTCATTAAAACATGTAAACAATTCAATCTCCTCATCATACTATATTGGCAACACACACTAGACATATAGTAATAAGCCACGTATAATTTGCATTACATCAAGTTATCAACTAAATTTTAAGAATTTAATTCAGTGGTATCTCCTCAATATTATAAACTGCAAAGTGGGGTTGAAAACAGAGGGTTGTTGAAAGTATTGAAATGCAGGAAAGTGTTGAAATGCTTATAGATTTAAGGAAATTAGTGTTGTTATAACCATAACAATATATGACCAAAAAAATAAAAAATTGTTATTCAGAAAACACATGTTACTTTGGCTTTTAAAATTAGAGCAATATTTTGGGTCCTCTATGAAATGATGAAGTTTGTCCTCACCATTTATGTGCTTTAGTTAATTTGAACACATAACTTAATTTTTTTAAAAAATAAATTTAAATTAATTCATCTTTTTATGTCCATCTTCTTTTTCAAATTGTATTAAACTATATACGAACTATAATTGAAGTATTTATCATAAAAGCGTTTTCATATGATTGGGAACCAAATTCAAGTAGAGTACGTTTTTATCCGTCAATTAACCCATCTTATTATGTCACTTGATCAATCAATAGCATTAAAAAAAATTCAAGGCCTAAAATTTCAATCCACTTACATGCTGCAACAAAAAAAATCTACACACTTAGCAAAAAGAAAATTGTAGTGTTTTTAGCAAAGCTTTTGTCTCATCAATACAACTTAGGGTTACCAATTCTTGTCGGTGGATCGTGCTCGTGTCGGGTTAAGATCGTGTCAGGTCGAAAAAGATCTGATTAATATACGTGTCAGATTTGCTCAATGTCACAGGGTTCATTTTTCAACATCAAAACTTTGCCCTATGATGACACCAAATCAGACACAAACATGTTTTGTTTCAACTCGGTTCAGTCAATACACACTTGATGCTTTTGAGATACAACAAATAATGCACTCAACACACACACACAAGTTATATATGCGTTGAATATAAACAACACCCACGAATTTACAGAAAATCACAACAATGGTTTTCCAACATTCACTATTATCACACAAATAGTACAAGGATCTATCACTCAGGCCACACTATAACACAATACAAGCACTTTATTCTCTGAATTCGTACATATACAAATGTTATACGTGTACCAATATAGGCATACATACAAAACTGCCTAATTGTGTGGATGACAGCCACATCCACCTTAGGCTAAGTGTTGACACCATTCAGGGGCTGTCAGCACTAACAATGCAGTTGCACTCCCAAGTGCCACATGCCTTTTGGTGGTTGTGTGTCTCCAAACTGCTCAACTATCTTGTCTGAGCCACACCATGTCTTGACTAGCCTTACACAAGTCTGAGTCATGTTGTACCATCACAAGCCATCTATGCCAAGCATGAGCCAACAATGCCCAATGCTTGTCTTTGCTGAGCCAAATGTTTTGTCCCAACTCCCCTCAAGTCTATGCGTACTTGAGAGCAATGTCAAGTCTGAACCAATGACTTCACTAGTGAGCATGCACATAGCCACACCCATTTCTTGATTCCTTAATGCCTTGGCACATAGGTCATGTTGTGTCATGCCTATGTCTTTCGAAGTCAACCATCAGTGGTGTCACGGTTTTGTCAAAGACAAATTAGCATTGTCAAGACTTGATGTGTGCATGGCTTGCCAAGCCACGCACATTGCATGTACTCCAGCACATGCCAAGTCAAGGTAATCATTGCCCAAGGACAAGTTAGCATAATAGTGGGCACGACACGTAAGGCTAGTCAAGCCAAGCGCACACACAAGTGCCCACATTGTCATTAGCACTGCACCACCATCACGGACCCATGTCGTCAAGCCAAGTGTTGTCAAACCATGCCTATGCATGTTCATAGGCCTTCCTACACATACTCTTGCCAAGGTCTTGCTTGCTTGTTGGTTGTCATCTTTTGTCAAGCTCACATACCCTCCTATATATACAAAATACACAAACGTCACTTTGACCCGATCAGATATGAACTATGTTTGAACAACAATAATATATTTAATTAACAATTTCCAATAACCTCCTTTTGTAGACTTATGTTTTTTGCCATAAGGGTGATTTTTGATTTTTCTCCAACATTTAGTTTATTTTCTGACTTTTTTCTCAATGTCACTCCAAGTGTCATTCTCAACCCCCATTACACATGGGTGCTGCCTTAGGGCCTTTGCTCATGTCACAAAGGCAAAGTCCTACCCCCAAATCTTCAAAGGGCTAACACTTAACCTTTACCCAACCCATTTATTAAACAAATTATTTATGTCGACCAACGTATCGACTCATGTAATCCATGTAACTTATTTATTATAATATATAAAATTAAATTTGACACAATCCAACACGAAATGAATTATTTAACCTATTATTAGTAAAATTAAATTGAATTTGACACGATTCAGTAATATTTTATTAATATATTTCAACCCATAACCAATTAGAGAAAAGAAAAAAATAAAAATAAAAATAATTATAAATATAAATATAATCGTGTCAAACATATCGTGTTCGGGTCGACCCTTATATTCTCGTATCGTATTCAGGTCGACTATTATACAACTTCAACCCTTTTATGGTCGATCCTAATTCTTTTAATTTATATCGCGTTCGTGTCATGTTACCGTATCTTATCTTATTTTGCCAACTTTAATACAACCCAACGCACACAACAAAATGAAAAGAGGAAATTGAAGTCTATTTTAAGAAGTGTTTGTCTCATAAATACACCCACCATGGTCAACAAAATTTTACACAGCTAGTATAGTAATTGAAGCCCAAGCTAGCCCAACAATGAACCACCTTAATCCGTTGACTTGAAGTCCTGGACAGGTGTCTTATGATGCTATTTTCAACAGGCTAGGAATTTTAAGAACATTTTAAAATTCAAACTATAGAAGCTAGTTTAGCACACCTTATGTGATATTTTGCCTCTAAACCCATTGAATAAAGAGCATCTAATTAAATCATACACAAAAATGTATTTATATGTTCTCTTTATAAAGTCACCTTATGTGATATTTTCCCAAAATTTCCCCTTAAACTCATTCAATAAAGAGAATCCAAATAAATTAATAAATCACACACAAATGTATTTATATATTCTCTTTACCAATTGCCTATGCCATAACTCACAACCCCAAAACTGTGCAGAGAAGAAAGAGCCTTGAGAAAGAGAACCAAATCCTTTCCTTAACCTTACACGCCTCCATTACAGCTCTCTCTCTCTCCTTTTCACTTCTCATAAACCCTCTGCGCTCTTTCTCTCTCTCTCTCTCCTTTTCACTTCTCATAAACCCTCTGCGCTCTCTCTCTCTCTCTCTCTCTCTATATATATATATATATATAAATACACATGTACACACATATATAAGGCCTCCTGTGCATCTAAAAGTCACATAAACCTTTCTGATACACTCCTCATTGATTCTACCCAAAACCCTTTCCCTTACACAAGCCCTATATGCATCACATATAGTAAAACAGGGGAGGTTATATAGGAAAACAGAGTGAAAACAGGGGGAGGCAAAATAGAAAAAACAGAGGTTTTCTTTTACTTTTCTTGGGGTTTCCACTCTCCACTACATGGGTTCTTGTAAAGAAGGGGTTGAAAATCAATCAAAGTGCCTGTGGGTTGAAGGGCCTATCATAGTAGGTGCAGGACCATCTGGTCTAGCAGTCTCAGCTTGCCTCAAAAACAATGGTGTCCCTTCTCTCATTCTTGAGAGGAGTGACTGTATAGCCTCTCTATGGCAACAAAAAACCTATGACCGCCTCAAACTCCACCTCCCCAAACAGTTCTGTGAACTCCCACTGTTTGGCTTCCCAGAAAATTTTCAAAAATACCCAACTAAGAACCAGTTCATGTCATACTTGGAGTCCTATGCTGCACATTTTGAAATTGAGCCAAGGTTCAAGCAAGTGGTTCAGAGTGCTGTGTTTGATCATGTTGGTGGGGTTTGGAGGGTCCAAACTCAGGACTGCTTGTATATTTCTAGGTGGCTTGTGATTGCTACGGGCGAAAATGCCGAGCCATTTACGCCGGAGATTCAGGGGATGGAGAGGTTTGGAGGGGCTGTGGTGCACACCAGTCTGTACAAGTCTGGTTCTGATTTTAAAAACCAGAGGGTTTTGGTTGTGGGGTGTGGGAATTCTGGTATGGAGGTGAGCTTGGACCTCTGTAGATACAATGCTAGCCCTCATGTTGTGGTTAGAAATTCTGTAAGTCCATTTTGTTTTTCAACTACTATTTTTTTTTTTTTTTTGTGTGTGTGTGTGTGTTCAATCTAATTAAGTTCTTTTCATTCAATCACTCTTTGTGAGTATGTGCATTATTATTAATGTTTATGGCCTTGAACTAGTTTCCCTTTTAATCCATTCAAATATAAAACCCTCTAGTTGAAAGATATTATTCTTTCAATATCAGTGTTTTTGCAGGTTCATATCTTTGAAATTTAGAATTGTATACTTAAACACCCACACGACCCATCAGTATTCTTCAAATTTTGTTTGTTTGTTTGTATTTGTTTTTTGTTTTTTTCTCAAGTACTATGACATGCACTAATTTTTTTATATGAAGTAGATATCAGTTACTATGAAGATATTTTCCAATTTGTTCATTTGGGGATGTGCTTTTTTCACAATTCATTTCATGTGGGCATTATTTGAATCCAGGATATATAACATCAATAAAATACAAAAAATTGTTTATTTCTCCCTTTGGATATTTTCTAATGCTATTTGTTTTATTGCTGTTGTTTTAGGTGCATGTTCTTCCTAGAGAAGTGTTTGGCTTCTCAACTTTTGGCATAACAATGTTACTTCTCAAATGGTTACCTTTGAGACTAGTAGACATGTTCCTCTTACTGCTGGCCTACTTCACCTTTGGCAACACAGACAGATTAGGCCTCCGGAGGCCAAAAGCCGGTCCAATTGAGCTCAAAAACGCCACCGGAAAGACCCCAGTCCTTGATGTTGGAACATTATCCCAAATAAAATCCGGGAAAATTAAGGTAAGCAACAGCCAAACACACCCTTAAATTAATTCACTTATTTATATACTCCTATATTGTTTGTGCATATATGTTGTATATACCATCTTTTTGTCACATTCATTAGCTAATGTCATTAGGGTTTACAGGTAATGGAAGGTGTGAGGGAAATAACAAGAAATGGGGCCAAATTTGTCAATGGACAAGAGAGAGAATTTGATTCTATCATCTTAGCGACTGGTTACAAGAGCAATGTGCCTTGTTGGCTCAAGGTATGCCTGAGCATGACCAAGCATATATGTTATATATATATATATATATATATATATATATATATATATATATTTTATCTTATTATCAATCTTATATCGCTTTCTGTCTTACACATTGAGCAGGCTACAAAACGTTTCTTCAGTTTCCTCCTCTACAAAAGAGAAAATCTGATGCCATTTGCTTGGTTATTCTACACTTCTCAGAGAAACTTAAAAATCTTTTGTTGGTTTTTATGATGTGTTGCTTTCATGAAATATTCTGTTTTCTCAAGGATGATGTTTGCAAAAAAAAAAAAGAAAAGCAAAACCTAGATTGTCCCTCTTTTCCCTTTTTCTAGAGAGGATCGAAATTACATTAATCTTCTCAAAAAGTTGTAAAAATTCAGAAGTAATTGTTTGGTGGAGGACCATTTTGGACAGAGTCTAAATATTTACTTGCATGTTGAACTGTGATTCTCGAGACCATATATAGTTCTAGACTATACAGTATTAGTGATTAATAGGGGAAACAATGTTTTTCAGTAAATTAATATATTTGTATTTTGTCTTTGAATTTGGAAATGCAGAGTAGTGATTTCTTCACAAAAGAGGGCATGCCCAAGACAGCATTTCCCAACAGTTGGAGAGGTGGGAAAGGGTTGTATGCTGTTGGCTTCACTAGAAGAGGCCTCCTTGGGACCTCATCGGATGCCGTTAACGCAGCCCGGGACATAGCTGATCAATGGAGGAAAATCAAACACTACAAAAATACTAGTAGTATATCAATGAATGTTGTAATAAAAGGAGAGAAAAAAATCAAATTTGTTTAATTTCGGCTTATTTTCGAGGTTTAGTCTTATGGGTTTTATTTAGCAGAACTTCTAGCTTGATGTCCTTAATTTCATTTTCCACTTTTAGAGTTGTAAAAATCAACCAATTTTGCATAGGGATCTGCTAATTCTCTTCACTGATCATGTATGCTTATTATCATCTTTGTACAATACCATCTTGTTTAATAGGACATTTTCTTTAATTAATTCCAAATTCCAATACAATTAATGGGAACTTATCCTTGTTATTTATGAAAAATAAAAGGTATGGTCAATGCTTGGTTAATGATTTCTCTTCTTAGAAGAAGGCTTGAGGTCACTTTTTCATTACTTGCAGACACTAAAAAAGTACTTGAAAAAAACAGAAGATAGACTTTAAATACTTACTATCATTGGCTTTGCCAAAGTGAGGTACAGTTGAGTTGCCGTGGACTACACTTTCAGTAGCCTACTTTTGGAACTCAAAAGCGCGGGGTAGTTTACATCACTTAAGTATCAGTTATTACAGTTATAAAGGCACAAACCATGTTATATATATATATATATTATATATATGCATTGCAGACTCACCATGGTCAAGATCCGTAGTGTACTAGAAAGACCCTTTTTCAACCACAAATATAGTTACAATTACACAGCATTTATGGTGAAGGTCTAAAATTTCAAATTCAAAGATTTGGTCAGTTTAAATCTTTTGCGTTATCGATAAATAAATGAGGTTTAGTTATGATACCAAATTTCCAAATACAGCTTGTCAATTTATTATCAAAACGAGGCACCAAATTAGTCAACTCGAATCGAAATATTTACTTTCCTACAAAGGATCATTACTCATTAGCTCCCAATTTTATTTTCTCAATGTTTAAAAATCCATTATTATCCTCAATCCTCATGCAATCATATTGAAGAACAAAAATATATTCATATGGAAAAAAAATTAAAATGAAACCAATCAACCTACACTCAATATTATCAAAATCCTCCTCTCTCTCTGACTCACGACTCTTCAAATCTGATATTTAAGTGAATTTGCATCGCATGCATGTAGCATTTATCTTCCCGGCCCACAAGCAAATACATACATAAATATATACATACATAAATATGTATATATTGTCACGCTGTGTGGAAATTGCATCTTTGTAAAAAGGGTGAAAAAAAAAGGCTCATCATCTCTTCGATTATTGAGACAATGATGGGGCTCTGACCCACAATTGTACCAGACTTCAGAGAACAGGGGATTGACAGCTGAGCTAAGCTCACACCTCCAAAAACTTCCAATACTGTGCTGATGCAATCAAAGCATCACACATGTATTCAATATATAGAACTCTTTATTTTGTCGAATATATATATATATATATACACACATACATATATGTCACTGCCGTCAGAAGACAAAAGGGTGAAGAGAGAAAAGTCCAAGAAAGGAGGGGTGAGTTGAGATCATTGAATGTGAAATCCTAATGACACGCTACTTGCCCTACATACACTAGTACTATATATATATATATATATATACACACCTACCAGCTACTATACCTACTAGCTAGTGTGTCACTCTCCATTCTGAGCTGCAGAGAAACTCACAAGAGATTGCATGGTTTATGAATCCTCTCTCTCTGTGTTTATTCATTTTCAGATCGGACCGATGGATTCACTCTCTCTCTACATGTATATATATATTTATATTATTCTATATATAAATAAGATGCAGCACATTTGACTACCATTTTCTCTTATTCTCCCTATTGGCTACGTGGGTGCCAATCCATCCAATTTTCTTTACCGAAAATTTATTTTCTAAAAATCTGAAATAAAGTTAAGCCAACGTAAAATTTAGCCACCTAAGTTTCAGTCGCATTCTTCTTCTTTCATGAAAAAATAAAAAGATTCGTACTGGTCTAGAGAGTTAACTCATGATAAAAGAACAATAGTTCTTGATGTTTTAGTCACTTGTAAGTTGTTACAAGTGTTGTGAAATTTGTAAAAACCTCCAATAATTTTAAATTTTTTTATTATATATACAACGAAATAATTACAAAAAATAAGAATTTTAGTGACGGTTGAAAGGTCAATTGTCTCCTAAATTCTTGATGTTAATTTTTTTTTAGGTTATAGGGATTGTCATTATATTTTTGTTACTATAAATCAATTGTTTTGTAGTGTATATAGGTGAATTATTTCATATTTGTTAAGGTGTGCGTGGAGAAAACCGTGCATGAATTTAAATAACTTATTATGGAATATTATACTAGAATTCTTCATCTGCATATGTAATTTTTCATACATATTAACTTATTATATATATATGCTATATATGCATTTGTCTCATTTTGGGGTACATCACATGTATCACAAATTGCAAGTGGGCGAGTATGGTTATAAAATTACGCAAAGCTCAATGCAGAAGCGTATCTAACGCCAAGTATAGGTTGGCATGACATGGCATGCATGCAAATGTACCAATCAAAACACTGATGGTGCATGCATGCGAATTTGCCACGCACATATACATATACATATACACACAGATTAAGTCAGAGGACATGTGTATATTTGTTGTCATATACTGAACTAGAGAATTCGATTTTTGGAGTGTTTTTGGGATTCTTGGAAGTAAATGATATATATGTAAAGAAGGTCCCACATAAAAAAATTCTCTTTTCATTCATTCTGCTCTCAATAGGGGTTGTTTTCTGTTGATCTGAAAATATTGGGTCCACTTTTTGTAGCACAGTGGTATGTTGCTTTTGAACTGAACTAAAGAATCATCATATATGCCAGCACTTCCTTTGCCAATACTCACCTTCTTCCAAACTAGGGGTGGCAATTGGGGGTTGGCTTGGGTTGTTATCGGACGGGCTAATAATGGGTCAGTAACCCATTTTTAACTCGATTGAGCTGACTCCCGCAATTTTTTCCAATAATGTTTTAAACAATGTAATTTAAGATTTAAAAAAAAATTCTTTAATAATTTTTGGACAATTATTTTCTAACATAAATTCAATATTAACTTCAATTTAACGTTGTTAATTATTGTATCAATTATGATTGTACATTAGACATATTTTAAAGTAGCAATCCGTAAATATTTACATATATATATATATATAAACAAACACCAAAAATAATGATTGTAGTGTAATTTAGTCATATTTGAATAATAGATATGCAACCGTTTATATTATATATATATAGATACACAAAAACTGAATCCCTTAAAAATCTCCAGGAGATTTGATCGGTTTCTTAAGAGTGATAAAATTGTTTATATATATATATGTTTACAATGTGTATAGAGAGTTAGAGAGAGAAAGAAGGGCTGAGATGGAGGAGGAAGAGACCAACCCGCTATACACCAAGAGATAAATAGAGAGAGGAGAAAGAAGGCAAGGACAGGTGTTGGGACGAGAAGAGAGGTCGCCGACGAAACCAAACAGAACCCTAAATGTTGTGAAGGGTCTTAACAGGCACCCTCATTGGACCCACCCAACCCACGTTTTGTACTACTCTCCATGTCCCCAACCCGCTAAGCACCCATGTTTCTAATCATTCACCTAATAATTAACTTGAATTTAGCGGCCCTATTCTAAGTGCATGTTTGGCAACATGGAGTGGAGCCAAAATTTTGGATTTGGTTTGAAAATTTTGTTCCACTCTATGTTTGGCAAATGGTGTAGAAATTTGGAATAGACATTGTAGTAATTCCATGGTGCAACTTTTGTGAAGGAATGAGCCAAATTTTGGAACCATCATTTTTTATGGTTCATGGTTTTGGTTTTGGTACCAACACTATAGCAAATTCATTTTTTATATTAATAAATTTCGAAAAATTAAATATTCTGAAAAATTAAATATTTATGAAAAATTAAATATATTAATATATTAAAAAATATTAATATTAATATATTTTAAGATTATAATATTAATATATTTTAATATATTAATATTAATATTTATTAATAAATAAAATGTGAAACCCATATATTAATATTAATATTTATTAATAAATAAAATTAATATTTATTAATAAATAAAATGTGAAACTCATATATTAATATATTTTAATATTAATATTATAATATTTTAAAATATTTTAATATATTAATATTAATATTTATTAATATATTAATATTCAGAATTTCAACCCATACCAACTCTACCAAACATGGTTTGGTTTTTCAGCATCACTTTTTCTCACACCAAAACCATCTGCACTAAACATGGTTTGGAACCAAAATAAAACCACACCAACTCCAACCAACCCAACTCCAACCAAACCAAAACCAAAAGCCAACTCCACACCGTCTACCAAACAAGCACTAAACACACTAGTTGAACTCCAAAAGAATATATATATATACATATAGCATAACACATGCACCAAACATGCTTTTTATTTTGACTCACAAGTCACAACACTCTATAGTCAGGGGCGGAGCCAGCTTAAGCTAGCTGCCCCACCTCAATTTTTCAAATTTTTTTTTTTTTTTTTTTTAATATTTAAAAAAATCAAATAATCAGTGGGCTTTGTTTTGTTGGTCCAAATTAGAAACATAGTTTTGTTGGCCCAAATTAAAAACATAGTTATGGCTCAATTGTTTTGTTGGCCCAATTTGGTTATTTGCCACAACTCACAAGCCCACAAGGCCCACAAACATAACTTCTATTAGATTATTAGGTTTGTTTTAATTAAAGCGGTAATCTCCTTAGGGCTCTTCGGCATCTTCTTTGTTTGCGGCAGTGACTTTCAGCATCTTCTTCGTTTGCGGCAGTGACTCTTCAGCATCTTCTTAGGGCTCGTTTGCGGCAGTCTTCTCAGCAAGGTATGCGTGCCAAATCTCCCACTATTATCAAGAATGAATGTAGTTCTTGTGTACCTTAATTCTCTTTCTGTGTTTAATTAATAATTTTTCTTGTACATGTAAATTGGGTTTTGATAGTTTATATTACCTGAAATTGAAAATTTTGAAGGAGTTTATGATTTCATAATTTGTTGTGAACTATCTAATTTATTACTTAATTGAATAAAGGGGTATTTTGGAGGAGTTTATGATTTCATAGTTCCTGTGTACCTTAATTCTCTCATTTTAAGGAAACCAAAAAATCATTTTAATTCACAGATATAATGAATATTTGCTATCAATTAGAATATGACATTTATATAATAAACAACAAATCGATCTAAACTGCTTAACCCATTTTAATCTCTTGTTCGAATACCTAATGCAGTCAATTAATTATATATATAGAATTATAGATACAAAAAGAAAAGAAAAAAATCATTAGTGTAAAAAAACAATTAAAGACATTAATTCTTCAGCTTGTGCCTCTCTTAATTTGTTATGTTAATTTCACATGGGTATTTTTTTCTATGGAGACTAATTTTACAATTTTGTGTATCAAATGTCTAAATTTTTTTTCTTTTTTTTTTTAGGAGAAAATAGTTATGGAGAGAATCGATAATTATTTCAAAAGAAAATCAAAGTTAACTACCCCAATAGAGAAAAGGGATGATCTTGTAAAACAAACTCGGTTAGATGTCAATTTTGAGGGTCTTCAAGCTGATCCGAGACTAAAAAGTAAAATCTTAGACTACGATCCTAATATTTGGGATGAAATTCGTAGGGCATATTGGTTAAATGGTCCTTGTCAGCCTAAGAAATATCAATTTCCCCGTAGCAATTTTGGACAAACATTACGTCACTTCAACCCTGCTTGGTTTAGTGAATATTCTACTTGGACAAACATTACGTCCATTGGTTTATTTGTTTGTCTCGTTAGCATTGATCTTACCAGTTGCGACTGCTACAGTGGAGAGGGCTTTTTCTGTTATGAATATTGTGAAAATTGATTTGCGTAATCGAATGGGAGATCAATTTCTTAATGATAGCTTGGTTGTATACATTGAAAGAGAGATATTTCGGGGCATTGATAACGAGACTATCATTCAACGCTTTCAAAAGATGAAAAACCGTCGAGGGCAACTGTAATTGTCATCAATGATGTATTTTTATTTATTTTCTATTTTTAAAACATCAATGGTGTACTGAAATGTTTAACTATAATATTCATTTGTTCAAGTTTGAAATTGTATTTTATTGTTGCATTCTTGTCCCACCTGAAAGAAAATCCTGGCTCCGCCACTGTCTATAGTAATAATCTTACTTTTGTTTTTGTGAAAATATAGCGCGTAAAGTAAAACTCGATCCAAACGAACTTTAAATGATTTAGAGAATTAGATTTAGACCTGAGTTTCAAATCATGTTGACTAAACAATAATTAACTTGTCTATTCACGTAAATGGTACTGGTACTTTGTAAAAAATAACCAATATCTATTTCTTCATAGGATCACAATTTCTAAAGCTTCAATCACAAGCTTAATTAGTTAAGTTAATTAAGAGACAATAATTATATGTTTCACACACACAAAATAAACAAAAAAACATGTTCTAGGCACCATTTTAGATGATCCGTGAGACCATAATCTGAAATATGAGGTCCAGCCGCAAGCGCCACTGAAGTGTGTTTAACCAATTTGCTTAAGACTTTGGGCCTACACATTGTTTTGGGCCTAAATGAACCTATTCGATTTAGCGACCATTAGCCCTTTGCACATTGCATGGTTTGAGCATTTTTTGGGCCTAACTCAAGCTTAACCCATTTAATTTAATGAACATAAAGGCCTGAAATTACAATCATTTATATCATTAAAAAAGAAGATGGGCACTGGGTTAGATGTTTCACCTTTCCACTCAAGAGATTAACATCCAATTCATATATAGAGTATCTAATTTACTTTTTGCATCCAGATTTGATACGAGACAATAATCCTCTATTTATCTCCACTTAACTTTAACCGCCGTGATTGGACCATTCTATCTATCCTATCTATCCAACTTAGACTCGAACTCCTCCAGTAGAATCAAAGACCGAGCCTATTAAGGGATCGATAGATGTTTTATAGTTTGACACAGAAATTTAAATTATCAACGTATCATCACTTCTTCCTATTTGAATATGATGGAGGACAAAAACCCTCTAATATTTATCCATTAAACACATGTATGGAATTAAATATGAATTGTTCTTAAATATTTAAGTTAAAGTAACTTAGAGTGCATGCAAGAGTGAAAGTGGGAGAATGTTAGTCTAAAAAATAAAGAGACGCCTTGAGAGTGTTGGTATATTTATTTGCACATATTCCGCTTAGTAAATTATTGTTATAAAATATTAAAAAAGTAATTATATTATAAAATTCAAAAACAATAAGACATTTATCCACAATAGTATTTATTAGTAGCATAAAATAGTTATAAAACACAACTTTGCCAATTATGCAACTAGAGGAACTTGATAGCAAAATTGACAAAACATTCAACGGTTAGAGGAGATCATTACATTTAATCGTATTAGTATAATATGTTATACAACAATGGATATTAAGGGGAAAAAAATCAAAATAAGTTTCAGAGAAACAATTAATAACTTCAATATGAACACAACCAAAAATGTGTATATTTGTAAGAGAGTCGCAAGCTTTTAACCTTTTAACCGCCTATATTATTCATACAGTGCGTTTAACCCCATGTGATTCTACTTGGCCACAAATCTTTTAATATAGTGCGAATTACCCCCATTTAGGAATAACTAATTCATGAAGGGAAATATAACAAAGAAGACACTAAAAGAAAATGAAAAAGTAAATTTTTTTAATAAGATAGGATCCTATCGGATCTCCCCCCTCAAAATCGGACATGAAAATTTCCTTTCATCCGGCTCAAGTAGGTACACCAAATAAAGATAAAGAACAGAGTTCTTGCTTTCAAATTCTCAAAAACCCCAAAAACAAAAGATCTACTCCTTACTCAAGTTCCCATTGCAGACCAAATAAGATTTGATTGATTCCTTCTTCCTTTTATTTATTATTTAGATTTTTCTAATTCTTTATTCAATTACGACATAAATGAAATGTGAAATTCTTGAGTAGTCTACCCCCACGAATCCCTTTAATTAAAATTAAAGGAGTACTTTGGAATTCATAAGGGATTTTTTTGTCTATGTCTAGTTCCATTCAATCTTTTAGGTCCCCATTCACCTCGACGACCACGATGTCTTTAAAGCCTATATGCGATGTATAGACTCCTGTAACCATGACATATTTGTTATTTGTTTACTTGAACATAATTTCTTGCTAAAAGAAATAAAATGGTTAATTCCACACAGACAAAAAAAAAAAAAGTATTTTTTTACAAGGTAGAACTGGAAATTCCTATTTATTTGTTATAAAATTGACCATAGATCAATTTCACCTTTTATTTTTGGAGTATTGAATACACCCATAATAATTCTGAGCTTCATGTTACTCCTCC